>CM077212.1:31670100-31985100 GCA_039654625.1 Rhinogobio ventralis
GGATGCATGGATAGATACAGTGGATGGGTGGATGGATGGATGAATGGATAGATACATTGGATGGATATACAGTTGATGAATGGATGGATGGATGGATAGATACAGTGGATGGATGGAGATGCAGTAAATGGATAGATACAGTGGATGGATGGATGGATACAGTGGATGGATAGATACAGTAGATGGATGGATGGATGGATAGATACAGTGGATTTATAGATGGATGGATGGATACAGTGGATGGATGGAGATACAGTAGATAGATGGATACAGTGGATGGATAGATACAGTGAATGGATGGATGGATACAGTGGATAGATAGATACAGTAGATGGATGGATGGATGGATATTGATTGATTGTCCCACCCACAGGCTTTAATACAATAATAAAGAATCCAGCTTTCAGCTCCCCATTGGCTTACATTAATCCTTTTTGAGTTTCTTCCCTTCTTTTTTCCACTGCAAGCAGTCTCATTAGCTCTTTAATGTGTGTACATTATTATAGAGTTGAGCTTGAAGCATAATAAATGGTTTTGTCATGTAGCAGTAGGTCAAAATTCATAGTAAATATAGTGAGCAGTCTTGCTATTGTATCGTGACAGCTTTAAAAGTAATGGTTTTGTTTGTTTACCTTAAGATTTTTATTTCCATGTGTGTTTATCTATTTATTTTAAATTCTTTTCTTCTATCATACTTTTCTAAAGCACTTTAAGTTGCTTCTGGGATATATGAAGAATGTCACAGAAATTTGAAAGTAATGTGCAGAATTTGTTGAAAAGCCATTCGTCGATGCGCAGATTCATCATTTGAATGCTGAATACTAACATAAGAGACAGGACAAATGCATTATCGTTTTCCTAGAAGATTAAAACAGTGTCTCTTCAGAAAGTGGGCCACGGGCTCTTCCAGAGAGCATTATCGATCTCCAGAGTTGAGCTCTGCTGGTTCCTCCGTTCAGCTGAGGAGACTCATCATAGGCTCATTCTTACCGGGTCTTCTGTCGCCTTGATGCTGTGTGCACAGGGAGAGAGGGGCGGTAAAAAGCCCAGCATTTAGTATTCAGCATCAGCAACGTTTGCCTGAAAGAACAGGCAGTGAAGAGATGAGCCGGAATGGGATTGGATTATTTCAGAAGCATTTTTATGGCAAAGAAATTGAATTTGCCTTGCCCAAGAGCTCATGAGACATTAGATGCAGGCAGTCATCAGCTGAATATTATTATGTGTTTAGAACAGAGACGGCTATTGGGAAGCTAGTGGCTGCCAAAGGAAGAGCAGAAAAGCAGCACATAGCCAATTATCTCATTAAACTAGCCTGCTTATTAAAGCTGTATATAGGCAAACCATATGGGCCAGTGTCGCCTGCAATACACCTGATCACATCTGTTTTTTCTTTATTTAGATCTGGGACTGAGTCCAATGCTTCTTGTTTGTTTGTTACAAATATGTAAGGCAGGATGTCTTGTTCCAGATGGATTTTCTCTAGTATAACAAGCCCTGATTCCATTCAATTACTTAGACAAAGATAGGTCTATTACACAACTGAGTGCAAGTCTAAGCTAATAGATGTAGACCATGGGCGTCAAGGTAGATGCTGGAACTACCTAATTATGCAGGCAAAACATTTTTCTCCATTGATGACGACATGTTAACAACAAATACACTGCCGTTCAAAAGTTTAGGGTCAGAAGATTTTTAAAAAAAAAAATTAATACTTTTATTCAACAAGAAGGCATTCAATTGATCAAAAATGACATAATATGCAAAAGATTTATATTTCACATAAACGCTGTTTTGAAAACAAATAATTCATCTCAGTTATCACAAACATTTTAAGCAGCAGCACGCACACACACACACACACACACACACATATTCTATATAACTATATATTCAGTATTTAAATTAATTTATTCAGAGTTATAACTATATATTCAGGATTTATAAATATAAATTCTGACTTAACTATTTAGTATTTACATTTATATTTTAAATATATATTCTGACTTATAACTATATATTTAGATCTACATTTATATATTTAGAGTTATAACTATATATTCAGGATTTACATTTATATATTCACGATTTATATATAATGATTTCCTGTTTGCCCCCCATACCCCCCCCCCCCCACACCCCATATTATATATATATATATATATATATATATACATACACACAGTATATTCATCTAATATATATATATATATATTCAATTAACAAATATGTTTTAATGTTTTTAATTATAGTAAATATATAGAGTTGTTTTTTGTTTTTTTTTCCCACAAGCAAACAGTCCTACGCTAACCTGCCAAACGTTGACCTTTTGGGCAGCATACATCTGCCGACCGAGCAACTGCTATTGAGATGAAAGGTAATGCTAACAGAGAGCTTTATGCAGATTTATACGTATTATGCATTTGGCAGACACTTTTATCCACATCGACTTACATTGCATTCAAGGTATAGGGGCCTACATTACGTTATACATCCTAACTGAATCTTGTTAGAATATGCAACATTACATAAAAATGTGTTCATTCTGAGAATAGCTTTTGCATCATTTGTTGCAGAGGCCACTTGCTTTGATATTTTGTTATCTAATGCTTTGATATTCTGACATTTTAAATGCGAACCAAATTTAAGTGTCCAAATACTTCAGGCCACTAAATGCAATTTACAATGTGAAACGTTTATATACAGTATATATTTTTTTATTCCATAGCCCTGGCAGCATCCGCAATGAAGCATCAAAGTGTCTTTTGATTATAGTGAAGATCAGAAAGGAATTCTAGGTCATTTATGATAACTGCAAACCCATAGTTTTGCTTTTGGGTCTTTTTTTTTTTTTTGGTCTAAATGGAGCATTAGTACACGTTCTTTGGCAGGTTAAGCAGACGCCTGCTTCTTTAGATGAAGTGTGACAGAACCTGAGCGAAAGGTAGAAGTTGATTTGATCTGAGGCTTTATGAGACTCTTGGGGTCTGAATCTACTCTGCCAATTCCGATAACAGACCTCCCGTATGACCACTATCACAGATGTGCCAGGGTCCACAGGGTATCATGGGTAATTGTAAGTGAAATAGACCAAGCTGGCTTCATGATGGTGTAGCTTTTGATTCCACCGTGTGTGAGATCGAGTTGAGAGATGGAGCGCAGAAGGAAGAAAGGAACAATTCTCTTGATTTAGTTATCAAACCTGATGGGTATGTAGGACAACAGTCCAAAAATCTTGAATTTATATTGTACAAGACAATGAACTACTGTGAGAAATGGGTAACTCAAGATTTTCAAATAGTAGGCTATATCATTGTCACACACCATGCAACATGGATTGTATATATTCAGCTTTAACGGAATAATTCACTTAAAGGGGCTATATGTAAGACTTTTCCTATTAGCTTTTTTATTATCGATGTGTGAACAGCTTGTACCGAAACTTTAAAAACAAGACCTTCCCCCACTTCCTAGGCTGTCTATGAAAGCCTGTAGACTGATTTTTAGGGAAAATCAAAAGCATGTGACATTTACATGCGCTCTCGCAAACCTCTCTTCCGTTCTATGACACATGTAAAAAATGCTTATGCTATTCTGTACTGTAAAGTCAATGTGTCATGCAGAAGACAGGGAATTAATCCAAACTATAGTCTCACATAGCCAGATCTATAGTCTATAGTCTCCAATATACTTTATAGTCATAACAGTGTCATTTTAATTACCTCATCTGTCGGCATGATGCCGGGGAATTGCAGAGCTTGTGCAAACATATCCACACGCTATGATCAGAGGCTTTCTTAAAGGTGCAGTATGTAGGATTGACAGTCCAAATTCTGGGTACTGCAGTCCAAATTAAAAATATTGGAGATTGTTGTTTCCCCTGTCCCCTCCTCCTCAGACTTGACGCTTACGTGGGTTGCCAGCTTGAGAACACGCAACAGGAGCGAGCGCAAATAACAATGAAAGCCACACTGTAAGTTGATGAGTTGATTTATCTGCGTTTTAATATGCTCTCGTTCATAGAGATTTTTTGATGGATGCTGAGGCTTTTTAGGTCAGGTAGAATCTGCGATCTCTGACCCAGTTTGTTTGTTGGCTTCCATGGCAGCAATATACTGTTTTCCGCCAACTGGCAACCTGGAGTGTCGAAATACTATTGGGTAAACCGGCGGCGAACGGTATCGCACAGATCAAAACAAAAACGGAACGCACATTTCAAAGTCGAATAACTGGCTGTAGCATTGTTTTTCTGAGAAACAAGTAGGTGAATTTAACAAGTTTCCTAAATATCTGCAAGCATATTATGGTATTTTTATGCTTTAGTAAAGTGAAAAACGTACATACAGCACCTTTAACGGCTGTTTTTCTCACCACTGCCATTTTTTGTTGTGTGTTTATTTTGTTATTGAGAGGAAAGCACTCACCACATATATACATGTGCATGTATACCGGTGCACATATATACCGGTGTCACTAATAACAAGCGTTTCTGAATATAGCCCCTTTAAAAATGTAAATTGTGTCATTTAGTCACCCTCATGTCCTTCAAAAACCCTGCTGTGCCAATTTGAATTTGCAGAATGGAGAAGCTACAGTGGAATGAAATCAAAGCACACATCTATATAAATGTGAAGTGTCAAATCATAATATCAGAATGATTTCTGAAGGATCATGTGACACTGAGGACTGGAGTAATGATGCTGAAAATTCAGCTTTGATCACATGAATAAATTACATTTTAAAATGCATAAAAACGTAGGAAATGGCAAAAATTTGTCTTTAAATAAGTTTTTTGACAAAAGTAAGGGAATCGCAGTAACAGGACACATAGTCTTACATTTAAGCATGACAGTTTTACATATTTTTGAAATGTTGAGATTTTTCTGTTAAATGTAAATTGAGTTTGACCATTAATCCATCAAACAGCATCTTCAAATAGCAGAAAATTAGATTTTCTTTAGACAATTTTTGTGTGTGTGTGTGACATGCAGACAGGATGTGATTCCTTTAGGGAGATATAAAAAAATCACCTTAAAAAAACAGCTAAATAACACCAGTCCAAAGAGTTTGTATGTGCATTTCACAGCATGTCAATACAGTTCATTTATCTTCATTTCTTCCTTGAATAAAGCTTGTTTAAGGACAGCATTCTAATGCATGTCATGTTTGTGACTGTTTTAAATGTGTCAACCTTGTAAGAAAACATTTTATTTTATCACGTCTCAGAGTTATGCTGATATTCATGACAAATTCCTATCCGCATTCCTGTACCAGTGTTTAAGGGTAAAATCGTTTTAATGCAATTAAACATAAAAAGAGGACAGTTTGGAGGAAATGTGTTTTGTGCAGATAACTGCTTTAGTGCTTTCCCATATCCCTTGCCACTTTGAACAAATTGCAGCCCGACTGTTTGGGGAAGGTAGGTAGCATTGCCTGTACACCGGCCCATAACTATATTACCTATTGTGTTCAGGACTGCAGCCGATTTCTGAGTGGTCCTTGACTCTGAAGTCTAGGTGACACCTTTGCCACGTGGAAAGACAGGTTTGATAAATGCATCCATTAGGGGTGGGAAACAAAAGGGGAATTTTAACCCATGCAGTGATGAAAGGGAGGAAATTATGATTCAGTATAATTATTAAAGTCAGAAGGGTAATGATGTGCATATGTGTTTTTGTATATTCCCTACTGAAAAGACCAGCATAGACCAGCATGAATTTCTATATGTACAGCAAAAAATAAAATAAAAAATAATAATAAGAAATATTATTACAATTTAAAACATTTCACAAGATGCAAACTGCTCTGACACACATAGGTTGAAGGTTCAAACACAGCCATTTATTAAGGGTAATCGAAACTGAATCGAACTTTAGTTATGATGCAAGACACACAAGCCGAAGTAGCACGTCCCACTCAAAAAGACCCGAATGAGCCGGTTCAACCAACTGTCAAAGTTTGCAGAGGATTACAGAGGACTCAAAAATAACCGAATAAGCCGGTTCAACCAAATGTCGACGTTTGCAGAGGATTACCAAAGAGTCTGTCGAGTGAGTTGGCGATACTATGCAAGCCTGTGGCACATACTGGAAATATGCTTATTATGACTACTGTTATTAAATAACATTTTATTAAAATCTGCAAAAACCTTTCTGTCGAGAGATGTAAATACATTTTACTATAGTTTATTGTGCATTCATATTATTTTTTAAGTTTAAGTATTTTTTAAGCACTCATAAATGCAGTGTGACACTAACAAGACTTTGTAAGTAATGCATGAAAACACAGGGCTTAAAAAGACAGGCATTAATATAATGAGACACAGGTGGAAGTAATCAAACATAAGTCCAGGCAATGGGTTATGGGAAATGCAGTTCAAGATAGGAAAGCAAAGGAGATGGGAGGAGTGCCCTCTGGTGGCGATCATAGACACTCCATCTGGTGAATGGAGTTACACTCACCTAAAGGATTATTAGGAACACCTGTTCAATTTCTCATTAATGCAATTATCTAATCAACCAATCACATGGCAGTTGCTTCAATGCATTTAGGGGTGTGGTCCTGGTCAAGACAATCTCCTGAACTCCAAACTGATTGTCAGAATGGGAAAGAAAGGTGATTTAAGCAATTTTGAGCGTGGCATGGTTGTTGGTGCCAGACGGGCCGGTCTGAGTATTTCACAATCTGCTCAGTTACTGGGATTTTCACGCACAACCATTTCTAGAGTTTACAAAGAATGGTGTGAAAAGGGAAAAACATCCAGTATGCGGCAGTCCTGTGGGCGAAAATGCCTTGTTGATGCTAGAGGTCAGAGGAGAATGGGCCGACTGATTCAAGCTGATAGAAGAGCAACTTTGACTGAAATAACCACTCGTTACAACCGAGGTATGCAGCAAAGCATTTGTGAAGCCACAACACACACAACCTTGAGGCGGATGGGCTACAACAGCAGAAGACCCCACCGGGTACCACTCATCTCCACTACAAATAGGAAAAAGAGGCTACAATTTGCACGAGCTCACCAAAATTGGACAGTTGAAGACTGGAAAAATGTTGCCCGGTCTGATGAGTCTCGATTTCTGTTCAGACATTCAGATGGTAGAGTCAGAATTTGGCGTAAACAGAATGAGAACATGGATCCATCATGCCTTGTTACCACTGTGCAGGCTGGTGGTGGTGGTGTAATGGTGTGGGGGATGTTTTCTTGGAACACTTTAGGCCCCTTAGTGCCAATTGGGCATCGTTTAAATGCCACGGCCTACCTGAGCATTGTTTCTGACCATGTCCATCCCTTTATGACCACCATGTACCCATCCTCTGATGGCTACTTCCAGCAGGATAATGCACCATGTCACAAAGCTTGAATCATTTCAAATTGGTTTCTTGAACATGACAATGAGTTCACTGTACTAAAATGGCCCCCACAGTCACCAGAACTCAACCCAATAGAGCATCTTTGGGATGTGGTGGAACGGGAGCTTCGTGCCCTGGATTTGCATCCCACAAATCTCCATCAAATGCAAGATGCTATCCTATCAATATGGGCCAACATTTCTAAAGAATGCTTTCAGCACCTTGTTGAATCAATGTCACGTAGAATTAAGGCAGTTCTGAAGGCGAAAGGGGGTCAAACACAGTATTAGTCTGGTGTTCCTAATAATCCTTTAGGTGAGTGTATGTGACACATAATTCAATTTGAAAATGCCTTATTATGATCAATGTTGAAAACAGATGCGCTGCTTAAAGGGTTAGTTCACCCAAAAATGAAAATTCTGTCATTAATTACTCACCCTCATGACGTTCCAAACCCATAAGACCTTCGTTCATCTTCAGAACACAAATTAAGATATTTTGGGTTTCTGACCCCACATAGACAGCAATTTAATTACCACTTTCAAGGCTCAGAAAGGGAGTAAAGACATTGTTAAAATAGTCCATGTGACTCCAGTGACGAGTATTGCTTGTGCGCAAAAAAACAAACTAAACAAAAATAACGACTTCAATCTCTTCTCTTTCATGTCATGCTGTTCACATAGTAAAAACAGTACAACGCTTCCAGGTTCTACGTCAGAACGCCAGCTCACTATTGGCCGACGCTGTTCACATGAGCACAACAATGCATGTGTGTGATGCTGACGCAGGAGCGGGCCAATCAGTGGCTAATACTGATGTAGAATCTGGAAGTGCTGCACCGTGTTTGCTATGTGAACCGTGTAGGAGACTGACATGGAAGAGAAGAAATTGTTGAAAAAAATCATTATTTTTGTTTGTTTTTTTGCACACAAAAAGTATTCTCGTCGCTTCATAACATTAAGGTTGAACCACTGGAGTCACATGGACTATTTTTACGATTTTAATGACTTTTTCAGTATTTCATATTTTTGTGGAAACCATGATTCTTCAATGAATAGAACATTCAAAAGAACAGCATTTATTTCAAACCAAAATCTTTTGTAACATTATACATGTCTTTACTGTAGCTTTTGATTAATTTAATGCATCCTTGCTGAATACATATTTTATCATATTTTGCAGAATGTTTTATCCAAAGCAACTTGAACATATTACAGGGACTTTTGCAGTGAATTTTCAACTTTGGGTTCCACAGAAGAAAGAAAGTCAACATAAAGAAAGAGTAAAATAAGTAAGTGAGTTAATTATGGCTTTTAAAAAAAAAAAAAAAAAAAAAAAAAGGGGGGCTGGGTGTACACTATTCTTTTAACTGCTAAACCACAACACTAATCCCTCCAATCATTGGAGGATCCTGGATCCTGCCTGCCTAACACTTTCCTGCACAGGAGAAGTGCTACATCAATTTTCTAATGCCTGCCGCAGCTAAGGTATGAAGAAGCACTTTTGTAATACAGCACAAGTGATGGGAATATTCCTGTCCCAGAATCTGGCATGACAACAAACAAAGCAGAACACAGGGAAACCTCTAACTAATTCCCAAGTAAGGTCTAACAGAGGTTTGTGGATAATCAGAGCCCACATGTAAATGACCAGAGGCTATGACTCCATCGGGCATTATAAACGGCAAACGACTGACAGAAAATCTCATTATACACATTTTGCTTGTTATTTACCTGCTAGGTTTCAAACTTTTAAAATGTTAATAGATTGAAATAATTTATTGTGATTAATTTGTGGTTTGCAGAAATGAATTTTAGCATTTTAAGTTATTTTAATATAATTTACATTGAATAATTTTAGTCATCTTGCGGCCCCCTAAGAGGCCCCCTGCTTTAGATCATTTAAATAATTATAGCTTTACATAACTACTGACGGCTATTTAACCCTCATATTCTTGTGTTTTAATGAGAGACCCCAATGCTATATGTTAATTATTTTTTTTATTTAACATTTATTTTCCATCCAAGTTATTTTAATGTGTTGCTCTTACATGAATCTTTACTTATTATTTATGCTTTTATAACTTGAAGCTTTAATCATCTGTATCACAAAACAGACATGCACAAATGCTTGACAGAAAACCTCAAAAACTGACCCATAATGCACTTTCATGCTCTTATTGTTGACAAATAAATGTAACAAATTTGGTAATACTTTATTTTAGGGTTCAGTTCTCGCTATTAACTACTAGCATGCATATTACTAGGATATTGGCTGTTTATTAGTACTTATAAAGCACATATTAATGCCTTATTCTGCATGATCATATTCTACATCCCTTAATCCTACCCAATACCTAAACTTAAACGCTACAAAAACTACATTACTAAGCAGTAAATTAAGCAGAGTTTATTGAGGTAAAAGTCCTAGTTAATAGTGAATATGTGTTCCCCATACTAAAATGTTAGCACAACTTTAAACGATTTTCCTTTCAGCTAATGTCACAAAGCTCTTTTACTTTTAACCCCTTCTCTTTCACTCCATTCTGGTGTGTAACACACTACTTTTTGTCTCTTTGAATATTCCGTTTTAACTCAATCATTAGTGTTTCAGCCAAGATACTTTTTGTCTGACCAAAGAGAGATGAGAGGAGTGTTGGGGAAACCTGTTTGAAAAGTTGGTGATGCTGATGGTCCAGAATTCTACACTTCAGCTTTTTATTTTCATTTAATTTCAGTGTATGTGTCATTTTGTTAATTTGTGTACTAAACACATTCACATGAACGAGTTCCGCTGTGCATCAAAGAATCTTAAATCATACAAGGGTATGTAATTGTGTCCATAAATACACCAGCTTGACCCTGTAATTAACCTCACCACGTGTTTTGTCTTAGCATAACCATGCATCCAGCTGTTAAATAACCATTTAACATTCATGTTATCTCTGAAACAAATAGTCCAAAGCCTTTCGATGTCAAGGCGATATGTTTCAATAGTATTGTGGGCCCATGCCAAACCAGTTCCTCAGGGTAAGACACCATTCACCATTTCACACAATGGATAGTCTCTCTTTTTAATGCTATTAAAATAAAATTAACGTCGATGGTGCCAAACAGCACTAATTTTGCTATCGGCCTTTTTCTGTTCAGGTAACCAAGATGGTGATTGTGGTACCTGTTTTCTGAATATTCTTGTAATGCTCAAAATATTCTGAAATGCTTTCCTCATGCTCACAGAATCTAAAGTAAGACCGGCCTCAGGCATTAGACACATTTTGTGATTGAGGGAAAGGTTTTAACCAATCAGAAATGGTTGGAAATTTTCATTTATGTATCCAGATATTTCCCTCTGAGAAATAGCAACTGCTACGGCAGACCCAAAAACTGGAATATCACAACAGAACAGCCCCAGTCAGATAATCTCTATCGCCACGGCACTGGCAGGGCCATATTCTGTGCCACGAACAGCCGTGGGTATCCAGCCTCTCTCTCCAATCAATCTGAGGACGAATGAAAGGGGCAACAGTCACTAATTATGAGCACAGATCAATTTTTAAAAGGACATGAAACAGAACTGTGGGAGAGCCTGGGGTGTGAGACCACACAGCTCTGAAAATCAAGATTTTTGTTGGATGAAATTAAGAAGTCGTGGCTTAGGGGTTCCTTCAATTTCAAGTCAAATTGTGGAGTTCTCTCTCACTCCAAGAACTCATGAACGTGATGATACCATCACGGCCATAAATAATAAATAATGTATTAAAGCCACATGAAGAACTGGACACAGATGTTGCATTGAAATGTTCAGATGTTTATTTATTTATTTATTTATTATTTCAGTTATTTATTCCTTTTTTCTTTTTATTAATTTCCTTTTTCTCTCTTCTTCATTCTCAGATTTTTTGCCTATATATATATTCACATACATCTATATATTCACATACAATGTAGTCTTGTTATATCTGTCTCACTGTCTTGTCCTAATTAAGCTAATTAAATGTTTTATGAATTAACAATTGAATGAATTTAATTCTGAAAACTATTATATTCAACAGTAAAAATATGTTGAAAAGTAAAGGAGTTTCATAATATAGGAAGGTTGTTTGTAAAACTTTCATGGCCCCCAGAATATTTTGTTGTATGAATATCTAAACAAGCAATATATCAAAAGATAGAACAGCGCCTTCATGAATTCTTTTTTATCAACACTTGAATGTAGGTAAGTTTAATAAAAAAAGTATTAAAAAAAGTTTGCATTGAAGAATTTATGAAACTATCAAAAGTTCACACAAAAAGTCTTTGTCTACTACTACATACATACACTGATCAAGCATAACATTATGACCAGGTGTAATAGGTGAAGTGAATAACACTGATTATCTCTTCATCACGGCACCTGTTAGTGGGTGGGATATATTAAGCAGCAAGAGAACATTTTGTCCTCAAAGCTGATGTGTTAGAAGCAGGAAAAATGGGCAAGCGTAAGGATTTGAGCGAGTTTGACAAGGGCCAAATTGTGATGGTTAGACGACTGGGTCAGAGCATCTCCAAAACTGCAGCTCTTGTGGGGTGTTCCCGGTCTGCAGTGGTCAGTATCTATCAAAAGTGGTCCAAGGAAGGAACAGTGGTGAACCGGCGACAGGGTCATTAGCGGCCAAGGCTCATTGATGCACGTGGGGAGCGAAGGCTGGCCCGTGTGGTCCGATCAAACAGACGAGCTACTGTAGCTCAAATTGCTCAAGAAGTTATTGCTGGTTGTGATAGAAAGGTGTCAGAATACACAGTGCATCGCAGTTTGTTGCGTATGGGGCTGCATAGCCACAGACCAGTCAGACCACTGCCGAAAGCACCAACAGTGGGCACGTGAGCATCAGAACTGGACCACGGAGCAATGGAAGAAGGTGGCCTGGTCTGATGAATCATGTTTTCTTTTACATCACGTGGATGGCCGGGTGCGTGTGTGCCGGTTACCTGGGGAACACATGGCACCAGGATGCACTATGGGAAGAAGGCAAGCCGGCAGAGACAGTATGATGCTTTGGGCAATGTTCTGCTGGGAAACCTTGGGTCCTGCTATCCATGTGGATGTTACTTCGACACGTACCACCTACCTAAGCATTGTTGCAGACCATGTACACTTTCATAAAAATGGTATTGCCTGGTGGCTGTGGCCTCTTTCAGCAGGATAATGTGCCCTGCCACAAAACAAAATTTTGGAAGTTTTGAATGGTTTGAGGAGCACAACAACGAGTTTGAGGTGTTGACTTGGCCTCCAAATTTCCCAGATCTCAATCCAATCAGGCACCTGTGGGATGTGCTATACAAACAAGTCCGATCCATGGAGGCCCCACCTCGCAACTTACAGGACTTAAAGGATCTGCTAATAACATCTTGGTTCCAGATACCACAGCACACCTTCAGGGGTCTAGTGGAGTCCATGCCTCGACGGGTCAGGGCTGTTTTGGCAGCAAAAGGGGGACCAACACAATATTAGGTCATAATGTTATGCCTGATCAGTGTACAGTACACTATGTTCAGATTTGTTTAAAGTATTATTTATTTTAAAGAAAGTTTTATTCAGCAATGATGCATTAAATTGACCAAAGTGACAGTAAATACATTTATAATGTTACAAATGTGTTCTATTTAAAAAAAATGCTTGAAGAATCCTAAAAAAAGTCATAGTTGTATCACAGTTATCACAAAACAATGTTTTTAAATTGTAATAATATTACACATTATTATTTTTTTTACTGTATTTTTGGTCAAATAAATGCAGATTTAGTAAGCATAAGAGACGTTTCAAAAACATTAAATATCTTACGGACTTCAAACTTTTGAAAGGTAGTTTATACTTTAACTGAAACTTTACTGCAGATATTCTGAGATGTGAAGAAGAAGATCTGTGGATCACAGACCACACCATAGTACAAATTTACAGTGGACATTCATTTATAATGCATTTAGAATATGATTGGGGTTAGGTGCATGGAGTTATGGTTTGTGGATTATTCTTTGTGGGAATTGAACCTGCAGCCTTTCAGTCACCAGCCTTGATCCATTATGCCATTTCACACTTCCAGAGCTCCTCAACCAGATTCCAAACTGTAGGGACTCAGACTGGGGTGTCAAATCCACTTATGGTTTCATTTTTGTTTCCACACAGCGTTTTGTGACATTCACAAGAGTTAGGGTTGATCCACTCATGACGAGACACCCAGTTGTGGGCAAAAAATAAATAACTTTGGATAACCTCAATTTCCCTCTATATGGCTGTTCAAACTTACCCCCTGGCAGTATGAGAAAAATATGATGACTTGTGCTTCAAAGTCACCACAGAGGAATGATTGATAAGGAAAAAAGAAAAGAAAAGCTCTTTGACTCCAAGGCCCCCCATTGACCAAGGCAATATTCGAAGGCTCCCCATGTAGACTAAGATATTTCCTCTGGTACTTCTGTAATGATGACAAATCTGCTTGTTTCATACTTTTTATGAACAGAAACTAAGAGTGACAATAGATTAAAATAACCAATATTTCAGAAGTTCACATCAATGTTTTAGGGTTTTTAAAAAACCTTTTTTGATGTTAAATTATTTAAATATCAATAACTATAATATATAAAAATAAATGCAATAATTAATATATTGATATTTTCCCTTTGAATTATTTTAATGTGTTGCCCTGACCGAATCAAAAGCTTTAACCTTCAAATGTGTCATTCACTTTTCAGATTTTTGACGGTTATCCATTCTAATTAGGTTTTAAAAAGCCCTTGGTGTCCCCAAACAGAACACGAGGGTTAAATAGGTTTTAAACAAGGTAAATCATGTCACCGTTAATAGATTAAAACAGCTGTCACAATATTCTAATCATCCCAGATCATCTGAGGGTGAGTTGTGCGTCTTTGCGCGTCCTGACGCACTGTGCTGTGCTGCGCACGGCGCCATCAGATCCGCTCAGAAAGCAAATGCACCCGGTCTGGACTGCCAGGACTTTCAGCTCAGCAGAAGCACAGACGTGTCTCTTCATCAACGAGGATTTGCTACATAGCATACATAAGTTCTACAAGCATTCATAAGAAACAGAGGATTATATCGTGATGGGGAATGCTTTTGAGATTCCTTAGGAGGCACCACTGCGGGAGGCTGGAGAATCATCGGCTTGACAATAAACACATTTCCACGAGATTCCCACGGAGCTCTTGTGAGCGAAATGAACAACCCGCTGCTGTGATCGTGCACATGGAGAGTGCGATCTAAGGCGCGTGAACGCACACACTGCGATCCCTGTATTCTCTGTGCTTAGGACACTTTGGACACATTTCTTACTGGATATTCTTAGAACCCTTCATCTGCAGCTGCAGTTTCATTTTTAATTGATCTGTTTATAGTTTGCATTAATTATTTATTTCCAGCGAAACACTAACAGCCTCATAAATTATGGGTTTTTGAAACACCTCATAGGTGAGTTCGCATGCCTTGTTTGGTTAAAAAAAACGGCAGAATAACTTTTCCGTTTAAGTTTCACAAACGCTTTCTTTATAATGTCTTGCATCCACCTGTTTAAGTCCATGCATGCCCATGCATGTGCTGCAGAATTTTGGGAGGGGAGCCTATTTATTATGTTTCAGTGGGCTTTTTAAAACAAACAGATTCTGATTTTCATGACCATAACTAATGAGATTTATATGTTTAAGATTATCATTGGTGAAAATCGGCTAATATAACAGAAGTGTTGCGGCCATATCTGAGTTCTGGTTGTGCATTTAAGATAATTTACGCATGTGTAATTAGCCCATTATTGTTTTTGTAATTTGTGCTAAAATGTGCATCAACTTTCAGGGACTTTTGGACAGTGCAGTATAACAAAACATTATTTTTTGGCAAGTTCATCTAGGCGCAGTGATGTTATGGTTTATTTTAGTGAAAGAGCCAGAATAACTTTTCCATTTGAGTTACACAGAAAAGCTCTCTTGAGAATGTCACCTGTGCATGCGGATGCATGTGCTGCAGAATTTGGGAGGGGAGCCTGTTTATTATGTTTCAGTGTGCATATTTTTATTCACATTCTGATTATCTTATTAAGATTGCCAAATTACACAGACTCTTGTTTTCAGTTAAAAAATATGCATGCATAATTATGGAATGTGTGGTGAAATATGGATATAACTTTGAGAGACTTTTGGACAGTGCTCCCATATGACGAAACATTGGCATCAAGCTATTTTTGTCGCTGGGGTGTGGGTAAATGTGCGATCTGTTTATTATTTTTTTTTCAGTGTCCACTGCACGGAGCTTCCAGTCTCCATCCATCCTTCTTTCGAGTTATAAGATGCAGCAGCAGGAATGATCCCGGTCCAGCGCGTTAAAGCTCAGCCTCAGCTGTGGCACGTGAGCGCGGAAGCTCCTCCGTGGCTGTGGATGGTCCCGACCACCTCCGGACTGTGTAGAGTGGGTTCTGCTCCTCCGGTGCTCATTTCCTCTCGCCCTCCTCCGGTGATTCAGACAGTCTCGGGATGGCAGATGTCCTGCGATCCGTTTGTTCCTGTGATGCGCGCTGCCGCGGCGGAACCCGCGACCATCAGTCAGTTCAGTCTGCCCAGTGTTCAGGTAACAGGGTTTTACATGCAAATAACAAAGCCACACTCCATCTGAACGATCTATAGAGTTTAAAACGGCTATTTAATGAATGAATACATGAATTTGTTTATTATCCGGTAGTATTAAAATATAGAAGGGCCTCCTCAGCTGAGTCTTGATTCATCTGAGGGTTTATTTTCACACATGTTAGGGAGTTTCCTATTGAAACAGGAAACTAATGGTTTAATGGTTTCCCTTTTGGCCAAAGGTCAGAGGTCATACACCACAAATTATAGTGTGCATGTGGTGGAATAATGTTGCCTACTTAATCTATTTACATCTTTTTTGTACTACAATTTATTAATTTTGTCAAAAAAGATTTTTGTGGTATTAGACAGTGATCTTATGGACATTTGTATTTAAATCTGCAGCTACCATATGCCGACTGTGCAGTAAATGTAAAGAAATATATGGTAAATCACAGAACTAATTGAGTTTTAAAGGGTTAGTTCACCCAAAAATGAAAACACTGTCATTAATTACTCGCCCTCATGTCATTCCAAACCCGTAAGACCTTCATTTATCTTGGGAACACAAATGAAGATATTTGTGATGAAATCTGAGAGCTCTCTGACCTCTCTATAGACAGCAATTTAGTTAACACTTTCAATGTCCAGAAAGGTATTAAAGATATCGTTAAAATAGTCCATGTGACTTCAGTGGTTCAACCTTAATTTTATGAAGTGGCGAGAATACTTTTTGTGCGCAAAAACAAACAAAAATAACTTTATTCAACAATTTCGTTCTTGCCTGTGTCAGTCACCTACGGTTGAACCACTGGAGTCACATGGACTATTTTAACGATGTTTTTACTAACTTTCTGGGCCTTGAAAGTGTTAATTAAACAGCTGTCTATGTAGATCTCTCGGATTTCATCAAAAATATCTTAATTTGTGTTCTGAAGATGAACGAAGGTCTTACGGGTTCGGAATGACATGAGGGTCAGTATTTAATGACAGAATTTTCATTTTTGGGTGAACTATCCCTTTAAATGATTGGTACAAAAAGAAAAGGTAAATTTGCTATACATTATCCACATGCACACTTATGAAGCTAAATTACAAGTGAGTGTCTAGGTTGTTTTAATTAATGCCTTTACTGCAGTTTAGTGTTTTTACTCTTGAGCTGAGCATTTTGACTTAACGGATTAATCAAATCAAAAGGTCTTGATTAAATCTTGAAACAGATTTGTTGAAAGGTTATAGTCAACTCGTGGCTGCTTGAATATGCCTAATAATAAGGATTGAAATGAGCAGGACGTGATTTTGATGTGGATCACATTTTATCAGCATCACTTTTGGTAAACTGTTTAAGCTGAAAATCTAAATTCTGTGCATCATCTCCCTTCAGTTCCTCTGTATCACCACTAGAGGCGCTGTGCTCAGGTTGACCCTCACATTCGTGGCTGCATCCCCCTCACGACTCAAACTCGGCGTGACATTTAATCTGTGTGCCGGGCAGAGGCATGATCACCACTGCTCCACATCCCCAGCATTGAGAACTTTGTGCTTTCACATCATTAAAGTACTGTTCAGAGGAGGCGGCAAGCATGAACTCAATAGCACTGCACTGGAACCAGAGAAAAAGAGAGAGACAGAGGGAAAGAGTATATTATTTAAACAGAGACTTTGAGTTGCAGACAGCCTTCAGAAGCCTCTGATTGACTACTACTGCAGAAAGGCATTGACGCAGAGCCGAGCATGATAGAATGGGATGTTATCATGAATGCAGAACAAACAGATACAGCATAATCTGCAGAGAACTCAGCTTCCTTTTGTAATATGATGGGTTTTTTGAAGTAAAATGTAGATTGGGACTCCATCAGAGTTTATTAGATCATGAAATATCTACACTGCCCAGCCAAAAAAGAAAAAAAAGTAGCTGTTTGGATTTAAATAGGCAAATGCTTAAGAGTCTATGATTGGATCATTATTTTAGTGATTATTATGTCTCTATGTGTTTGGCAACAGTTCTTCTAACCCTCATTGATGGAGTGAGTAACTTTTCATTTCTTAAACAAGACAGTTGTAGGAAGACACATCATGGCCACATTCCAGGATGACAATGAAGATTCATCAGGCTCAAACTGTGAAAGAATGGTCGAGAGGGAGCATGAAGAATCATTTTCACACCTGAATCGGCACCTCTGATTCCAGACCTTAAATTCATTGAAAGTCTTTGGGATGTGCTGGAGGAGACTTTACAGAGTGCTGGACTCTTGCATTGTCAATACAAGATCTCGACCAAACTTGCACCTCTTGATGTAAATAAATGTTGTGATATTATTTCCATCAAGAGGTTCATACATTTTTTGTTCCAGATCTGGTCAATACATTATTTTAAGGGACTGTAGCGCAAATTGTATTACAATTTACTGCACTTTGTTACTCTTCTCGTTATTTCCCTATAGTGGCTAATGAATCGGAAGTCTTGCACATTCACAGAAAATAGCTTACTTCTGCATTGAAAAATAAAGTGGATAGTTTCTCTGGAGTTATTGATTGAGATGCCATTGATATGTCTGTGATTGTGGTCGTCATTTTAAACTGTAGTAATTAAACAAAAAGAATTTCACAGAGTACCATAACTTTTCCATAAATTCCCCAAATTCCCTCCCTGCAACCAAAACGATTTCTTAGCAGCTTTTAGATCATCCCAGCCAGGTCTTTTATGATTCAGTTCTTCACGTCTTTTGAATAAGATGGATCTGAATAGATCTCAGTGGTAATAGATAACTTCTGCTTGTCTGTCCCAGTGGGAGATGCCGTCCAGGCCTCATGTGTTGGGTTTCCAGCCTTCTGCAAGTGTAGATCTACTTCCAGTGTTTCCTCATGTATACCGGACGGTCCTGCCTCCACACTACGGCAAGGGCTGGGTGGAGAAACGTGTGCCTGACTACAAGGTAAAGGATGCATTCACAGTAATTGATTATATTTAGGTTTTGGGGAATGAACATCCATCCATCCATCCATCCATCCATTAGTCAATCTATCCATCCATCCATCTATCCATTAATCAGTCAATCTGTCCGTCCATCTTTCCATCTTTCCATCCATCCATCCATCAATCTGTCCCTCCGTCCATCCATCCATCCATCCATCCATCCATCAGTCAATCTGTCCGTCCATCCATCCATCCATCCATCCATCCATCCATCCATCAATCTGTCCCTCCATCCATCCCTCCGTCCATCCATCCATGCATCCATCCATCTGGGAATATACGAAGCACAAAACCTCATATCCGCTCATGGGCATGAACACCTGGTTCAGAGGAAACTTTCAGATTTTCGCCATTCTGTAACTGCACAGAATTTTGTTTTCTCATTTGCAGTTTTATCTAAACAACACTTTGGCTCTTGAGACCACCTGGATCAGTCCAGAGGAAATGGGAATTTTCCAGCGTCAGGAAAAACCACTGCTGAGGACGAATCAAGCAGCATTGAGCATATGTAGGCCAGCTGCAGCCTCCAGGAATATCCACACTCTACTTTTGACACCCAGGCGTGTTTCAGGTAGGAGGGAGAATTTACGATCCCAGCACCCATTTTCCTACCTTTGTGATTCTGGCCCGCTTTTTGGTTAATTCACAAGAGGGCTTTTTTTTTTTTTAATAAAGCTTTCTGTTTTCTATTTACTCCCTAGACTATTTCAGTTTCTGCTTAGTTTCTTTTTAAACAGCTTTTCCTTTGTAACTTTAATCTTCTTATTTAACTTGATATAACAATATCAGAGGATTGTCAGCTGAGATTTTACGGAGCGAAAACCGAAGCGAGGCTGTCACTCTGTTTTTGTGTTTATGTGTGGGAAGAGAGGCGGGTTGATTTGTGCTTATGAAATGAAACTGAAATTACTTCAAATTTCAGCTCATTTTCAATCATAGTGTGGTTTAATCAACTAGAGCGTGCAGTGAAGACTGCTTAAGAGTGTGTAATGAAGACCCATAATGAGTATGCAGTAAAAACGAATTACGCCATTTGATTCCGGTAACCTGACAAATGCATGCAACACATTTGCATGCACATACTTTAATACATTTATTTACACAATGGCTAGAAAATGAACAGGATGAAAATAAAGAGCTAAAGTGATGTATTGACAGTAAGCTTACATGAGCGCAACAGCAACTTGAAGTTCATTTAGCGTTTAGGTTGTAGCATCTATGTATTTTAAGTTGTGTCACTTTTCAGCAAAGATATTTATTAAAGGTGCACTATGTAAAAAAATTTCAGAAAAATATCCAAAAACCACTTGGCCAGTGTTATATATTTTGTTCAGTTGAGTACTTACAATATCCCAAATATTTCCAACTATTTGTAAATTGTGAGAAAATTGCTATTTTAACTAAAGAACCGGGACGTGTGAGGGAGTCGCCTGTCAATTGCATCATATCTGCGTTACCCTCGGTTTCGGTTACTCTTACTGCAGTGTGCAACAAGTGTCATAGCAGCCGCCGAGCGAACGCACAGAGTAACGTTATAACATTATTTTCAACACACTCAAATGTATCTAATATGATAAACAGAGCTGTGTTACCTCATACTCATGACTGGAAAAGCGAAAATGGCGCCGGCGACTGTGGCACAATAAAAGTCCCGCTGCATTCATCTTATTACCAATCTCTCCAGCGGCCTTGCTCAGCTCCGACAACACTCAGTCCTGCTCTGCTTCATACAACAGTAACGTTAATAATCGCATCCATGAACATGATTTCTGCCCGAGTCCTATCCCGATTCTTTTCCACCGGCTGTGAGGTGAAGACCATGTCCCAAGATTCTGCGCTCAAACTAGGCGTCATCAAACTATGCCTTTGTTTTGAATAGACAACCTCTAGCGGACGGAAAAGTTACATAGTGCACCTTTAATGCTACATTCCAGAAACGATGTTTGACAAAAAAACCACAATGATATTGACAATATTGTGCGACATAAAGTTTATAATGCGATATATAATGATGCTCGCGTTTGCATTTTTAATGCAAATGCAAGTGTTTTCTGTTCATGAATTTTGTTTTTGCCATAGCTGGCATAAAAGCCCTCTTTTGGGATGCATGTGACAGTATTGTTTGAATCACTTGAATATTTTTCAACTCTTTTATTTCCACCTCTGACTGATTAAATTAATGTAGGGGAAAATTAAATTAAACAAATTATTTCAATCAAACTTTTATGAGTATTTAGAACTTTCTTTTTTTGAGTTCACAAAACCGACACATTTTAAGTAATCTGAATTATTATTATTATTATAATTTTTTTTTTTTTTTTTTTTTAGTTTTATGAACTTTTAATTTAGACAAACTTAAATTTAACTGAAACCGGTCTATAGGATTTGTATTTCCTAGCATGCTTTGCCATGACACTCAAAAAGAGAGTAAATATATAATCATTTCTGTGCAAGATTAACGTGAAGTGGGAGATTTAGTAGTGTTTATGTTTTGCTGTACTAATTAAGAGGAGTTTTTGTTATGTTGGGTTTTTTGGGGGTTACCATCATGGTGACAAGTGGAGCATGAGCTTGGTTTGAGAACAGTTATATGTCAAATGTTCTATTTTGCTGTACTCTTCCAGCAAACGCTATGCTATGCTAATGCTATCAAAGCATTGTGTTACCAAGTAGCAAGTTAGCATTTACTGAATTAGATAGTTAAAGCTAGCCAAGTTTCCACTACTAAAAATATTTAAATTGAGATTACATGACAGTTTTAGGTTAAGCTGAAGTTCATAGTTAAGTTAATAGCAATTAAAAAGTATGAGTATAAAATAAAAATCTGCCAGTTCATCTTACTTAAACTTTGAATTTCTTAAATTAAACATTTTGATGTGTGACTGATTACCTTAACTGTTTTGATTTTTGAGTTTTGCCAACTTATTCGGGTTTACAGTGGGCCAAGTGTGAAATGTGCACACCTAGTAATCCAATCAACCAGAATGCATGAAGTGACCCCTAGTCTCAAGTTAAATTTACCCACACTGTAAAAAAATTCATCTGTAAAATAACAGAAAAAGTATTGGCAGCTCATTACCTGGACATTGTCCAGTAATTTTACGGACATTTCCTTTAACCCTAACATAGAATGCGATGAAGTTCAAAATTCTAAATACACCTGTAAAAACTAAATAATTCTGTTAAATTAATACAGTACATTGTGCCCTATTTTTACGGATTGCACAGTGAACAAGTTCAATTGAAAACAGCCCAGGGATTCAGATACAGCTGAGAGGTGTATCATATAGCACTGCATTTAATTCCAAGCGCTCTTGCCTGTAGCAGAGAGTCAGTGTGCTACACCTGTGCTCTTCCCTGATCATAAGTCTTTAGCGGCAGATGCTTTCAGGTAGGCAGTGATGAATTAGAATGCAGATACACTCATGTGCCGTTCAAAGATTAGTCCTTGAGAGATGAAAAGTTCACTCCTGTTGAGGGTTTTCTGTCTTTCAGACTGCAAAGTCTATAATGAGTGGAAGTGAATGGAATATTTTAGCAGAGTCTGAACTGATGGTAAAATATTGACCTTTGCTTCTACGCTTTTACATGTTTAACACTTCAGGTGTGCTTTAGAATAGAGTGAAGGTTTGAAAAGTGTTAATAAATCTAATAGACTTTCTGTAAAACTCTTCAATTAATTTTTTTCACACTGGTATCCTTCAGTTCCTCTTAAGAATATAATCATTATCACTGTTGTGGACAGTCGCTCAGGTAATTTTTGTGAAAAAAGAGCTTTCTCTCTAAATCTGTCTCACTTTCTCTATCTCTAAGCAGTTTATGTTTGTCTTGCTATTTGGACTCTAGAGCAGTGGAGACGTGTTCTCTGGAGTGACCAATCACGCTTCTCTGTCTGGCAATCCGATGGACGAGTCTGGGTTTGGCGGTTGCTGACTGCATTGTGCCAAGTGTAAAGTTTGGTGGAGGGGGGATTATGGTGTGGGGTTGTTTTTCAGGGGTTGGGCTTGGCCCCTTAGTTCCAGTTAAAGGAACTCTTAATGCTTCAGAATACCAAGACATTTTTGACAATTTCATGCATGACATTTCAACTTTGTGGGAACAGTTTGGGGATGGCCCCTTCTTGTTCCAACATGACTGCGCACCAGTGCACAAAGCAAGGTCCATAAAGACATGGATGAGCGAGTTTAGTGTGGAGGGACTTGACTGTCCTGAACTCAACCCGATAGAACACCTTTGGGATGAATTAGAGCAGAGACTGTGAGCCAGGCCTTCTCGTCCAACATCAGTGCCTGACCTCACAAAAATTCCCATAAACACACTCCTAAACCTTGTAGAAGTTAAAGCTGTTATAGCTGCAAAGGGTGGGCCAACTCCATATTAAACCCTACAGATTAAGAATGGGATGTTCATGTGCATGTAAAGGCAGACTTCCCAAAACTTTTGGCAATATAATGTATATATACTTTATATATCTTCTTAGCATCCTGCACTACCAGTCTTGCCAGCACGGGTCACTTTTGGCTTCCTTCCATGTCCTTTTAGATTTGATACAGTGTTTCCTTTCTAATAATGCTTTGCACCGTAGCCACTGGTACTTGGAAACATTTGCAAATACTTTTGTAACATTTCCCTTTCTTGTGAGCATCCACAATGCACAACTGGAGGTCCTCACTAAGCTCCTTGGTTTTGTCCAACTAAAGCTCCACTTTAGTTATCCGGAAATAGCGCTGGAGTCCAACTAAAGATATACTTAAGTGTATTTGATTGTGCTAAAGTGGAACTATTGCAAGTATGCTTTAGGTACACTTTAAATATCTTGAATTTAAAGACTGATATTATACAGATATCATACTATCCTTACTAATAGTGATATTAAAACACATTTTAGGCTTAATATATTAAGAAATGTCATTGTGCAATTGTGCATTGTACTCCAAATAAAGTTTAATTATAATATTATATCAGTAAGTCTCAAGCAATATGTCAGTAAATATGTTAATGGATTTGTAGTATACTTAGTTTGAAATAAATGTATTTTAAATAAATTTAGGTAAAGATTTTTTTTCACCAGGGTATCACTAACTTACAGTCTTTACCCACTTTCTTGTGTCCAAAATTCACTTTAACTCAAAATTTGGCCTGGGGTTTGGAACAAAATGAAAGAATTGCTCTTGCTTTAAGTGCACACCATATCGGCAACAACATGGCAGACAAGAAATTATGAATCTCTACACGTGAGCAGGCTGTCAAGCTTCAGTCTTGCTTTTTCCAAACAAATGAGGGTTTTTGTGGAATTGAGGTGACAAATATTATGATGGAAATAACAGATGTGGGTATGGAAGTGAAGTCTGCTGCCATCTGTCAAATACTTCTACGGTTCGTGGTTACCTCTGTACGCTTCATAACCCAAAAATCATATCTCTACACCTCATAACCCAAAAAACACCAGCAGTCTTCTGTGGCTGAAAAATGTTGAGATGAGAGAAAATTACTTGTTTCTCATGCAAATCCGTTTGTTGTGACTGATGTTTTTGTGATGCATCCTGAGCATCTTATTATTGGGTTAAAATTGGTGTATATATTTAAAGTGAGATTTATGATTAATATTACGTTCTTGCATGCTGTGAAGGTCATGAATGAGGTAACAGCTTAAATATTTTATGTAATAGAAAGTTCTCTGGAAGCCCATACACTTTTATTGTACATTCAGGAATAGACCATCTACGTGGAGTTTGAAAGGAGCATCAGATGGGATAAAAATGATGTTGGCAACACAAAACTGTTCTTTAAACATGCAAAACTTTCCTTTTATAACTCTTTTGGAGCATAAAATAAGCATTCACCCCGTCTGTTGCCTGTCTGTCTTGCTAGGCCACAGGCAAGTTGCATGAAAATTAGAAAGTTGATCTTTGATCTGGAGAATTACAAAATCTACTTGATCTCTGTCTTCACCTTTGATGAGCTTAGCTCGACATAAAGGTGAATGGATCAAACCATGTTTTTGAACACACCTCTGCGTCAGTTACAAAGTGATAGTTATTCACCCTCAGCACGACAAAGCTTTGGGGAAAAACTGAACTTCAGAAGTTAGATGTCTGTGTCCGTGAATCAGTTCTGGAGTGGTATTGAGAGTTGCTCTTACAAAGTCATCCTCGCAGACTCGAGCCGTTGATGAGCGTTAGCCGAGGCAGTAATTGGTGCCAGAGGGTGTGCGGCGTTCTTACAATCGAACACTGTGAGGAAGTCCAATTTGTGTCCTCGCAGTCACACTTCCTTACCGTAGGGAAAAGGAAGTTCTCGACGTCTGCAAACACATCCACACAGGTCAGCAGCAGTTTAAGAGCTTTTCCCTCAGGTAACAGCGTACTTTATTAGGGCTGCTTGTGATAAATTGATGCGGCATGCACAACATTTGCCTTTTGTTTAAAGAAAAAAAAGTGTGTTTTTTTTTTTCTCCCATAGTGCTTATGTCTGTCATACTATGGTGTTTTCCTCAACTTTCTCGATTTTAATAAGCCTGCAGTCTTAGCCTCACATGTCACGCCCACAGTTCTTTAACTGACTTTCTCATGCATACTGCACACAAAACTGGCAGCTACGATCCAAAAATCGAAAGTTCCAATCTGCTGTCTGGTACTAGGTTGACATGAGCGTTTCTGAAGAACTACCAAAGTTTTAAAGGTTAGTGGCATCAAATCTTGCAAAGGTATTAAAGAGTTTTTTTTAAGGTACTTATTTGCAAGTCAAAATAGATATCCACAAGCAGAACTATATATTATTATTCAGCTATAAAATTTGGAAGATTTTTCACCTGAAAAAAAAACAATTATTGGCAGATTTTTCACTTGAAATTCACCTGAAAGAGACAAATGGCGTTTTTTTTTCACCTGAAAGAGACGATTTGGAAATTTTCATCTGAAATTCACCTAAACGAGACAGTTGGAAGATTTTTTCACCTGAAAGAGGCAACTGTCAAATTTTTCACCTGAAAATTCACCTGAAAGACAATTATCAGATTTTTCACCTCAAAATTTTCACCTGAAAGAGATAATTGGCAGATTTTTTTTTTACCTGAAAATTTACCTCAAAGACACAAATGGCAGATTTTTTATCTGAAAGTTTACAGCATTTGAAAGAGACAATTGGATATAGTATATTTTACATTCCAGTATCAAACTGTATAGCATGGTGCCAGCAACGTCAAGGTCATGGGTTCAATTCCCAATTCAATGCCACTTAAAATAAAAGCATCTGCCAAATGCATAAATGTAAATTAAATAAATTAATGTAGAAGAAAACAACGTACTCTTGTGGCAACAGTTAGAATGATACGTTCACATGTTTTGTTATGAACATCTGACATTTTGAAATGATGCACAAAATCGATCTTGGCTGGCAAGAAACATCTGTGCTTAGAGTATGTTACAGGCTTAAGAGATTAAAGTAAATATAAATACAATTTGCATGCACCCACATCATTGGAGGGAAACAGATATTAGTCAAATGATGTTCTACAGATGTAGCTTTTGATTTGCATGTCATTTAAAATTATTTAAAAAAAATTCTAATTATTTAATGCAAGACCAAAGAAAAATACATTGAGAAGAAGGTATGTTCAGATAATGATTGTTGAAGGTGCAAGCCTGGAATTGTGAACAGAAAATCGTTGCATAATGAAAACAGCAAATCAATATGTGAAGCAAATAATTTCCTGGTATTCGGGCATTCTTCATCTTCCCTGCACAGAATCTGCCGCTAGCCATGCGGTCCAGGTCCATCGTTAATAATCTGTGCTCTACAATGTTTACATCTAACCAAAGGAAATAAGAAATATGTTCAGTACAAAATAGAAGGCGTAAAAGCTCAGACATATGTTTCCATCTACAGTGCAGTTTCATCACTCAGGGCCATTAAACTCCACCTTCTGAAGGTTCCCATCTCTGTTCGGAGGTAAGCTACGCATCGATCCATAACATCACTCCTGCTGGATGTACCGATAAACCAATATTTTATGCTGATTTATTTGTCATGTGTTCGTCCTTTTTGATTCGTGTCAGTGTGAAAATCAATAAGTACTGTTATATGGTTTATGGAATATGACAGTGTGCTGTCTCTGAGGGATAATTTAGCCTGTGTCGATGGAAACACACAGAACGAGTTCAAATTGTCAGAGCTCAGTGGAAACAATGGAATTTAATATATGAGTTAGTTTTCATTTATAAATATAACAGTAAATGATTGAGAATTGTTATTTTTTTATGAGCAGCATGTGTGTATATATACACTACACTACTATTTGGGGGTCTATCTATCTATCTATCTATCTATCTATCTATCTATCTATCTATCTATCTATCTGTCTGTCTGTCTGTCTGTCTATCTATCTATCTATCTATCTATCTATCTATCTATCAATCAGCCGCATCACTGTTGAATAATGGTGCAGGAAACATTGAAATACATGAAAATTAATTGGTTCCACTGTTTTTTTTTTTATAATTTATTTTTTTTTAAATCAAAACTAAGCAATCAATTGCTTAAAAAAAAAGTTTTGTAGCAATTAATGAATATAAAGTTGGAGAAGGAAAAATGCCTCAGTGTTTTTAGGCAGCCAAACTAGTTCAGTTTTAGTTCGCCCAGGGTCATTCATTTATCATCTAATAGGTGGAAGCATTGAAATGCTTCCTGAGGGCTTTCCTGAGAATGGCTCATTCTGTTGTGTGCATTTTCAGGTTCTACAGTGTAGTTTTTAGGCCAAAAAGTCATTTTTACTTTAACCCACCATTCCTCTGCTTCACAGACCCAGTCCAAAATCTCATTTTTCATCTTCATGAATTTTAGCCTGGTCTTATTGACAGGACCTAATGGAACGTGAAAAGTCACTCTGGTTGCCTTGTCAAGAAATACGCAGCTTCTGGAAAATAGAGTTTAAAAGTTGAGCAGGCGATTTAGAAGTGCGCACTGAAGCGTTTTGGCCCACCTTGAATGGATCATGCCAAAGCTCTCATGGGAACTTTAATGAGGCTTTAAACACCTTCACATGGAACTTTTCAAGCTTTTATTTTGTGCCACCATGAGATTCATAACCAAAACTGAACATTTGAGAAATAGTTTGATCTCATCATTAGATAAAGGCTGAAATCAATAACACGATACATGCTAGAACATCAAAATGTGTAAGAAACAGAAAGAAACTCTGTTTACTTTAGCTGTGCTATAAGAATCCACTGCAGTGCAACAGTCACACGCTCCTTCACATATGACTCGAGCTAGTTCAAACAGAATTCTTGCCACATTTGAAATAAGAAAAATTGATTTGTCTGACACACTTTCACTGCAGACTGTGTGTGAATACTAATTATACACTGTGGAACTTCACATTTTTATTTGTGCATTTCAGGGTGTGAATCCAACAATGACTTTCAGGGTGGGAGGGTGGGGGGGATGAGGGGGGGTAATGTCTATAAAAGAGTTTTTAGGTCCGTTTCAAGGGCACAATCTGTTGAGCAGTCTCTCAAGCGATCCATATTTGCGCAAATTATACTGCACATCAGCCAAACCCACAGGAACTGTATTGGTCATAGATTGCTTTTTTAATAGCTCAAGAGAAATAATGGAGCTCTTAATGGTGTTTAGGCTACTTGAAGTATATCAGCAGATGTTTCTCTTAAAATGACTTGGAAGTAAAAACAGACCCAGATGGGACAATTGCTGATATACATTTGATGAGAAACGTTTGAGTTTGACTTTTGATTGCACACTTGTTGCAGAACCTGATTTCACCAAGTGCAACATGTTCCTAGATCAACATCTTTGTTGATCCAGGAACAACCTCCAAACAACCAGATTTGAGGGTAGATTTTACAGTTTATGTCAAGTTTAGGCTTACAACCAGGGTTAGGTGCTTCTACATCAGAGTTATTCACCTATCATTTCCCTCTGATTTATGGTTATACTAAGTTATGGGTAGGGTTAGGTTTAGGCATAGGGATAGGTTTAGGACTATGTCAACAGGATCAACAATTTTGGCCAACAGCCGATCGTCGACTTGGTGTGTCCCGGCCCTTAGAAATATCTATCCTGGTCTTTTGCCACTAGCCAGCTAACAAAACTATATCCTAATAACATTTTGCTATCATTCCCATTTAGTTATGGAAAAGCTATTTATGAATGTCTTTCTTGGCTATACAAACGTTAAGGGAATAATCCATTTTATAATTTTGCAGACATTATGAGAACATTATTTTGAATGTTCTCTGAACTTTCTGAAGTAGGACATTTAAGTCCAGCTAAAATGTTTCAGAAAAAAATGTTCCATGAATGATGTAAAATTAACGTTTTTGAGAACATTAATAAAAACCAGATAACTTTAAACAAGCATTCTATTAATGTTACTAGAAGAACATTTGTTCATAAACTTTGAGAGAACATTAGCCAAAGTTCCCTGTTTGCTGGGTCCATATTTTTCATAACACAGTGTCATGTTGTCTGATATTTTCATCTAATCTTTTATGCCTGTTATTCATAGAATCCATGCAATAACTTTCATTGATTGAACATGTGTATGCAAAGCATGCTGCAATACTTTTGCCCTCCATTAAGGCAAATCAGCCAACCAACACAATTTCAAATCAATACATTTTGGCACGTGTTCGTATCCAAGCAATGCATTTGACCTCAGCCAAGAACCCTAAACCTACCTGGATTTTAATTTTAAAGGTCCAAAATGCAACCTCAGTGCCAAAAATCACAAAATTTGAGCTATAGAGATAGAATGCATGAGCTAGAGACTGGGTTGGAAAAATCTTCACAACATTCTCCTGCCTTTTGTCATGCACTGACAAGCTAATATGCTGATTTATTTGCCATGTGTTGTTCCTGATGCACATTATTGTGAAATCAGTAAGTATGCAAGGTTTGGGTAAATGCATCCGTGTGCCATTTTGGAGGGATGGTTAAAACACATAGACAGATTTGATCAAACGGTCAGAGCTCAGACGAAACAGTGCTTTAGTAACTTATGAGCAGTTAGATGATGGTTATTATAATTCCTAGTATTACTGTTATTAGAACTATAGTCAATGGTACAGTAAATGGCACAGATTCCTTTAACAACATGCTTATTTAAAGTAATTTCAGAGGCAGAGAACATAATAAGATTTAAAGGCAAAAAAAAAAATTCTAACGTGGCCGTTGAATTGTGCAAATTACGATCATGGATGCACAATAAAAAGGGATAAGTTCACCAAAAAATTAACATAAGGTCATTATTTTCACACCCTTGTGTTTTGTTTTTTTTCATGGACCACAAAAGCTGAAAAGATTTTCTATGTATTTACAATGAATAGGGGCTATTTTAAAGGATGCCAAAGCAAAAGTATGATTCACTTTTATAGAGAAACCCATGAGTAAAGGAGCAAATGTAAAAGGATTTTGATGTCATGTTGACTTCCTAAAATTGTTGTGCTTCCACCAAACTTCTTACTCAACTCAACTCTCTAACTTCATAAATTACTGTTGAAAGCCTCTTCTCCAGGCAGTTACCTTCAAACCACTTTTACCCTGAAAAGAGGGGCTCAGCATTCAGCATTATTATGGTCTGTATGTTACAGGAGGAGTCTGGGGAGACTGTTGGCATAATTCAACTAAATAAGTTGTTTTCATGGAGACGGTATGAAGTAGGTGGTTTATTAACCAGGTAAATGAGGTAACAGTGGGAGGACAGCATAGTGAGAGAAACAGAGACTCTGACACAGAGCCTCTTTGTGGATCAAGATGATGGCAGTGAAGGCTGAAGCACACATAAGTGGCCGAAAGTTTCATAAGTGCAATCACTCGCCATTTCAGCTCCGCAGCAGGACGGACAGCTCCACAGCGCTGAAGGCTCCCGCTACATTTACTCTTGTCTTGGCCTGAACCTTTCTGCACAATTTCTCTGAAACAAGACCCCCTGAGAGTTTCTGCAACTATTGCCACTTTTGGCCTTGTAATAAGCTCTCTTAAGTTTTCTTAAAACACTTTTTACCTTTTAAGTCCAACATAGTATATACATTGATCAATAGAGAATTCTGTCATTGTGTCATTCAGTGTCATTTCCACACAGCGTTATTTTAGGATTATTTATATACTTTTATAGTGTTTATGCATATTTTGAATTAGCTTTTATCTTTCATTTTAATTTTAGTTTAAGTTTTGTTATTTTATAGTATTTTGGTTTTTATTCATTCATTTATTCATTCAATCATTTATTTTAGTTGTCAACATTTATAATAGAAAATGGTAATATACTGATACTGATAAATAATATATTTTTCTAAATATAAACTCGCAATTCTGCCTTTTTTCCGCAATCTCAAAATTCAGTTTTTTTTTTGTGAGCTATAAAAATATAAATTGTGAGACTTTTTTCTCAAAACTATTTATATTTCACAATTCTGGTTTTATAACTTGCAATTGTGAGTTTATATCTCGCAGTTCTGAGAAAAAAAGGTCAGAATTGTGAGGGGAAAAAAGTCGCAATTAACTTTTTTTTTTTTTGGTACTGTAGGGGAAACAAGCTTCCATTTGCGTAATTTCACCTTTAATGTTTTTCCTATATTTATAATTTTATAACTTTTGATACAATTTTATTAGCACCCAAATTGTTGGTTGTGGTGACTAAGGAAAAGTTGTAACTGTTCTAAACAGGGCTATACATATTTATTCACAAAAAAAAGAAAAGAAATAAAAATTAAAATAGTTAATGCTTTTTTTCTTCACGTTTTTGTGGTACTATCGTATTTGATAAATATACTAATTCATATTTTTATGAAAGATATAAATATTATTATTTGAATATTATAGAATATAACCTCTTTTGAAGTGACAAGGGAAACAATAAAATCTAAAGATAAATGCTCATATTTCATATGTGATAAAATATATCTGAAAAAAAAAAAAATAGTAAAAAGTTTTAATTTTATACTGTAACAAAAAGAAACATTTCTGGGACAGTTTAAACTGTATAGCTCGAAGAATCACTCAGATATACTGTATACTATCATGGGGTAAATGGCTGAGATGTCAAAACAAATATTGACTGTGGTTCAAACGTAACTCGTGAAAGCATAAATCGTAAGGAGTTGTTTTAGGCAGGTTTGAGGACACTTCTTAGGAGCACAGCAATAATTGCTCCCCTGGAGACTGGGGAAATGCCCTCATTCCTGCAGCCTTTGGCCACCACAGTATTTATAGTGTTTCTCCTTCTTTGGTAAGCCTGTCAAGAGGCCGCACCCAGCGACAAAATAAAGATGTTTTTTTTATACATATATATCATGAGTGCTATTTTTCTGAGCAGTGTTGCCTTTGAAGATTTACCTCTTTTAAAGTCACATGGCGTGCTGGGCTGGCTCTCATGAGAAGCCCTCAGTGGATGTATAATTCAAGGTTTCTATTTCACGTCATGTCCGCGGAGAGCACTTCTTGATGAACGATGCATTGTTTATGTGATCTCTGCACCTGTCACCTCATCTCCAGCGGCTAGGTATTTAAGTGAAGCAGTTAGAGCCACATTTATCATTACTATCAAGCTAAAAGGTTAGTAGAGTTTAATCCACAGTCCCCATACCCTTTGCTTTAGCTGTTAGATGACAGAGTATTCCTCCAACCCTCTGTTTTTCCACCTTCTTAATGTTCTCGCAGTATGGGAGAGTGGATGTGCTGGAGCGGTTCCATATGATATATTCCCCGGTGGCCTGATTTCCAGTGCGGTACATGTGCATGCTAACTGCTCTGGTTGGCTCTGATCCGCCCACTCAGTACCATTAGATAAAGTGTTTCGGCTGCTCAGCGTGGAAGAAACACCCCGCCTGCTCACTCCAAAGATCTCTTCAAGGTTTCGTTAAATAGCATTTCCCTCGCTCAGGGGAGGCAGACGCTGATAACGGTGGAGACGAGCATGTGTGCGTTTGCTCACCCAGGTGACTAATAAAGGATCTTCATCATGGTTTTGACGACACAGTGAAGTTAGGTGCATTGTAGAGCACAACAATGACCATCCACTTTGGCTAGGCATTTCAACAAGGTCTGCAATAAAGAATTTTTAACAATGAACCAAAGCAAATCATACTAAGGGCCAGATTTACTAACCCTCTATTGGTGTTAAAAAAAACTACTGTCAGGATTTACTAATGATTTGCAGTGAAACATTAGCGCTAAAAAGCCATGGACACAGTTATTTTTTCGGCTGACCTTACTGCATATGTATTTGTAGGAGTTTCAGACGCAAAATTCATGGAAGGAGAGTATTAAAATGAATCATGCAATTGCGCCAGTCAATTTACTGGTGTTTGTGCCATTATTTGACGCCCCAAAAAGCATGGCTGCGTCCGAAATCACATACTCTCTAGAAAAGGTGTAAAAGCTGTCACTTGGGCAGTACCTTTTCAAAAGGTACACTTTTGTACCTAAAGGGTGCCTATTGGTACCTAATAGTGTATTAGTGTAAAAGGAACAAAAGTGTACCTTTTGAAATGGTAGCGCCCCAGCGACAGCTTTTGTAGGTACTTATTTTGAATAAATAATTACTTCGCAACCACTAAAAAAGTATGTTCTATATAGTATAAATGTGTGTAATATGAATATAATCGTTACCATGTTGTCGTTATCATGTGACCTACCAGCGTCAGTTATACCTCACTTCACTGCCATTCACAAATCCTCTCCCATGGCCTGATGGGATAGTAAAGTGTTCATTGTATGCACACTTCAGAATCTCACCGAAAGCTGTAGATCATCCGGGTACTTTTTGCCTACTCTTTTGTGAGTACTGTGAAATCTGACATACTACTCTTGTCACATACTGTTTTGTCACCTTGTAACAGTCTTCCTAAAGGAACAACCTAGTGAGGCCAAATACAAGATACATTTGAGTGAGGGACCCACTGACCAAACTTACATTCAAAGATAAAGAGCAAATAAACAATTTGACATAACCCCAAAACACAAATAGAGATGTTCTTTTTTATACATTTATGAAAAGACCCACAAGAATATATCCACATCAACAAAACCCATCAAATATTGAAATCACAATAACCCCAGAAGAGTCACACAAATGCCATTCTGTCATGGTTGTTTGGCAATGAAGCTGAAAAGGAAAAACCTTAGCCAATCATTGACTTTTTGTCCGTAGAACAAACTCAATGATTTGAAGTTTAAAGTCAGTTGTACCATTGGCATCAAAGAAGATTAGTTGAAGAAATGTCAATTGAATGAGGTGATACAAAGCAACAGGTAGTCCAAATAGAATCCCAACATCGAAATGAAGTCAGGCCTTGTTACCACTGTCCTCAGGCTACAGAACTCTCATGTTCAATAAAACATCAGCATATAATCACCATGATGAAAAAAGATGATGTATAAAGATTCCTTTTGATTGAGCTTGAAAACAAAGTTTCTCAATCTGGTAGTGATGTTGCATGTGACACCGAAGCTTCAAAGCGCGTATCGAGTACGCAGCACAATTTCTCATGAAGCTCTGTGTCGGAGCGCAAATTGTTTTCAGAGAAACACGTGATCAATGAAAAACAAGGCCTCACTTTCTTTCCAGTCACGTGAATGCTTCACTTTGCGTGTCAGAATGTTTGAACCCAGACCACTACTCTACAGGTTTTTGGAAGTTGAAGTCCATTTATTAACATATATTTTATATATATATATATATATATATATATATATATATATATATATAGCCTTTAGCCTGTATTACATGATCATATATATTCTGCCATATAAACAGTATAAAAACCATAAAATAATTAAGAGCACCATTTACTTGCTTTAAACAACTCTGTTGGTATTCTTATAATTGTTACATTTAATGTATTGCCACACTTTAATATGTGAATTGTATCATCAGAAAACTGAACATTTAGCATCGTTAGGCTTTATAGATAAAACAACGGCGCTGCGCACTCGGGTTTATGGCTGCTATAAATTTTACTTGCTACAAGATGGCACTGTTTTCAACACCCCTGATGCTTCGAATCTTTTCCTGAAACAATCAGGGGAAAGCCTTACTGAGGCCTTATTTGCCCATCCCTACAATCTGGACTCTGAGCAGTTTGTGTGAACCATGAGAGAAAAACCATGCTTCCCCTTCACCAAACAATCCTTCTTCTTCTTCTTCTTTTAATTTTATTGGCGGCTGGCAAACCTCCTCACTTCTTCTCCCCCTATACCTGGCTATATACAAGGGAGAATGCTACCTAGCGCCCCCTAGTACATAGTAGTGGCATTATACCAAAAAACATAGTAACCAAACTGTGGGTGGTTACAACCTACTATATAGTATGATAGTATGCGATTTCGAATGTAGCCCATGTCTTAAACCAGATGCTAGTTTGCGCTGCTCTTGGTAGATTGTGTTGGTCATTATGAAATAAATATGTGTTCTTTAATGTGCTTATTGAAAGTAGATCATGCGCAGAACTTTCCACTCCCATCGGGGCTTTTATGGGATTGCGCTCTCACACTAATGACTTAATGTGAGCAAAAAATATAGTAAAAATCATGAAAAACAACAAGTACGTTTTACAAGAACATATTATTTCAGTCTTTCTACTTCAAAATTTCATATTTTAATTCATTGTGCTACTTGCTGTTTCTTTTTTTAATTATTTGTGATATTTACTAGAAAATTGTATATGAGTGAAAATCCCAAATTATTGACTTTTCATCTGATTATAATGTAAAATGTTTATGGAAAAATATTTAAATATACAAACACACCAGTCATTAGACTGTGTGACAGGAGTCAATTGGGCTATTCGCAATGCTTCATGTTCCATACTATAGCTCTTCAAGAATCAATTGACTAAAAAATAAATAGTGTAGAAACAGATTTCACTCAGAAATTTCTCAAGTCATTACAACGGCAAGTATCACATTGAATTAAGTGTGAAATTTTATTTTCTTGTAAAACATACTCCAATAATCAGTTTTTTTACAGTGTAGTTCTTAAAAAAACATTCAAAAAAGCATACTGACTTGTGGCCTGTACAGAAGTATGTACTAGTAGAAGATACATTTTGAATGAAATGTTATGGAAATCAGGATATATGGAGTTGGCAGAGCTCGCTGTAAGTAACACCATGGTCATGGATTTGATTCCCAGCGAGCGCACATACTGATATAACAGCTATGGGTTCCCTGTAACTTTATCCACATTACATTTGTTTCATTTGCTGCAAAAAGCATTTTCCAAATGCATAAATATTATGTGGATGAAGTTGACTTTGCTTGCATGCTGGTCATAACTCCACATAATTCACTTACAAACCACATTTTTTCTAATATGTCTAATGTGCAGCTATTGAGTTTGGCTTGTTCACTCGCTCGCATATAGTAGATATTTGTGTGTGAGGGTCGGGATTGTGTTCAGATTTGATAAGGTTTTCAACACTTTGATGAAACTCAAAGGCAAAAGCCCATGAAAGGTTTGGCAGCCAGTTAAACCCCTGAACAAAGACAGGCCTGCATACGGCATCTAGTGGGAAGAAAACACACATTGTATGCTCAAACCTCCACTGATTCACATGATGGAATTATAAGAATCTGCATTTATATGACTGTTTACTGTCATTCTTATTTTACATATGCAACACTGTAGATTCTGAAGTCAAAAATTGACCCTATTTACTTTCTTATGGTAACATGCCTATAATTCAAACCAAAGACACAAATGTAAAATGTATTGCAAATATGTTTTCATGTTGACTGTTGATGGTATAAAATTTTATGCAGACAGATTACTGTACACATAGTAAAATAATTAAAGCCACATAATACATAACAATAACATCTCTAAAACATCATGCATTTAAAGTCGGCATGAAATGTTGCAATCCTCTTTTTGTGACTTATATCCAAGCGAAACTAAAATAAATGCTTCGAAAAACTGGTCATTTTGACTTCATGGTGACTTTAGCAGGCAGTTTGATGGGGAAAAAAATCCTATCCCAGTCCCACACAGACATTACTGAATTACTGGGACCATTTTCCCATCCCGGTTCAAGTCCAACTGTTAAAATAAACATTTATGAGCACATTCTGTTAAAATACAGTGTTATACATTGCAACGTGTTATGCTACAAACCACAGTTATGCACTTCTTTTATCAATCTTTATTTTTCTTTTCAGGTTGTCCCAGAGCCATTAAGCGAGTAGGAAGTTCTAAACGGATTGCTCTGGCAGCAGCAGCCATGATGGCGATGGATTCTGACGTGACACAGGGACCATCTGTCTCTTCCGCTCACCCTCTCCACCTGCTCTCGTTCTCACCCATCAAGCTTCCGTTTCTGACGGCACCTCGTGCAGGTAGGAGTACAACAGAAAATGCTTTTATTAGTGTCCTTGTGCTCGTGAAAAAGATTCACAGCGGTCTCCTATCAAACACGACTGCTGTCCCAAAGGATCCTATCCTAGCTGGAGTTTTGGGGAGTAACTGATTAAATGTAGTGACCCTTTAACTTAATTACATTTTGCAGTGACAGCAGCTCAGCTGTTTCCAAAATAGTGAAGCTGTCCAGTAACATGGCGTGATATAACTGTCACAACTGTTTGTGAATCATTCAAGAATGCATGATGGTGAATATGTTATTGCTTTTATACAACAGGCGTTAATATTGAGTAACTTACATTTTAGACACGATATTGCCAGTTACTTTGTGCATTTTTGTGCATTCTCTGCCAAAGAAAATATTTCCAAACAAAGCCACAGCGGAATGAACCATTGAGCTTCTCCAAGCAACACACAGTAGTGGCATTACTGAATGAATCAGTGTAGTTGAATGAAACGGATGAGTGAGTGGTTTAATGAATCACTGGTCTACGGTCCGTTAAAGACGTAGTAGTATGTCCAAAAACTACACAGTCAAAAGTATGTACTTTTTCTTCACAAAAACAGCGTGTAGCATAAGTATGTGAATTGGGACACAGAAATAGTCAACCTGAAAGAATCAGATGAGTGAATAATCCAATGACCCACTCGTAAGGATGGCTATTTATTTTGTTCCTGATTGAGTCTGTGTATTTGAATGGACTGGATGAGTGAATAATGACTAACTTGTAGTCATTTGTTTCATTACTGAATGAATCTCTTTCATTACTGTGTTTGAACGAATCAGTTGACTTAATGATTCAGTGACTCATTCATAAAGATAGTCAGTTGTTTAGTTCCTAAAAGAATCAGTGTTGTTGACCGAATCGGATGAGTGAGTGGTTTAATGAATCACTGGTCTGCGGTCCTTTAAGTATGTCCTCAAACTTGCCTACTCTTCTTCTATACAGTCAAAAGTATGTACTTTTTCTTCACAAAAACAGTACATACTTTTAGGGCATAGCATAAGTATGTGAACTGGGACACAGAAATAATCAACCTGAATGAATCAGATGAGTGAATAATCCAACGACTCACTCGTAAGAATGGCTATTTGTTCTGTTCCTGATTGAGTCTGTGTATTTGAATGGACCGGATGAGTGAATAACGATTAACTTATAGTAATTTGTTTTTATTCCTGAATGAATCACTGTGTTTGAACGAATTGATTGACTTAATGATTTAGTGACTCTTTCATAAAGATAGTCAGTTGTTTAGTTCCTAGAAGAATCAGTGTTGTTGAACGAATCACTGGTCTGCGGGTCCGTTAAAGCCTGTTAAAGTATGTCCCAAAACATGCCTACTCTTCTGTTACACAGACAAAAGTATGTACTTTTTCTTCACAAAAACAGTACATACTTCTAGGGCAGAAACACTCTCTCATCATCAATGCTTCAGCTTTTTTCTTCGGGCTCAGGTTTAAACCAACCTGCTTTGTGTTGTTTTGTCTAGATCCGACCCACTTGGTGTGATTCTTGGGTTCATAATGAGGGCCTGCTTTTTCACAAAGCTTCTGATGCCCTAATTGGTGAATTGTAATTGCAAATGCCTTTGGTTATGCAAATGTCACAGTTTTTTAGTCCTGGGTTGTCAGAAGTAGTCTGCATGTTGTTTAATTCCTTCCCTTTAAAATCAGCACTCATTAAAAGAAAGGTTTTACAGTGCATTCTGGTAAAAAAAAAAGGTAGTGTGTGTATGATGCTTTCATGCAGACTTATTCGATTTGAGGGGAAATTTGAGGGTGTTATGGTTGTTGGTTTGGACTTCCCCTAGCAATTACAAGAAATGTTGCTGCTTGAGCACCCATCTTCTTGCTGAGTTTGTTTAGGTGTCTTACCGTGGCGTTCCCATTTCTCTTCAAAAAGTAAGAGTTTCACTTTGCTGAAGTTGACGGGTTTAAATCAAGGGTCAGTGCATAATGACTGAACTTTAAGGAGAAGTATGGCCGTTCATTTGGGGAAACAGACAGAGCGTATCCTTTTTATTTCCAGTCTTTCTTTCTCTCTTTTTCTTTCTGTCTATTTCTCTGCCTTCATGCATATTGATTAACTGTTTCCTTCGTCTGTTGTTCAGTGAACTTGCTCAGTCCCTCTTGCTTGTGAATTGCCTGAGGTGAAAAACCGTGTTTGAGTGTCAATATGAGTGTGAACAAGAGTCTGAGTGCAGATCTATATATTTTATAAGCAAATGTATGTATTTTTCACCTCCATTCTTGTATGTGGGTGTGAGGGATAAATTCTCTGCCATGAATCAATAGGAAATGTGGCTGCGGTCCTCCACTGGCCTCAAAAGCAACATTAAAGCAAGCAGGCCAGCAAACCCCAAAGGGCTTTTAATTTAGCACTAACGATGTATATGCATGTTTGTCTGATGTCGTGGTAACTGCATCACTTTTCATGTCTGGTCCACAGAACATCAGCCCACTGCATTTGAATTGTAATAGACTTTGTGATTCTTTCTGTGCAATCTAACTCTTAAGGCAGGAACTGTTGTTGTACAGTGTGTGTAAGGGAGGATCATGGAGGTGTATGGCTCTCTCTGGATACTGTGTTTAAGGATTGTAACTTATTTAAGACAGAATAGAGCGAGTTCAATTGACAGTCTTGCAGTCTTATTAACCCACAATCCAATTTAATAGGCAGCTAAATGAAATCCGCTGCACAGTGAGTTTTTATCTTTCCTTTCTAAATAAATTAGGCTCATCACAGATTGCACCTTATCACATCTCAACATTGTATTTAAGTGCCACAATCATCAGGATAAATTATCCAGTTTTAATTAACATTTAATTTTTTATACACAGTAAACCCCAGCGCTCCATGCATTGGTTTGAGTAGAGCCAACTCAAATAAAACAAATTAGTTCAAACAAATACATTTTTATGAGTATTTAGAACTCTCATTTTCTTTTGAGTTCTCAAAACTGACACATTTTAAGTAATCTGAATTGTTTCATTGTTTTGAATTTTATGAACTTGTTTCTTTTAATTTAGACTAACTTAAATTTAACCGAAACTGGGCTGGGATTTCTATATCCCAGCATGCTTTGCCATGGCACTCAAAAGGGACAGTAAATGCCAAAATTAAGTGTTATATTATGTTTTTTTTTTGTGCAAGATTGTCGTTGCGTGGGAGATTTAGTAGTGTATAACATTTTGTTATGCTAGTTTAGAAAAGTTTCTGTTATGTTTTTTTTATTTATGGTTTTATATATTTTTGTGAGAATGATTAAATATTTAAAATGTTGATGCTTTTGAATGTCTATAACTGGTTATATATTTGTAAAAAAATATATAAAATATTTATTAAATAGAATTTTTTATGTCACGCATTTTAAATGTTTTAATTTTTTATTATTCATTTTGAGACCATATATTTAAGCGGTAGTACTTTATTTGTAAAGCCCTGTTCCCCATGTACATACTATATACTTATTATAGTAATTACAATAACTAGTTAACTCTTTCCCCACCAGTGTTTTTTTTTTTTTAAGTTGCCAGCCACCAATAACCACAATAATCATTGTTCGGAATCTGATCCAGACATAGTCATGACAAAAACGTGATTTTCTCAGCTTTTTGCTCAAAATGTAGTTTTTTTTATGAAACAACAATATATTCTATGGGCCAGTAAATTTTTGTGAAAATGACCAAAAACACTGGCGTTTTTGGTCATTTTCACAAAAATTTAATGGCCCATAGAATATTTTGTTGTATGAATATCTGAACATGCAATATAGCAAAAGAAAGAACAGACCCTCTGATTTTAAACAAACAAACAAAAAACTGTTTTATTCTAGCTTCATGCATTCTTTTTTTAATCAACACTTGAATATTGGTAAGTTTCATAAAAAAACTACATTTTGAGCAAAAAGCTGAGAAAATCACGTTTTTGTCATGACTATGTCTGGATCAGATTCCGAACAATGATCAAAACATAGATGGAGTAGATCGAGTCCATCAACACCACTAATGCTTGCACAGTCCTATAGCACTTCCTGGGTCAACATTTCATTCAGTAACATTAGGCCATTTTGATTTATATGCTGTTTATTGTTGATAAGCACATTATTTTTCATATGCATCTGCTTACATATGAGATCGCTCGTTTCTGCTTCTTCTTCTCCTGTGTTTTGATTTTGAGATACTGTACTCGTTCAGGAGATGCATAATAATGCCCCCTAGACTTTTATAGTATAAAAGTGATAACATGCCGTAAAAGCTCGTCACTGGTAGGGAAGCGTTTTCTCATAAATGACGAGATAACTCGTCAATGGCATGGAAAGGGGTAATAACTAGGTACCAACCCCGAAACTACCCTTAAACCTAACCTTAACCCATGTAGTTACCTTATATTACCCAGTACTTTCTTAGGTAAGTGCACTGTAAGTGCACATAAGTGCACATACTGTAAAATAAAGTGCAACCATTTAAGCTTGCAAAACACGTATTGCAGATGTTTGTGTTTAGTGCACTTTATTAGATGCTGTGGACACAGATGGTACTCTTTTCTTGCAATGTAAGTGCAAAATAAGTAGTGTAACTTTTCAATTACTTTATTAAAGTAATGTAACTGATTACATTTGATTACTTTTGGATTACTTTTCTATTTTCCAGCACTGAAACACATTTTTATCACTCGCCATGGTGTGAACTCTCAGACAGGTTGTAGACTAAAGCTTTCAGCGGCAATGTGGATTGATGTAATTGGCAGACGTGGTGCTCTGCAAATTCAAACAAGAGCCAATCAAAAGCATTAGAATAGCATCGCTTTGCTAAACGGCCTTTAAATGGCAGGAGACATCATGCTTTGTGTATTATTCAACATATCATAGCTTTTTACAGAAAACAGATGTAACCCCCTTTTGTAATAATTTATATTCTCATAAGTAACTGTTATTTAATTACATATTTTTCTCAGTAACTGTAACTTATTACAGTTACATTTATTTTGTAATTAAATTATGTAATTATCTAATTACATGTAACTAGGTACTCCCCAACACTGATTATTTCTCTCTTTCTCTATTTTCATCTTAGATGGCAGGTGCTACACAGTGCACTACACAGTGCATGCTTTTCATGTGAAACTACCTTTAAATTAAGCCAAACAGAAGGTATTTTAGAATAATTATGTTGCCTACAATTTGGATCAACCTTCATAATGGGACGCTTCCTACGTAGAGCCAAATAGAGCCAGTGAGGAGTCTGTGGATGCTGATGGCAGTTGCAATGGATGCATGCTTTTGAAAGCAGATGTTGCCATTATATCAATGTGCATGAGTTGAGTTTCTTATTTGGGCTTACCATGCTCTCTGTTAGTGCCAGTGCTGCGGGGGGAGTCCTTTAATGCCAATGGAGGCGGCTTTGAGCTCTCTTCAAATGCCTGAATTACAGGAGTCCTACACATCTGTGCTAAGAGATTAGGCTTTCAACTGATGCCCTGAATGTAACTACATTGTTGCCAAACCAATAAATGATAGAGGAAGAGTACTGTGTGACCAAAATGTGTATATTACAGTATGAAAAGTTTTAATTACAGTATCAACATAAAGTTGAGTAAATGAAGAATGAATCAGTTTTAGGTGAGTCAGTTTAGAGGTGTTTGTCTATTTATGTTGGGATGTTGCACAGTAAGTTGAACTAATGTGTTGTCTGACAAATTCCCAAAGCTTATGGTGTCTATAGATGCTTTTTACTGATGTGGGAGAAGTTGTTTTTTGGCTCACAACAAAAGATGTTTTTTTCTACTCTTTACTTACAAATCATGCTCAGTACACTTTTAAGAGAGGATACCGAACTTGGTGGGGGTGCACGACTTTATTGTTTTGCAGTGATAAATATGAAAAGAAACAAAACTGGAAATATTAAATCTGAAAACTTGCAAGATTGAGGCAAATTTACAGCATCATTATATAAAATACAATACATATGAAATCAACAGAATATAACTATATACTTTGTTACTCAAAAATTTGGAGTCGAAAACTAAAATAATATTTTATTCCACAAAGATGCATTAAATTGATCAATAGTGACAGTAAAGACAATGTTCTATTGCAAATGAATGCCATTTATCAAAGAAACCTGATAAATGTATCATTGTTTCAAAAAATATGAAGCAGCACAACTGTTTTCAACATTCAGAAATGTTTCTTAATCAGAAAATCATCATATTAAAATGATTTTTGAAGGATCATGTGACACTTAAGAGTAATGATGTTGAAAATTCAGCTTTGATCACAGGAATAAATTACATTTAAAAATATTAAAATACAAAAAAAAGTTTAAAATTGTAATAACATTTCAGAATAATACTGTTTTTACTATATTTTTGATCAAACAAATGCAGCCTTGGTGAGCATAAGAGACTTCTTTCAAAAATCTGAAGTGTAAATCTGTCTCTGACTTAGATAAACTATATTGCCCAAGGTTTTGGGACGTCTGCCTTTACATGCACATGAACTTTAATGACATCCCATTCTTAATCCATAGGGTTTCATATGGAGTTGGCCCACCCTTTGAAGCTATAACAGCTTCAAGTCTTCTGGGAAGGCTTTCCACAAGGTTTAGGGAATTTTTGACCATTCTTCTAGAAACGCATTTGTGAGGTCAGGCACTGATGTTGGACGAGAAGGCCTGGATCGCAGTCTCCGCTCTAATTCCCAAAGTTGTTCTATCGGGTTGAGTTTAGGACTCTGTGCAGGCCAGTTTCTCCACATTAAACTCGCTCATCCATGTCTTTATGGACCTTGCTTTGTGCACTGGTGTGCAGTCATGTTGGAACAGGAAGGGGCCATCCCCAAACTGTTCCCACAAAGTTGGGAACATGAAATTGTCCAAAATGTCTTGGTATGCTGAAGCATTAAGAGTTCCTTTCACAGGAACTAAGGGGCCAAGCCCAACCCCTGAAAAAACAACCCCACACCATAATCCCCCCTCCACCAAACTTTACACGTTGCACAATGCAGTCAGGCAAGTACCGTTCTCCTGGCAATCGCCAAACCCAGACTCGTCCATCGGATTGCCAGACAGAGAAGCATGATTCGTCACTCCAGAGAACACGTCTCCACTGCTCTAGAGTCCAGTGGCGACGTTCTTTACACCACTGCATCCGACGCTTTGCATTGCACTTGGTGATGTAAGGCTTGGATGCAGCTGCTTGGCCACGGAAACCCATTCCATGAAGCTCTCTATGCACTGTTCTTGAGCTAATCTGCAGGCCACACAAAGTTTGGAGGTCTGTAGCTATTGCAGAAAGTTGGCATCTTCTGCGCGTTGTGGCCTACCACATCGTGGCTGAGTTGCTGTTGTTCCCAATTGCTTCCACTTTGTTATAATACCACACAGCTCCTGAGAGCGACCCATTCTTTCACAACTGTTTGTAGAAGCAGTCTGCATGCCTAGGTGCTTGATTTTATACATCTGTGGCCATATAAGTGATTGGAACACCTGAATTCAATGATTTGGAGGGGTGTCCCAATACTTTTGGCAATATAGTGTATATTATGTGGATGGAGTTTTGAGTTTATGTTATGCAAATGCCACTCATGGAGTTTTCATGACTTATACAAAGTGTGACCCACCAAAAGTCAAAGGTCAAAATTTAAACAAGCTGGGCTGCTGAATGAGGGGGCAATTATGCAAATTACATTATGTCTGATAACAGCAGCATTAGTAGGTCATGATTTACATAAGAAGTGTCTTCACTGCTTGGGCATAGAGATAACACTTTGGAGATTAATTTTGAGTTTTTTGAGAACTCTGATAAACGCCTTACCTGATAAATCTTCACATTTCTCTCTCTCTCTTGAGAAGTCCTGCTAATTTTCCTAATTACAAACTTTTCTCAGAACAGTAGTAGTCATGGGTGTTTACTCCGAAGAGGCAAGGGAGGCTGTGTCTCCTAAAAAAAAACTGGATGACAAAATAATTGATATTCCTATCCAAATTACAAAATGCAAATTTAAAAAATGTAAAAGTCACTCGTTTTACACAAATAACACGGTCCAACAGCAACACCCGCAGGTGAAGTTACAGCGGGCTGCCATGTCTCTTTTGCCTCCTCTGTCCCCATGGTGCGTGGTGAGTTTTGTGAATGGTAATAGAGAATGAATAGGGAAAAGTAACGTGAGAGGAGGCAATGGCTCCATCACACTATGATGGGATATGATCCGGCCTCTTGTTTTTGTGCGTGTTCTGATCGGCCTAAATGAAGATAATGATGGCATCAATGGGAAGAATTAAAAAGTATGAATTATGCAGAACTTTAAGGCTAAATATAATTTAAATGGATGAGTTATAAAAAAATTAACCCCCCTCACAGTTGTCATGAAGGGCAAAATTAGCTATATAGACCAAAACCACTTTTTGTACCAGGCTGTAAATATATTTTTTTTCTGCTGTAAAGTTAGTATTTTAACATGGGGGGGTCTATGGGATTGACTCCCTTTTGGAGCCTGTCTCTAGCAGCCAGTCGATGAATTGCAGTTTAAGTCGCTTCCGTGTTGGATTCAAGAGACAGAAGGTTGCTGCTTGGTTGAAATGCCATGTAATAAGTGGTATGACTGTACCGTGTCCCTTAAATGTCAGTCTAGTTTGAAGTTGCTGCTTGCTAGCAACTGCTCTCTCCCTGGAAGCTTTGCGTTTAAAGAGCTAATAAAATATTTAGACCAATATTTCATGTCTAATTATTTACTTATGTAAGTAGCGTTTAAAAAGCAGTGTTGGGAGTAACGCGCTACAAAGAAACGCGTTACTGTAATTCCACTACTTTTAGCAGTAACTAAATATTAAAAAAAAAAAACATTTAAATGAGTTCGTTACTCGCGTTACTCTCTTTTGTGAAAAATGAACGCAGACAAGAAGCTCATTCTCGCTGTAGTATTGTTGCCGCCCACGCCACCATGTCTACTTTGTTTGGACTTCCAAAAGAGGGGACAATTAGAAAACAGTAGCTAAGCTAAGCTTTAGTTACAACTCTGTTCCAGAACAGTACAACTATATATATAATATTCGACTGTGTGCTGCGCATTTTTCGGAGGACTGTTTCTAGCACCTGGGAGAGCACAGACCGTTTCTACATTTTTGTCGTTTCTACGATAACAAATGCAAACTTCAAATGCAAACCAATCTGATACTTTCTGGTCCAGTCGCACTGGCGAAGACCAGCTTGGTCATCTGCATCACCCACATCAGATTCGGGCTCAAATTGATTAGGTAGAACTGACATTATCATCTGTCAATATTGCTTTGCTTTGGGAGCAAAGAAGTAAGAAGTATGGTAAGAAGCGTGACATTTCCGTCAGACGCATTAGGTATTCGGGCCAATCACAATGCACTGGATCGCTGGCCAAGCAGAGCACACCGCGCTTTTCAGATCGATGAGCTTTTAGAGATGAGACTTGTTAGCCCATTTTAACGTTTGTTGAGAATCTCATCTCTTATCTCTATTTAGCTTTGCCTTATGAGGCATGTTTGTTAAACAATTTTGTTAAGCTTTTGTTAAATCACAATTATATGCAGCACCTCAAGGCACCTTTGTTTTCTCGTTTAATTAGTGTTAATACACTCCTAGTGGAGTGAGCTCGCACCCCAAACGGGCAAGGCACGTCTTGGGACTGGTAAGCCAAGACGATAGCATCCACCATCCAGTGGGCTAACCTCTGCTTGGAGACAGCCTTTCCCTTCTGCTGGCCTCCATAACAGACGAAGAGCTGCTCTGAGGTCCTAAAGCTTTGAGTCCGGTCGACGTAAGCGCGAAGAGCGCGGACGGGACACAACAAAGCCAGGGCTGGGTCTGCCTCCTCCGAAGGCAGCGCTTGCAGGTTCACCACCTGGTCCCGGAAGGGAGTGGTGGGAACCTTGGGCACATATCCAGGCCTGGGTCTCAGGATGACGTGAGAGTTGGCCGGCCCGAACTCTAGGCACGATTTGTTGACCGAAAATGCATGCAGGTCAAGCGATGGTGTCTGCCACAGCTTGCGGCAGGCCACATAGAACCTCCGCGTTCCGTCCAGGGACCAGACATGGAGTTTCCAGAGGTCTGGACGTGGGTGCCATAGTGTGCCCCGTCCCTGAGAAAGAAGGTCCTTCCTCAGAGGAATCGGCCAGGGAGGGGCTGTCAAGAGGAGTGTAAGTTCGGAGAACCAGGTCCGGTTGGACCAGTAGGGCGCAACTAACAGAACCTGCTCCTCGTCCTCCCTGACCTTGCACAGAGTCTGTGCAAGAAGGCTCACTGGGGGAAACGCATATTTGCGTAGGTCCCAGGGCCAGCTGTGTGCCAGTGCATCCATGCCGAGGGTCCCCCCGGTCAGGGAATAGTACAACTGGCAATGGGTCGAGTCCGGAGAGGCAAACAGGTCTACCTGCGCGGCTCCGAAAAGGTCCCATATCAGCTGGACGGTCCGGGGGTGGAGTTGCCACTCTCCCGGGGGTGTCGGCTGACGAGAGAGCTCGTCAGCTGTCTGGTTCAGCGCACCAGGGATGTGAATGGCTCGAAGCGACCTCAGATGCTTCTGACTCCACAGGAGGAGATGGCGGGCGAGTTGCATCATGCGACGGGAGCGTAGACCACCCTGACGGTTAATGTACGCAACGGCCGCAGTGCTGTCCGTACGGACCAGCACGTGCTTGCCCTGAAGCGGCTTTTTGAAGCGGCTTAGAGCAAGACTTACTGTTAGCAACTCGAGGCAATTGATATGCCAATGCAGCTGGGGCCCCGTCCACAGACCCGAGACTGCATGCCCGTTGTACGTGGCCCCCCAGCCAGTGGACGAGGCATCCGTGAAAACCACAGCATGCCTGGACACCTGTTCTAAGGGCACGCCCGCCCGTAGAAACGAAGGGTCCGACCACTTTTGTAAAGAAGCGAGACGACAGGGACAGCCCGAAGGGTAAGACTTTGTACTGATATGCCTTCCCCTCGAACGCAAAGCGTAGGAACGGTCTGTGTCGAGGAAGGATAAAGACATGAAAGTACGCGTCCTTCAGGTCGATCGCTGCAAACCAATCTCGGGGACGGACGCATTCGAAAATGCGTTTCTGCGTTAACATCCTGAACGGGAGCTTGTGCAGGGCCCGATTCAGGACACGCAGGTCCAAGACACGGGCTGCTCGTCTCAGGGCCACTTACCCTTCCGTTTACCGTCCCGGACCCTGAGCGGGTTGGGCGGCCCCTTTGCGTCTGGCACCCTGCTTCCCAGGTGGAGGCTGCTGCTTGGGCTTGGCAGGGGCGGAGGCAGACGCAGGGGGACGCCCTCGGCGACAAGCAGGCGGAGGCACTGCGGCCGATGACAGCAGCTGGTCGGAGCAGGATTTTTTTTTTTTTTTAACTGCCTCCATTTGCTTCTAGGCCACTGAGAACTGCTGGGTGAAGTTCTCGATGGCGTCGCCGAGGAGGCCAGCCTGACAGATAGGGGTGTTAAGGAACCAAGCTTGTCGGGCTCATGCCTACCTGCCAGGTTAGCTGTAGGTGGCGTTCCTGGACCACTAGTGTGGACATCGCCCAACCCAGGGAGCGTGCAGCGATTTTCGTCTCCCAGAGAGCGAGGTCCGTCGCCGCACGCAGTTCCTGCACAACCCCTGGGTTGGAACTACCCTTGTGTATGAAGAGTGCAGGACAGAGGTGGCCTGTCAGTGGCACTGCCACTCCACCAATGAGGGTAGTGAGAGAGGGGAAAACTTATACAGATTATGGCCCTTTTGGCGTTCCGTATTTTTGATATACCAAATAGTTCCACACTGCAAATTTTTCCCAATGCACATCCGGGAAAAAAGGCACGGGGGCAGGCAAGGCGATTTACGCGTTGCGCTACCCTTCAGCCACCCGGGAAAGCATGGCTGCCAACTCTGAATCTGATTCAGCATAAGCACACACTATTATAGTGGGAAACTCAGCCTCATCTTCATTTTCAGCGCATAACAGCCCTCTCTCCGATGCAGCAATTGACATCTGTCCTCTGCCAGAGCCCCAAATGAAACGCTAGGTCCCCCTTTTTTTTTGAATGCTCAAGCCTCTATGAAAAAGGCGAGACGAACAACGAGCAGAACATGAACCACCCACACACAGAGTTTCAACATGCTTGCGATGCGCTAGAGGAGTGAGGGCCCACAGGGACGTACCCGGCGGGGAAGCCCCACTGTAATCCTCAGGTCACCAAGGCTTATTAGCCAAAGTAGCCCTTTTCTGGTGCACCAGAAAAGGAACTAGATCGGGGAATAAGCAAAGGGACTCAACCCTCTGACAACCCACGGTCAGCCGGCCGCTCGACGGCACACAGCGCGCTGAACACTCAATTCCTTACGAGAAAGGTGAGACGAACCGCGCGCCGACGTGATCACACTCTCCTGAGAGAGTATAAATCACCCACGAACGCAATCTCACATGTTTATATGCGAGAGAGATTGTGGCCGTCAAATGAGGACAGGAAACAACCGCATCTAGAAACACACGGTTTGAATGACATCTTGAAAAAGACGCAGGGTCAAACCGTGTTGCTCTTTTAGAAGGAAATGCTCTTTTAGAAGTGCTGAAGCACACAGGGAGATGGCCGCGGCTCACAGCAGTCCGATTGCAAGCCTGCATGTGAGCACTCAAAAAACGGAAACGCCCAGCCAACCAACACAGAAACAAGTGTACCAGCACCCAGGTAAGAGAGCGATCCTCCTCGAGACTCGTCTAAACACTCTTCGTAGAAACAGCTTGATACAGCAAACCGTTCGGCTCCGAAGTTGAAAGCGAGGATGCGGTATTCCACTTCAGTATTTATACCCGCGCTGCGGGGCGGTGCGTGGACCGCATGCCAATGTGTATTGGCTCGTTTTTATACACTCGAAGTAGATTGGTCTCTGAAAATGATCCCCAATTCGTCGGTCAGTTCCGACGTACGTCGAACGTGACCGACTGAAAGGGAACCACTGTTAAATGACTGAGACAGTTGTTATTTCGTTTCAAGTATTAAAAGGGACTTTTGTAATACTGCTTGATTTGAAGGCCTGTTGCCTTGTTGATTACAATAAATAGGTCTAAAAATTGTTTATTGTGTTTGACTGTTCAGTACTGTTCATATTTGCATTTAAAAAGCAGACATAAAAGTAACTTAAAAGTTACTTTTCCTAGTAACTAATTACTTTTGATATACAGTAATTGGTAAAGTAATTCAATTACTTTTAAAAGAAGTAACTAGTAACTGTAACTAATTACTAATTTTCAGTAACTTGCTCAACACTGGTAAAAAGCGGGATAATGTACATCCAGCCGGTTGTTTTCACAGAATAAAACCCTGACAGAGTGATCAGGAACCCAGACACAAAACGGCTGGATGTACATTATCCCTTACATAAAAGATTTCTATTTAAAATAATGCTGCCCCTTCTGAATTTTCTATTATTCAAAGAAAGCACATTAATAGCCAGAAATATTTATTGAGCAGCAAATCAGCATAGAATAATTTCTGAAGGATCATGTGACAGTGAAGATTGAAGAAAATTCAGTCTTGATCACAGGAATAAGCAGCCTTGGTGAGCATTTAAGACTTTCAAAAACATTAAATATCGCACAAACCTCAAACTTGTATATATTAAGTATATCAAGTCTCACTCTATTATATTTAGTTGAGCTTCCGCTCAGGCGGTGATTGCACTGGCCGCAGCTCTGATCTCGCTCAGCTCTCTCCCACCTCATGGACTCGTGGACAGCTTGTACTACTCTTGTTCACACTGATCAGGTCAGCCTTAAAGCTTTAATTGATTGAAAAGGTCACTGGAGAACGATAAAGAGCGAGAGAGATGAGGATGATTAAAGTGGAGAGGTCTCTAGCACAGCTTTCATTAATATTACGAACTCTGACTGGACTAAGAGAGATTCACTAATGACTCTGAGGACGCTCGCTATGAATTTGGTACCACATTTAGATGAGCAGTTTGCCCCCTGAAAACTCCCTGCATGGAGCCGTGATTTAGCAAATTCATCAGGGTTGTCATGATACCTTTAAAATTCTTCAATGATAAAATACTTTCTGCTGTTCCGGTTACATGTAGACTATAAGACATTCATAGGTTGATTCCAACCAATGGTGTGAGTCTGGAGCGGTTTATATATATATATATATATATATATATATATATATATATATATATATATATACATATATATATATATATATATCACCATCATTTTGATGTTTGGATACGGCGGTATACTGGTATCCACGTGATGTAAAAAAAAACGTGATTCATCAGACCAGGCAACCTTCTTCCATTGCTCTGTGGTCCAGTTCTGATGCTCTCATGCCCACTGTTGCCGCTTTCAGCAGTGGACAGGGGTCAGCATGGGCACCCTGACAGGTCTGCGGCTATGCAGCCCCATACGCAACAAACTGCGATGCACTGTGTATTCTGACACTTTTCTATCAGAACCAGCATTAACTTCTTGAGCAATTTGAGCTACAGTAGCTCGTCTGTTTGATCGGACCACACGGGTCAGCCTTCGCTCCCCACGTGGATCAATGAGCCTTGGCCGCCCAGGACCCTGTCGCCGGTTCACCACTGTTCCTTCCTTGGAGCACTTTTGATAGATACTGACCACTGCAGACCGGGAACACCCCACAAGAGCTGCAGTTTTGGAGATGCTCTGACCCAGTCGTCTAGCCATCACAATTTGGCCCTTGTCAAACTCGCTCAAATCCTTACTCTTGCCCATTTTTCCCGCTTCTAACACATCAACTTTGAGGACAAAATGTTCACTTGCTGCCTAATATATCCCACCCACTAACAGGTGCCGTGATGAAGAGATAATCAGTGTCATTCACTTCACCTGTCATAATGTTATGCCTGATCGGTGTATATTGTTAATTGAAAACCTATGATATTTTTATCGCTGAAACCGACAGCCTGACTATAACAAATTTGAATAGGAATGGTAATGGTGCAAAAGCGTGTCTGTGTGTCATTGTTTTTTCAGGTGACAGAGTGAGCATCACTCATCACCAGACTGAAATGCGATGATGTGCGAATGGCACATTTGAATGTGTGCTAGTCGGCATCATAATGTGAATAACAGATCTGTCACTCTGTCTTAATTTCCATGTTTTGGTATCACACACGCACAGCAACATTACCTGTAATTTGTTTCTGAGCAAATGCACATTTGTGTCAGTGGTGGCCGAACTCACCACAGCGGCACTCTCGTTCCAACACCTTTTCGTGTTTTATTAATAATTGAAGACCGCATCACTAATTGTGCTGGTAATGTGATTCACTTGAAAAGAAAAAACACAGACAGATAAAGTATTGAATCCTCTACATGAGTTTAGCATGTTCTTTTTTTTGTACAATTATGTCTAGAAATGGTACACTAGTAATTATCCAAGTCCTGGTTTGCCTTCTATTAAAAGCCAGTGTCTGATGTGTTTGCAAACTCTTTTCACAAGTAAGAGCAGATTTATGCCACTGAGCCTTTGATTTGAGAAATCTCAATCATTAGCTCCATTCAGCGTGCCAAGCAGGATCTCGTATGAAAGCATTCTTATTCCAGGGCAAAATTACTACTTAGTATAACTATCAGTTCTTTGATCATGCGATAGTCTGTTCATATGAAGTTTATTTTGTTTAGGTTTTTTTTTTTTACACTAACGCCATTATTATGAATCATCTTATCCATTGGTTTGCATCCAAAATAATCAAATTTGTGAAGTTTTCATTTATTGGATTATTCAAAATATAGGCATTCCCACATGGTTATTTAATATATAAACCATTTTTCGGAGTCTAATTTCCAGGAAAATAAATATATTGTCATATAATTTACTCATTCCATGGTATCAAATTCTGGTCAAACTTTGGGTGTTTGTATCTTCTAAATGGCTGGTCATCATGTTATTTTCTAAACACAGCACCAGATTGTCTTCCAACAGAGCCGATAATTGCCATTTTCTCTGTAGGAATATTTTATTGCTTAATTGACAATCTGAGAAAGCCCTCCTGTAGATCACTAGGACATTGATTCTCACATTGTTATGCTGAACAGTTGGAGACTCTACAGATTTACTGTCTGCAAACTAGTTTTCCATAGCACTGAGAATTACTTACCAACACCGAAATCAATTTAGCCTGTCAAGTTCCCCGCTTCTCTGAGCCGCCAAATAAAACTCTTATCGCTTCTTCGTTCCTACTCTCTCCCTTTTTGTTTTTTAATGTGAGGTCATATCTTATCTGGATAGATGCCCTCCCAATTTCTAAAATAAGTGAACTCCACCAGTATCTTATCGTTTGGACGGAGAAAAGAAAGCTATTAGCAGTGCCTCTTGGTTCGCTGAAAGAGTTCTGAACTCTTCTTAAGACTTTTGAAGAGGGTCACTCCTTTCCTCTGTATCTGTCCCTTTGTAAGCCTCCACATTAAAATTCCCTTTCAAATTTTTATCATCAAAAGGTGGGGAAAAACCTCTCAAATCTTCAAGCTGTGCTTCTGATTGGTTGTCAAAGTAGATGAGGGTCTAATCTCTGTGGGTGATGTCCTAATCTCTGCCCTCTGTTTAGCTTTTCACTCCGGTTCCTCAGTGGAATATACTCAAGTCCGCTTAAAGGAGAGTCTTGAACACTCCACAGCCCGTTTGAAAGTAAAATCGTGAATGAGATCTTGTTAATATCTCAGTTGTTCCTCCTAAACAGCAATGGGTTTAAGTCTCTTGCTTCTCAGATTTTGCTCCTGAAGTTTTAGAAGAAATCTCAATGTCTTAAACTGTGTTCAGATATGCCACGTCACCATAGTCCGCAATTATTTCAGTCTTATTTCAATGAAAACAATTTTTGATAACACTTTCTATGAATCCCATGCTTATAATGAATTATAGCCCCAGTTATACTTATAAGTATTACTATTTTATAAATATATTTATAAAGACTCATTAAGACGTATACTACATTATAAGAACAATTATAGTTACATTTACAGTCAAACCAAAAATTATTCAGACACCAGATATAATGTTTTACTAGTGGGTGCAGGACACTATAGTTCATTAATGTAAGTGAGGATAGCAAAATAAAGTAAACGGTGACATATTATACCTAAAAATTCTTCATACAGTAGAATACCAGTAAAACTGATAAAAATTTGGAACCAAAAGGATTCAGACACTTTGACCTGACCATGTTTTGCTTAAGTGTTTTTTCTTTAATTGCTAATGCGACCTTTTACACCACAGACTGAACAAAATTAAGCATTGCTTGGTCATTGGTTGACCTAAATTGGTATTATCTAATTGTGTACTTAAATTTAACAGCTGATTGGTTGATTGTAATCAATTACATACCTTTCTATCAAAGTTATCTGACATTATCAAGATGAATTTATTCTGAAACAGTTTAACTCTGATTTCTTGTCATATTATATAACCATTTTCTAAACTATAGCGAATAAATATGATAATGTGAGAAAATGTTGAAGGTGTCTTTTAGCAGTGTTTTATGCAGTAACCAAAATTGTATATTTAGACCACTGTATGTGGGTATGGGCAGCTTTTAAATTTGGGGAGGCCAAATCCAGGCAGAAATCCCCAAAAACTGTCCCAGAGCTAAGGACGTTAATAAAAATACAGCTGTTCATAGTTAGTTCATGTTAGTTCACAGTGTGTTAACTAACTTTTGATTTTAATAATGTATTAGTAAATGTTGAAATTAACATTATTAATAAATGCTGTAGAAGTGCAGTTCATTATTAATTGTTAACTATTGTAGTTAACTAATGAAACCTTATTGTAAAGCGTTACCCTTTAAAAAAAAATATTTTTTCAACTGTTTGTATTAGTGATTTCTGTCTAATACAGATAACCAATAAGCAATAACAAATAACTTAAAAAGTATAATGAGCACATCATGATTTCTTGATTTCTTTGCTTTATTGCATCCTGTTTTCCCTTTACTTACACCCATCAATGATGCATTTATAGAGGTACTGTGTCTAATTATAGGTAACTGTATTATCACTCACAATGTATTTATAAGAACACAACACGGCTATTAATAACAATATATTCACTTATTTGACAGAAATCTGAATTACTAAAAAAGTAACTATAATATAATAACATTACAGCAATGCAGGTTGCATCTTTATAAATACATTCATGGAACCATACGACTGACTAATTAATACTTATAAATCAGTGTATAATGGATTATGAGCATGTACATTGAAAAAGCAAATGCATGACTTATAAGTAATTATAAAAAAATTATATAAATGTAACTATAACTTTTCTTATAATTCAGTATAGGTCTTAATGAGTCTTTATAAATATATTTATAGTATAGTAATACTTACATATAAATAAGTATTATAAGCATGGACTTCATAGAAAGTGTTACACATTTTTTTTTGTTAACAATAAGAAAACTGCAGTCCAAAAGTTTAAGACAACATTGACGAGTAGATTTTTTCAATTCAACCCTGTAAATAACAGAACATTTGTGGAACTCTAAAACAAAGAAAGGTTATGAGATGAAGTTAAAAAGAAACATTCAATATTTGACTAATTTTGACCATTTAAATTAGTGACCTTCAGGTTTTCTTGCTGCCATCGAGGCACAGTTTTCACTTTGTTATGGTGCTAACATATTACATTTATAAAAAAACTGGGAAAAAATTGCAAAACAGCAGCATGAATCAGACTTTTTGGATTCCACTGTATGCGTTTATACAGGCTATCGTCTGAGCTCATATACATTCTAAAGGCAGAATCATGAAAAAAAGCAAACAGGCACAGTAAGAGTTGGAGTTAATAGCAGGTGTTATATGCAGGAACAATAATATGCATCTTTACATAATATGTATGTCGTAGTCTAGATTTGTGCAGCAGTGTATCATTTTATTCAAATAAAACATCATAAAACACTACTGTGATCAAGTAGAAGGATGTTGAAGTGTTGAATAATGTATTAAATGACTGCCATAGAATGAACTGACATGTGTGGCTTTGGAGGCTTTGGTTCTCACCAGGAGTCTGTTTTCACTGTGTGCTGATGGTGAATATGAAATCTGCAAAAAACCAGTGTGTCAATAGTTAAACTCATCTGTAATCAGATTACTGTCATTTAAATTAGGCTGTATTTTCCTCACATCATTAGCTTCAACCCTCACCCTAGTTCTACGCAATTAACTGGGGAGCTGAAAGCAGAATAATTATATTAATTTTAATTATGTAATATGTCATCATTATTATATTTTAATATTTGTTTCAGTGTACTTGATAAGTAGCTTGGGTGCTCTGATTATGATAGACATGAGTCTTGGTGTGGTGATGCTTTTCTTTGCTGAAAAGGTTGAATGTCCATGCAGGTTAGTGCTGGTTTACTGAACCAGAATCAAACTTGACTAGTTAAAGCTGCTTTTAGCAAGGGTTATATTGGGATTTTTGAAATCCATTGGTGATTCTGGTGTACTCAGCTGAACGACTGAACAATTCGGAATGGCATTCAAGTTATGAGTGTCGTTCCAGGTCATTCTTACCTCTGGCTGTAAGAGACTTTTTTTTTTGCAGTACTACACATAAAATGTCCTTACAGCTGACAGTTATCACTGAAATATGTGCTCTGAGAAATCCGATCTGTCTCTGTAACAGAACTAGACTCTGTTAACAGCAAAACAAAGAGTCAAGGGAGCAGCCCACGCTTTTAAGCCATTCTGACTGACTGTTGATTCATTTTGTGCGTTGGAGCTGCTGACATCTGACATGTCAGTTATCAAGCTGGTGGAAGTTAGTAAAGTGGCAGAAATTGCTTACAGCACATTAGTCTGGCCCCGCTGGTCTCTTTAATTATTGTATTATTTGAACCAAACCGCGGTACTTTTGTGTCTTCAACATGAGTACCATCGTGAGTACAGCTGTTTATCTCTGTATGTATGGAGAAGACGCTATTTTCATTGTGCTTATGAAGTATTTGTCTTATACACCGAAACTTTACACGCACAGAACAGCGCTTAGTCAGTCTTAGATGCACCGCAGGATGTGAAGAATGAGAATAAGACAAATCATTTGGAGACAAACAGCAATGAAATGCATGTGATCAGGAGTGTGCAAAGACGCAAATTATACTCTACCATTCAAAACTTTGGGGTCAGTCTTTTTTTTTTTTTTTAGATATATACACCATGTCATGGCACATAGAAAAGTGAAATCAAGAATGAGATCTCTTCAATTGTTACTCATAGACAGCGATGGGCTTAAGGCTCGTGCTTCACAGGCTTTTCGGTAACACTTTATTTTGATGGTCCCATATGGACATTCTATTGACTACAAGTAACTTTGCAACTACATGTCAACTAACTCTCATTAGAGTATTAGTAGACTGTCTGCTTAATATCTGCTAACTCAGGGGTCGGGAACCTTTTTTGACCAAAGAGCCATGTTTTCATTTTTGGTTAATGCACTTTTCCAAAAGAGCCACAGTAAAAAAATTATATAAAATTATTATTAAAAAACATGCTTTTTTTCAATAAAGTTTCAACAGTAGTAATTAGGTCCATAACTAAAAACAAACAAATATGCAGCAAACAATAAATGAGTTGCAATATGGAATTAATTGTGCAGGGCTTTCACTGTGCGGTTAAGTTATAAATCCTCTTCGTGTGTGTGAACGCACACAGTGCTTACATCTACTATGATTATGTGGATACTCAACTTGGCATTTTGATATATTTCTGTGTTTATTTGGCCGTTTAGGCACGCAACCAAAGGCAAAGGCTACTATGCTTGTCTGTGTTGCGCTCGGAGCGCGCGCACAGCATCCTGTCAGTAATTCAGTTGTCTTTCGCGACTTATCGCACTTTTCGGCAACTGAAATCTGCGCGGATTATCATAAATACGACACATTTGTTTATCACAATTTATCACAAATGTCTCTTTGCACAGCAAAGCACCAGTTTCAATAATAGGATAGGCCTATTAACGTTTATATAGCCTACTTTTACATTTTCGCTGCTGTTCTAAATCCCAGTGCAGGAGCTGTAGGTTACCACAGAAACATAAGTGGTTAGTTGATTGTTGTCGCGACTCATGACACTCGTGAACAACACTGAACACGCACAGCTGGTACAACTTGAATATTATTATCATAAACTTTTCATTAACTTTGGTTGTACAACAAGGGAATTGTAATTGGCTGCATTTTCTGCAGGTAGCGGATCTCTGTTGAGGTGTCAAATTGTTTTATCTATCATTTGTTGGTAAAGGGTGAGAGACCTGGCTCGCGAGCCATAGGTTCCCGACCACTGTGCTAACTCTTTATTGTGATGGTCCTCCAACAGACATTCTGCTAACTGTAAGTAACTTTGCAACAACATGTCAACTCACTGTCATACTCAAGAAACCAGTTTGAGATGATTTGAGCTTTGTGACATGGTCGTGTTTTCCTGCTGGAAGTAGCTATCAGAAGATGAGAACACTGTGGTCATAAAGGGATGGACAAGGTCAGCAGCAATACTCAGGTAGGCTGTGGCGTTAACAATGCTCAATTGGTTCTAAGGGGCCAAATGTGTGCCAAGGAAAATATCCAATACACCATTACACCACCAGCAGCCTGAACCGTTGACACGAGGCAGGATGGATCCATGTTTTCATGTTGTTCACACCAAATTCTGACCCTACAATCTGAATGTTGCAGCAGAAGTCGAGACTCATCAGGCAACATTTTTCCAATCTTCTAATTGTCCAATTTTGTTGAGCATGTGTGAATTGTAGCCTCAGTTTGCTGTTCTTGCTTTTCCTGTCTGCTTCAAGGTTGGACGTGTTGAGCGTTCAGAGACGCTCTTCTACACCTCGGTTATAATGAGTTACTGTTGCCTTTCTATCAGCTCAAACCAGTCTGGCCATTTTCCTCTGACCTTTGGCATCAACAAGGCATTTTCCGCTCACTGGATATTTTCTCTTTTTTTGAACCATTCTCTGTAAACCCTAGAGATGATTGTGCGTGAAAATCCCAGTAGATCAGCAGTTTCTGAAATACTCAGAACAGCACGTCTGGCACCAACAACCATACCACGTTCAAAGTCTCTGAAATCACCTTTCTTCCCCATTCTGATGCTCAGTTTGAACTTCAGCAGATCAACTTGACCATGACTACGGCTGCATCCAAAAACCTAGGCAGCTGACTTGTTGCCTTGCTGCCTTAGCAGGCAATGACTTGTAAGACAGCATAAGCGCACAAAGGTACCTCATGAAATTGATTACGGACAGACTTCTGAGGCAGCCTAACAGTTTAATGATCTACAGCAAAATAAAGCGAGAACAAAAACTGATTTTAATTACTACAGTAGTAATTTCTCACTAGAAATGACATCAGAAGTGGAAAACGTTGGTAAAAAAACGTACATTTACACACAAACTGACCAGCAACCTCAACTTTCAGACGCCATCTTTCTTTTTCTAGCTCAACTGTCACCGAATGGAATGCATAGGATTGTGGGATATCAAAGGCAGCGAAGCATACATCTATGCTGCCTTCAAAAATCGATCAGATGAAGGTCTCTCAGGAGGCAGGAAGTGAAGCTAACATTGAATTTGGACGTGCCTTGATGCCTTCCCATCTTGATATGTGTCCACCAAATGCAGCATTTTCCAGTTTTCAGACGCATCCTACATGCCTAAATACATTGAGCTGCTGTCACATGATTGGCTGATGATTAGATATTTGTGCTATCGAGCAGATGAACAGGTGTACCCAATAAAGTAGCCAAGTGAATAAAGTCTGAATTGTGAGATAAAAAGCTGCAATTACCTTTATTTATGTTTTTATTGCATGGCGGAAACAAGCGTCCATACTTTACTGTCACTTATGAATCAATTGAATGCATCCTTGCTGAATAAAAGAATAAAAAAAACGTAATGGCCCCAAACTTTTGAATGGTATTTTATGTAAAAAATATTAATATGTTACAATATGCATCAGTTATAGGACAGCCACTCACTTTTAATACAATATGTAACTGCTTTGTGTTACTATCCATCAAGGTCCTTCTCCTGACAGTGGTTGAAGATCACTTCTTTAAAGCAAGCAGTGTCCATCAAATCCTTATATACTTTTTTTCTAGGATTCTGCAGTTTCTCTGTGAATAGCAACACTCATTCATATGTAGTTTCGTCTCAAGAGTCAGTTTGCCGTTTTTATTTTAGAAGCTATTTCAACTGACTCTTGTGAATGGAGCAGCCAGTGATGACACGCCAATATCCCTCTGATGTTTAATTCACAGGGCAAACAAATACAAAGTGCTGAGATAGTGCTACCACTGAATTCTGTTTTGATGCCAAATTTATCACAGTATTTCTGGCTGGCCTATTGTAAGTCTCTGAAGTGCTGGTGAAGTCCTGCGGCCCTCATAAACAGATATCGAGCGCACAGAAACAGCTGTATTACATTTCATGGTGTGTTTCACATCAGATTGATCTGTCCTACAAAGGTTCTGTATGCAGAGCCAGAGCAGGTGTTGTTCTGAAGTGATAGGCTTTTGTGGGCTTTGACAAACATCACTATGTATATCTGCTTCTGAACCCACGCCAACCCCAGCACTCAGGTATCAGACAGGATGTCCTGATTTGTATCTGCTCACTGCGAGTGCTTCTTTAGTTGTCCAGGTGACTGACAGCTCTGCTATTCTCTGAAGCGACGGCTGTTTTTAGACCTGTGCTGGGAAGAGATAGTTTTTTTTCCACAGTTAAGTGTGAATGGAAGAAAGAAAGATAGAGAGACATGAGGAGAATCACAGCTAAACAAAGAGCCTTTCCACTGATAAGTCGTGCATGACACGCTTGGGTGCGTGAAAAGAGCGTGTTGGGTCACGGTGCAGAAACGCTCTCCCAGGTGCATTATAAGAAGGTCATTCATGTTGTGGGAAACAACCTTAACTGACCTTTTGCTTTGAAAGGAGCTGCCGGTTTGCCGACTCATTGCTACAATATGTCTTTGCTGTCTTGAAAACCTTGTGGATTCTTTGATTGATTCATGCTTGGTTAGAACACTTTTTTTAACAGCTGCCATATTAAGTCAAGTCAAGTCACCTTTATTTAAATAGTGCTTTATGCAATACAGATTGTTTCAAAGCAGCTTTACAGTGATAACAGAGAAATGATGAAATGATGATGTTTCTTCAAGCATCTTGCCACAGTTTCAGTCTTCTGAATTTAGTCTGTCTGTTTTTTTCTACATGTAATCCCAGACGGACACGATGATGGTGAGATCAGATCATACTGACTGTTGTCAGACTCCTTGTGCATACAAAAATCAGATTATTACAATTAATGGCAAAAGGAATGTTTGGAAATGTAAACTGATATTTCCTACTGACACACTACAGCAAAAGATAAAAATAACTGGCTTAAACCCTTTTTTTTTTTTTGCGTGTGTGTGTGTGTGAAAATAATAATGTGCCTAAGACTTTTGCACAGTACTGTATATACATTATTCAGAGCGCCATGACAGATATGAAAGCGAGGGTGTGAAGGATAGACTTACCATGTTTTCAATGGCATCCACTGTAAAATGCTGTATAAAGCTCCTAGATCAGTTATAATTTTCCACGGCTCATATTGTCTGGGTTTTTTTTTGTCTACTGAAATTTCTCGTAAAAAGGTATTTCCGTCAGCAGAACAATCCAAAAACACATGAAATAACAGTACAACCCACTGAAAAGATGCATGTCTATCCCTCACAGCCTCGCTTTTATTCCCATTAAAAATTATTAAAGACAAGTGAACAGTCAGTAATAAAATAAGAACAAATAAACAAATTACAACCAGGGATAAATACTATATTAGTAAAGATACTATGAAGTTACAAAGTCTAACAGTAGTATTCGGGTACAGAAATTAATAGTTAGGCCTAATTGTAAAATACAATTTGTTCACGTTTGAAATTAAATATAGGTTCATCTTTGTTTAAGCTGTATTTTTTTCTCTTATTAACATTAATGACAGGGAGACAGCAGGAATATTAGGCTGCTGTCACTTTAAGTGCGAATATACTGAAACAACTGGTTTTCTTTCTCAACTGTTCACATATGACATAACCGTGAGAATACTTGCCAAGACGGGTATTTTGACATACTTTTGTGTGTATGTGTCTGTTCAAGCGCAAGTAAACGCGTAAAAGGAATCAATTCGGTGTTCGAGTGCTGTCTGAAACTTCTGAGCCTCTCTCTCTCTCTATGCGTGCGCCCACTTCGGGTGTGTGTGTGGCTGTGCGCACTGTTGTGAAATGTCCCAATTTTGTTCTGCATATAAAATCGTTTGAATGTGTAAATTGGCAAGACAAAACACATCCAATTGATAAACTTTCACTCTATGATGGTTAAATTTAGCAGTTAATCCGCGAATCACATGCGTGCCGAACTGTGGGGCCTGGTCTGATCTGTTGCACCCCTAATAATTAGTGAACACACTTATCATCATGATTACTATGTTACTAGAGATGGAGAAAAATCCTACTCCGGTAAGTAAATGTGTCCCTGTCCCCAAAAATGTTGGTACTCAAAAGCGATTCCCTCCATATTTTCTGTATTCTGCATCGTTTATTTTATACCATGCATGCGCACCAGTTATATGCACCCCTGCCATAGGCCTATTTATATTGTTGCTTTAATTGCTGTCTGTGTATAATTTATTCATGATTAATGCACAACTAGCTAAGAGATTACAGGAACAGTTCACTCAAAAATAAGCATTCTGTTATTATTTACTTACCCTCATTTCATTCCAACCCCGTATGCTGGTATTTTTTTGTGTGGAAGAAAGAATCTCCACACAGCTCTTTTCACAGCGGCCACAGCTGTCAAACTCCAAAAAAAGCTTCATAAAAGTAGCCTGATGACTCATGCTCTCTATTCCAAGTCGTCTGAAGTTTTTCAATAGCTTTGTATGAGGAACAGACCAAAATGTGGGTTGTCATTCATCAAAAATCTTCACAAACAGATTTTTTTTTCTTTCCCCGCCAAACACGGAATTTTCCGGTATTTGTGAGAAAACGCTTCCCTGCGAATTTTCCGGGTTTCCATGTTTTCACTGTTATACGCTAGGGGGCGCTATTACGCATCTTCTGAATGAGTACAGAATCTCCTGATCAAAACACAGGCGAAGAAGACGCAAAAAAAACAAGCGATCGTATGTAACCAGATGCATATGTAAAATAATGTGATCATCAACATTAAACATCATATAAATCAAAACTGCTTAATGTTACTGAATGAAATGTCGACCCAGAACGAGCTATAGGACTGTGCAAGTATTAGGGGTGTTGATGGACTCGATCGACTCCATCTGTGTTTGATCATCGTTCTGAATCTGATCTGGATGCGGTCTTTGACAAACATGTGATTTTAGCAGCTTTTTGTTCAAAAAGTTGCCATTTTTATGAAACTTATCCATATTCAAAATTGATAAAAAAAGGAATGCATGAAGCTAGAATAAAAACATTTTTTGTTTAAAAGAAGAGGGTCTGCTTTTTCTTTTGAAAAAGATACTTTGGCGGGGAAAGAGTTAATGTTGCAGCTCACATTATGTCTGTAGAGTGATGGTGGAAAAAAATGCCAGCTTAGACCAGCATGAATTTACTTGCTATTTTAAGCTGGTTTAGTCTGGGTAGTAGTACTGTCACAATCACCAGTGAGAGTGCCCGTGAATACCACCAGATGGCACTCCACCCTAGACTATTGCCATACCATCTCAGACTACATCTCCCATAATCCTTTGTCCAGACTCATCAGCCATGGTTGTTTTCAGTTGTGTCTCATTTACTTATTCACTGCAAAGTCTTGTTTGTCATAATACTGCATTTCTGAGCGTTTTCCCTGGTTTCTTGTCTCTTGGTTTTGGATTTCTTGCCTGTTTCGTGGATTACCCTTTTGCCTGTCTCTCCTGTCTTGTTTGCCTGTTTTGACTGCTTGCCTGTGTATGACCTTTTGCCTGTTTTTGACTACGATTGTGGATTACCCTCTGAATAAATACTGCGTTTGGATCCTCAGCCTTCGACTCTCAGATCAGTTTGTTAAAGAAAACTTTGCCACTCATGGATCCAGCAGTAAGCATCATTCAACTCCGTCAAGGTAATTGACCACACCAGAGATTTTCTCAATGATATAGACTCAATGATTATTACCAATCTAAACTCATTCGTTATGGTCCTCGAGGGTCGCTGATCGAGTTTCTGGACTATGCCCTATGGTTGAGTGGTTCTGCATTCATTGTGGGAGTCGCAGAAGAGGAACACTGCACTCCCGCAGTACCCGCCAGTCCAGAGTCTCGTCCCGTCATGGTCACCGTCCATAGTCCAGTGACGTCTCTAGTCACCGGACAGGGTCCAGCGATGGCTCCTGTCCACGTTCAGGCACCAGAGACGGCTCCAGCCAGTGACCAGCATCCAGAGACGGCTCCAGCCAGTGACCAGCGTCCAGAGATGGCTCCAGCCAGTGACCAGCGTCCAGAGACGGCTCCAGCCACTGACCAGCGTCCAGAGATGGCTCCAGCCACTGACCAGCGTCCAGAGACGGCTCCAGCCACTGACCAGCGTCCAGAGACGGCTCCAGCCACTGACCAGCGTCCAGAGATGGCTCCAGCCAGTGACCAACGTCCAGAGACGGCTCCAGCCAGTGACCAGCATCCAGAGACTGCTCCAGCCAGTGACCAGCGTCCAGCGACGGCTCCTGTCCACGTCCAGGGTCCAGCGACGGCTCCTGTCCACGTCAAGGGTCCAGCGACGGCTCCTGTCCAGGGTCCAGAGACTGCTCCAGCGACGGCTCCTGTGCAGGGTCCAGAGACTGCTCCAGCCACTGACCTGCTTCACCTCCCTCCTGGACAATTGGACAATGCCTCCTGGTGTCTGGAAGCCGCTCCTTACGAGGGGGGCTATGTCACGATCACCAGTGAGAGTGCCCGTGAATACCACCAAAGGGCACTCCACCCCAGACTATTGCCATACTATCTCAGACTACATCTCCCATAATCCTTTGTCCAGACTCATCAGCGATGGTTGTTTTAAGCTGTGTCTCATTTACTCATTAGCCCAGCCTATATAAACCATGTTCACTCTGTCATTCACTGCAAAGTCTTGTTTGTCGTAATACTGCATTTCTGAGCATTTTCCCTGGTTTCTTGTCTCTTGGTTTTGGATTTCTTGCCTGTTCTGTGGATTACCCTTTTGCCTGTCTGTCCTGTCTTGTTTGCCTGTTTGGACTGCTTGCCTGTGTATGACCTTTTGCCTGTTTTTGACTACGATTGTGGATTACCCTCTGAATAAATACTGCGCTTGAATCCTCAGCCTTCGAGTCTCAGAGCAGTTTGTTACAAGTACAGTACCATGGCCATAGCATTTAGAAGCCTGGTGTCTACCACACCACAGCATATGATGGAGACCGGATACATATTAACTTAGACAGTGTGTGCAAAAGAACTACCATGCACAGTTACATTACAGTGCACTACTTCATAAAATATGCCTCACAGTGGTCTCAAACAGCCTCCAGCCAAACCCACCAGCTCGCTTCATCCATTTTTCTAGGGCAAGATCATTCCCTCTGCCACATGAGCACGGTCCTGAATTTCTCAATCAAACTTGGGTCTGATAGTCCCTCTGTTAGCCCGACCACAGATGGATAACCATGTCACGAGAGCTAGCCATCGGGCCATGATGGAGTTTGAATAATTTAATGGTTGGTTTAAGGTCAGGCTAGACTGGGCTTTAGGGCTTACTGTTGCATATAATAGGGCCACTGTTGCATTATATTCTTGAATATTGCAGAATCTTCCTTTTGAACCACTGCCAGCGCTGGGTTGATTTAGCACAGATGCTTTAATTCAGACAAAACGCTCAGGATTTTAGGGGGGGTTCGTATTAGCATTAGGCTGTGGAACAGTGCCATGAAATGAAAGCTTAGTCGGCTTATGTGGCACAGCAGATATGCTTGGTTAAAGAAACCAGCGAAATTTCAAAATTCGCAAATGTGCTGTAGAATGAGAGTTTAGAAGGATGAATGAGATAACCACAAGATTTTTTGTGTTATGTTGTAAATACATGGAATGATTTTTGGAATGGAATGTTCAAATAGTAGTATGGCACAGTGCATATGGTACCATTTTATTAAACGGTTAGTTCCAGTCCTTGATTCTGATTGGTCAATAGCTGTGTTTTATTCACAATAAAACACGGCTATGACCACTTCACCCAACGGTTCTGTGTATCACTACACAACACCCTTCGCAACCACTCTTAGCTACGTAAACATATGTTTGTTCTCATTGATATTGTTCATTGAAGCTTACTGTATTATGTAGAGTACTGTGTGAGAGAGAGAGATTGAGTGAGCGAGTTTATTAGCTGCATTTACATACAGCTTTTTTCTTCAGGTCAGTATAAGTTCACAATAAAAAATCTGTTTAAATGTCGGCTGCGATATCTTGTCCTTTTAATAGTTAAGGGGTTTTCCTGTGCCTGACAGCTAGTCAAAGCATTTGTCAGTTGCGTATTGTTGCCGTGATCACAACAAGTTTCAGTCCTTTCAAAATAAAAGTCTTGACTACTGACTTTTACTGACTCACTCATAAAGACAGCCTGTGCCGCCATTTAAATGGCATAGTGCCAGCTTAGACCAGTATGAATTTACTTGAATTTACTTGAATAATCAACTCATATAATAAGCCGTGACTTATTCACGATACAGCACAGCATCTCGTACCTTATTGCTTACTTGAAATGCTATTTTTAAATATTTGGCAAAGTACAGTATATACAGCGCTGTTCACCATACACTTGTATTCCATTCCAAACATAACCATAGACTGACTGCACCACGCTGAAGTCATGTAAATCTGTGGCTTCTGTAAAATGAAATTTGACCACCCCACTGTATATATAATACAGCCCTAATTAAATGTTTTATCAAGTGTTGCTGCATTATGTAAGATGAAGAGTGAGAACTCTTGTAAGAGAAGCCTACTCAGTACAGTCTCAGAGACAGATGCAGTGTGATTGAGCCATTCTTAAAGGGATAGTTCACCTTAAAATGACCTGTCATGATTTACTTAAACCATTTACTGTATGCATTTTCTTCCTCTGTAGAACACAAATGGTAAATTTGGTCTTTTCCTCAGACAAAGTTGTCATATGGACAATATTCAATATATGACAAATATAACAATATATGTACTATATATATATATAATATATATATATATATATAAATAATCAGGTCAAAACAACACTAAAAACAAACAAGGGATATTAAGGGAAACATAATTAAACAAGAAAACATATTTTGCAGAGAAATAATGTCAAAATGCATATTTCATTGTTTACATTTGGGTGAACTGTTCCTTTAAGAAAAGCATTGTGTTTGTGTATGCCAAATCAATGTTTCTTTCCTACACATCGTTATGTTTATAAGAAGTAGATTGCTCAAATGTAGTAGTCTTCCATCAAGTGAGTTTCTGATCAAAATGGCCTTGCTCCTGCAATGTTATAGCACTCTTCTGTAGACCTCTGGTAAATAATTAAACATATTGTACTTTTTATTTTTTGCAGTCGACAGAAATGCGGGCGTTTAATAGCAATTCCGTCGCCACATGTGGGAACAAACCTCCTGTGCTCTTAAATCTGATTGGTTATAAAATGTTAATTGCGCTGCACCAAACATCTTTATCACGCCATTGTTTGTTTAGATGGGAAACTGATTAGTAGCTGAGGTCTGAGTGTGGGGAAATTAGCAGGCACTAGGGGCTCCGTGCACAGATTGCACTCCATATATATTGAAGATGTGCTGGGAGCTTTCATTGCAGAGAGTTCAGGCATCTCCGGCTCATTTTTCATGTCATTATTTTCATACAATGGAGTGTCGTTTCCTAGAGAGCAGAACTTATTCTGTGTCATAACATTCTCTACAAAGCATTGACTATGTAACACTTAAGTATCTCTAGAGGTAGAAAAGCAGGAGGACTGAAGGACAGTGTGAAATGGATGTACTTTATTAAGAGTGCAGAGCTTTGGAATGAACGAATGAGGATGTGCTATCATGCTTCACTACGCCATCTGTCTTTTTTGAGCACAATAATTAGTCAACAAGAAATATTTGCACTTTAATCCTGTATCTTATGTAGTGAAACAGCATATTCATTTAAGGGAAGAAAAAATCATCACAATTAAAAACAACTCCTTTCTAATATATTTTAAAATGTAATTTATTCCTGTGATCAAAGCTGAATTTTCAGCATCATTACTCCAGTCTTCAGTGTCACATGATCCTTCAGAAATCATTCTGATATGCTGATTTGCTGTTCAAGAATCATTTCTGATTATTATCAATGCTGAAAATGGTTGTGCTACTTAATATTTTTGAAGAATTTGTGATATATTTTTCTTTGATGAACAGAAAGTTAATTGTTTTTTTATCAATATGTAGTCACTTTTTGATCAGTTTAATGCGTCCAGTCTGCATAAAAGTAAAAGTAAAAAAAAAAAGAAAGAAAAAAAAAACATCTTGACCCCAAGCTGACCCCAATTTTTAGATTGAAAGTGTATATATGTTGCTTTAAAAAAAAAATGAGGGCTGTGAATGAATTCAACATTTTAAACTAATAAATTGCACAATTTTCTGGGATTACTTGTTTTGAAAAGGTGAGTTTAAACTTGTAGTCATAAATATTTTTCCATATGAAATCCCCACTAAATCCTTAATGTTAAATCAACATAAAGGAAGGATATTTAAATGTATACAGCATCTTGTATTGTAGATTTTATTTAGTTTTTTTCTTTAGAATTCATTATAACATCCCAGCATGTTATAATCGTAGGGTGTTTGCAGTTTACTGCTACAGAACTAAAAATATTCCTAGTGAGACTATATGGCTGCCTGTCAGCCTGCCTGTAAATGACAGATAATTAAGAGCGAAGAAGTCATATGTCCCTATTTCAGTTCCATCTCTTCCCCTTCAGATCGAGATTATGGTATGACTGCTCTTGACGGACGCTCCCACACTCACAGAAGTCTAGATGAGAACCTCAGGCGTGTGTTTTTTTTTCTTTCTTTCTTCTCTGATTTGAGATATATTGCATTTCTGGAATGGATAAGGACTCTTTCTGAGTGAAAAGCCATTCGACAGGCTGACACTTGCTAGAAATCTGTTTTCTGCTCAGGACTGATGCCAGCATCACATGAAATCCTATAAGAGAAAGAGAGAGGAATCGAGAGACGGTGATAGCAGGAGGTTGAAAGAGGACAGATTTGAATAATTTGTTATTGTGACGGAGACTAAAATTTGCTCCGAAGCAAAGGCAACGTGACATTGAATTGCAAAGCCTGCCAAAGCCTTTCCCTTGTATTTAGAGCTAAATTTCAGTGAGCTTTGACCTGGTACAGACTTTTTTTTAGGGTAGGACAAAAGACAGGGCTGTATCACAGCTGATCTCTCTAATATATGAAACAGAGACGTGCTAAAATCTCCTTGATGCAGCGGCTCTCTTAAGAAGACAAATGAGAGGAGATTAATGAAATGTCGCTGCATAATGTGCTGAAATCATGCAGCTATTTGACACTAGTGTCGTGTTTTTATACAGACCCTCTCAGGGCTCTTTTCAAATGGAAATGCATATGCATCTGTTCTGCCTCTTCTCCGTCGTCTATAACAATGGCTGCGTCTCTGCATGAGAGCAACAAAAGCTTCCTATTTCAAACATTAATATGATACCTACATATATCCCCAAAACTTGACTTGTGATGCTTTCCAAAAGGCAGCCACTAGCAAATGTGAGCCAAGAAACCTTAATGCCTTTAAGCCTAATGCCCCTGACAAAGTGCTTTTGGTTCCACTCCGATTTAACACACCTTAGGCAGTTACTTCGGTAATTAGATAAAGCTAGAATGATTGAATATGGTTTGTTAGGCCAGGATCAAAATGAAAACATTTAGTCAAAGGGATGCTCTGGCAATAGGGTTGGGACATAACTTTAATGGATTACAATAAACCAATCAGCTGTCAGCTGTTAAATTTAAGTACACAATTAGATAATAATTTAGGTCAACCGATTACCAAGCAATGCTTAATTTTGTTCAGTCTGTGGTGTAAAAGGTCGCATTAGCAATTAAAGAAAAAAAAACACTTGAGCAAAACATGGTCAGGTCAAAGTGTCAGAATAATTTTGGTCCCACATTTTTTATCAGTTTTTACTGGTAGTCCACTGTATGAAGAATTTTTGGGTATAATATGTCACCGTTTACTTTATTTTGCTATCCTCACTTACATTAATGAACTATAGTGTCCTGCACCCACTAGTAAAAAATGTTGGTGTCTGAATCATTTTTGGCTTGACTGTATATATATATATATATATATATATATATATATATATGAATATGTACAGTGTGTGTGTGTGTGTGTTTGTGTTTGTGTGTGTGTCTGTGTGTTTTCGTGATTTATGAGGACACAAATTTGTATAATGACACGGGTATTACACTGGTATTACAACGTAAACATGAAATATGAGGACATTTCATATGTCCTCATATTTAAAATAGCTTTAAAAACATACTAAACAATGTTTTATTCAAAATGTAAAAATGCAGAATGTTTCCTGTGATGGGTAGGTTTAGGGGTGGCGTAGTGTAGGGGGATAGAATGTACAGTTTGTAAAGTATAAAATCCATTACGCCTATGGAATGTCCTCACTTAGATAGCAAAATAAACCTGTGTGTGTGTGTGTGTGTGCATTCTGGACATGCAATGCTGTCTTGAAATATGGTCAAACAGGCTTATAGTGCCTTAAAATACTGTCTAGGTAAACAGCTGACTAGGTTCTGGAACAGAGCCGTTGTCTTACTTCTCTCATACCCTTGATTCCACGGCTACCTCTCTTTGTGATTCCACAGAGACCCGCAACTGAAAGTTCCTACTTCATTTTTAATGAATCCTGGCTCAAAGTTGCACATACTCTCACCACAAAGTCTGTTTCTCTTGTAGCTCTTGAACACTCCCACATTTACCTCAGTGCTACACAAACTCTCTTTCACTTTATCTTGACCTCTCTCCATCCTGACTTTTCATACATATTATTAGACCTCATTTTCCAACAGTCTCTCTCTGTTGATCTCTCACTCTACTGTAAATTATCACACTCTCTCTTCTCAAGCTGCTCATCTCTCTTCTCTTCCTCACTCCACTACTTCTATACTTCACAGTAGAAGCATCTCTGGTTGAAAATGTGTGAAGATTATTCCCCATGGGGCTTCTAAAATATAATTATTTATTTATTTATTTATTTATTTATTTTAATCTAGTTTAGTTTACATTTGTCACAAATTATATAGTGGTTGAGCAGTGTGTTTTAATAGGCCATTTTAATGACCAATAGCCCATATATTTAAATTCGGCATAAAAGGGAAGTTGCAATAGTCTTTTCCTCCCTATTTTAACGTATATCTGATTGAAATGACTTTTTTACTAGAGAAAATGTAGGGTGGAACTTGATTGGATGGTTGTGGTTTGCTATTGGTCCATCTCATGTGATTGACAGGTTGCACCACGTCATCAGGCGAGAGGTGTCGCTGCAAAAGGCAAAAGGCAAAAAGGGGGTAGGGCATGGGGGGGGGGGTATTTTGATTAAAGATTACAAGGGCACATGAATAAGAAAAAAAATGTGCACAGATAAATCATTTAGAATAAATACTACAATATTCCATAAAAAGTAAGAATTGAACATTTTGATTCCATGATGACTTAGTATCATAGTCGCAATCATGCTGTTGTTGCAAATACTCTATGTTCTTTGTGCATATTAATCCATCTTGTGAGTGTTTACAGTTACTATTTCTATTTTGCTCTGCCAACAGAAATAGTTCCCAAAAGCGGAATATACAGTTGCGCATCTCAGAACAACACAGCAATGGCGTTCATGAATGGATAAATCAGTGGTTTTGAACAAACTGGTTGAGTAAATGATTCACTGAATCTCTCATAAAGATAACCACTTGTTGTGGTTGATAGTTTTTTTTTTTTTTTTTTTTTTCTCGAAAGAAATCATTTTCAACATTGATAATAAGAAATGTTTCTTGAGCAGCAAATCAGAATGATTTCTGAAGGATCATGTGACACTAAAGACTGGTGTAATGATGCTGAAAATTCAGCTTTGACATCACAGGAATAAATTACATTTTTAATAAGATTAAAATAAAGAACAGTAATAATAGTTCACAGTATTACTGTTGTTATGTATTTTTGATCAAATGAATGCAGTCTTGGTGAGCATTTCAAAAAAATTTAAAATCTTACCGAACCCAAACTTTTGAACGGTAGTGTACAAGATTTTAGAGTTTATTTTATTCCATAGTATTCTATCTTTTCAGCTAAAGCAAGTCAACCCCAAACATTGACTGTTATGAAACAGTTTTGCCACGTTGAAAAGTCTGTAAATAGTAAACATGCAGGGCTGGAAGTACAGTTCTCACAGCCGCTGTGTATAATTGTTTCAAAGTCAGAAAGTCAAAATACACCCACAGTATTTGGAAGAAAATGACTATGTGTACAATGTGCTTGACATTATGTAAATTATTCTATATCACAGCCAGTGTCTAAATAGCACCTGTCACCACAAACATCACACACCCACATAAAGATGTTTTATGTGCATTAGAGGCTGTATTTCCCTCATCCTGACTCTGAAAGAACTTATTTCAGCCAAAAAACACCCACAGGAAGAGGCCGACGGTTGGTATGTAAAGTGACCAACCACTGTTCATTTAAAGTGTTATTAAAGGGGACCTATTATGCCCCTTTTCACAAGATGTAATATAAGTCTCTGGTGTCCCTAGAATGTGTGTGCGAAATTTCAGCTCAAAATACCCACGGATCATTTATTATAGTATGTCCAATTTCCCCCGAGCAAAAACACACAGTTTTTGTGTGTTTCCCTTTAAATGCAAATGAGCTGCTGCTCCCGGCCCCCTTTCCAGAAGAGGACTGTGCCTTTACAGCTCCTGCTTTGAATGCTCCGGCAACAACAAAACTGGAGAATCTCACGCAGCCAAAATGTCAGGAGTTGTGTTCAGTAAAATGTTCGAGCCAGAGTCAGACACTAATGGAGAGACTCAGAAAGAAGTTGCAATTATTAGTATGAAACTGGATGTTTCTGAATGGTTAGTGGATAAATTAATGTAATTGTTGTGGAGTTAAATTGATTCAACTCATGTTAATCTAAAAATCATTCAGAAACAACTGACCCTCGTTTGTGAAGCAGTCTGGCGTAAAAATCATTTACGCAAATATTTAACACTTTAATGACTTTCTTCTGCACATTTCCTTCATAAATAAAATTCAACCATGGTGTCCTCAGTGGCTCAGATGCCGAGAGTCTATGGAAACTATTATGTTCATTGGCACATCCAATAACAGAACATGTGTGAATTTTATTTTGGCACAGACATTGTATATCTCCAGCTCCTACAACAGGGAAACGGAAATGGCGGACTGCTGCGGATCACTAATACTATATGCTAATAGGGCAGATCATCACCAGTCATGGGCGGGGCTTACGTAAGAGTAGGGGGAAATCTGGAATCACTAGTTTGAGACTGTTTATGATTTACGGGGATTATAAAAAAAGGAGTGGATGTATTTTTACCATTATATGCTGGTTGTTTACACACACCGTGGACACACATCTGTGTTCAAACACCTTATAAAAGTTAATTTTTGAATAACGGTTGCTGTAGAGTAAAAAACAGTGGATTAAATATATGGATAAAATGTTTTTACAAATAACCTATAGTCCTTCTACGTACTTTAAGTGTGTTTTCTGTCTGTTCTGCATGTAAACTCTCTCTAAAACATGCACTTACACTTCTTGGTGTGTCTGTGTGAGTTCATGAGTTAGTGTCAAGCATGTTAATGTAAGACTCAAGGCAGGTTGAACGCTGAGGCTGATGCAAAGTAATTAGGCCTTCAGAGATGTCAATTAGGCCTTTCGAGAAATCAACACTTCAGTCTGAATCTTTCACCTGGTCACTGGTTGAAAGAGGTTTGGTGTAAATCAGCTCAAGAAATCTTTTCCAGCATGTGCGTCAAGTAGACTTTTGCATTAATGTGTCTAGCTAAATATTTTTGCCGGTCACTGGGATGTCCGTACACATCACAAAGGATTTACAGTGAATAACCTACATAAATGGTGCCTTTTCCTTACACAAATCTATTATATTACTTCATAAGACTTTGAATATAGTGAATGCATCATATTAACTACTTTTATGGTGTCTTTTTTGGTTCTTTTAGGAGCTTATCAGCTGAGGTCTCTATGAACTCTAATATGGAAAAAAGCCACTTTGGATAAAAGCCTCTGCTAAATGCATACATATGTTTAATATTTGTCATTATGTAAAGTGATCTCTTTAAAAATAAGTTGGTGTTGTTGTTAAATTATACAACACCAGCCATTTCAGTTAATTAAGTTAAAATAATTATTTTTTGTTTCTTGGGGTCAATCTTTTTTTTTTTTTTTTTTTTTTTATAAAATTCTGCAAATTCAGAAATACTCCTCTGTGGGAGTTCAGTTTAAATGGTTATTTTTCTTCAAATGAAAAGTTTTAGGACCCATGTCGGTGTTCATTCATTAAACTGCCTACAGGAGGATATTAAAGGGATAGTTCACCCAAAAATGAAAATTTGATGTTTATCCGCTTACCCCCAGGGCATCCAAGATGTAGGTGTCTTTGTTTCTTCAGTAGAACACAAATTAAGATTTTTGCAGTCTGCCAGTCGTATAATGCACATCAATGGTAACAGCTGAGAGTATGAGAGCTATGAGAGTAAAAAAAGCATACACATACGAATCCATATTAAACCCTGCGGCTTGTGACGACACATTGATGTCTTAAGACACGAAACGATCGGTTTGTGCGAGAAACCGAACAGTATTTATATATTTTTTACCACAAATACAACACTATGTGCATCAGCGTTCACTGCGCGATGACTTCCGGTAAGTGAGGTCAAAATACACGATATGGCATGGAGATACACGCAAGAGATCACTTCCGCCGCTTGCATCCGATTGAGATACGCCATATCGTGTACATTTGACCTCACTAACCGGAAGTGATCGTGCGCTCAAGGCTGTTGTACATAGATTGCATTTGAGGTAAAAAAAAAATGATATAAATACTGTTCGGTTTCTCGCACAAACCGATCGTTTCGTGTCTTAAGACATCAATGTGTCGTCACGAGCCGCAGGGTTTAAGAAACAAAGACACCTACATCTTGGATGCCCTTGGATGCTTGGTTTCTTTGTTTCACGGAAGAAACAAAGACAACTACGTCTTGGATGCCCTAGGGGTAAGCAGATAAACATCAAATTTTCAATTTTGGGTGAACTATCCCTTTAATGAACATATCAGAACAAGCTTTGGCATATTTATGGATCTCACAGTCCTGACAGATGGAGAGAAGGAAGACGTTTGGAGAGTCCAAGAGTATAGTATTGGATTGTGCTTATCCTGCCTGCAAACAAAAGATAAAAGGATCTGGATGGATCAAATGCACCCGGTGCTGTTATTATATATCATTGAGTTTGGTGTGAAATGTGCAAATATTTAGTGTGGAGGAAACAGAAAAATCTATCAAACATGGTGTGTGTTTTGAATTCTTTGAATTCTCATTCTCTAGTTTCATGTCAAATGAGTGTCTTGGTTCTGATTGTGTTTAGGAAAGGAATTTTTAATGCCTAATTTTTATCTACGCCAGTTTAATCTAGATCAATTTACATTCACGTCTAACATACAGAGCATTACCCAGCCAAAGACGTGTCGCTGAGAATCTTTCAATAAAGCGCACACATTAAAAGTTGCTTTTGAAGAAGTTTGTGCAGGGCTGTGTGTTCAAGGGCTAGAGATTGACAACTATTGATTATAAAGGTACAGCATCTGCCTAACAATAATACAAGTTCTACTCTACTAAAAAGGCATTACTGTATTCTTGAAGAGATATTATATCGCTTTATCAGAGGGAATATTGTGCCACTCCAGGCATTAAAGACTTGAGTATTATAAAACTACACATTGTGCTTTGTAAACTAGACTCACAATCTCAAAGACCCAGTGAATTCAAAATCTGCGAATTTGTTTGTCCATGTCAGTTAGCTTTGAGTTTGTCTATATGCAGATATGTACTATTAAAATGCACAGGAAAAGAGTCCAAAAATATTGATGAATCTCTCGCTGTCGTGGGCGTATCTAAATATGAGAACAAATTTGAGAAATTTGAAACTGAGAACTTTCATCTGATTAGAATTCCCTTGTGAAAAAGAAATACTTTAAAAAGAGTATTTATTACAGAAATTATGTACTTTAAAATAATATACTTGAGTGCAAACTGGATGTAATGTTTTAAGACTAAATGAATATGCATTATAGTTTAAATGTATATTAAATGCAATTGCTGAAGTTTTGACCCACTTTGACCCAAAGTACATCTTTTTATGTCATTTCTTAAATACTTTCATTGAATATGGTTAGAGCGTACTGTTGAATGCACTGACAAGTATTTATGGTGAACTAAAATATACTTTAATGTCATTTTTATTGGAACTTGTATGTCATGAATTTGAATATATTTTAATAATTTTGCAATTTAGTGCATTTAAATTTGTAATATTATACACTACTGTTAAAAATATAATCAAGTACTTTACATGTGCTTTAGTAAGTTAGTCAACACATCAGAATAAGCATACTTGTTTAAAGTATGACAAAAGATTATAAAGAACAACAATTTACTTTTAATTTGACATTATACCAGTGTACTTTTTAAGTGTACATAAGTGTGTTAAAAAGAGTCATATAAGTGTAACCCAGGCTTTTATTTAAATAATATTGTTATCTGCAGGTCCAGTTTTCATGTACTATTAAGATACTTCAAGTGCACATTCAATACAATTACTCAGACTTATTCACAATGGTTAACAAGTAGCAAATCATATTTCTGTAAGGTCCATCCGTTAGCCCAAACACAGAACTTGGTTGAAGGATTCTGTGTGTAAGCCTTTTCAGCATTTCTGTTAAATTCACTTAATTTATTGATATCTAATTTTAAATCTGACTCCATGAATAAAGTGATCTGACTCCTATGTTATGTGACTTTGTTATATTTTTTACGTTTGTAATTTAACAGCTGATGATTCGTTGTGATTTAATTTAGATCGCTGATTTCTCTTAGTGCCTCTTAATTTCAAATATTCGTTCCACCATGGGACCCGGAGTCGCTCAGAGACGAATGCTCGCGAATTTACATTAGCTCACGTACACAAATTAGTCAGTTCTGATATTACAGAGGATTGCAGAGTGAACTATTTTACCTTTAAGTGAGTCACATATGTTTACTCATAGCAAAAAGCGTAATTTTATTAATAGTCACGAGAGCTGCAACTTGTTAATAACAGTGACAGTCAGAAATCGGATTGTCCCTCAAGCTTAGCGCCACGCTTCAGTCATTGGGTCCTCAGTATGAATCTGCCCTGACAGAAAGATTTGCGGAAACTCCTACTACTCCGCATGCGACACTACTAGAATAATGATTTCAGAAAGATATAGAATAAATCAAGATTAAAATGTATTTTGGCCAGACAGAACTTAAATAAACATAATTAAACACGATTCCATGGTACACAACTTTCAGCATAAAAATATAAAACACAATTACAAAGTAATATGAAAATAGTTTCAAAGAGTCATCATATCTGACACAGTACACACAGTGTGTGTGAGTGCCTCTCAAACACTGACACAGCACGGCATGGGGGCTCTGGCTACAGAATGTTCCCAAATGGCAGCCCTGCTACCCTTCCTTAAATACCCAGAAAAAAGGGTTTATAAATATTTGCAACACAACACCTAGTTTGGGGGAGAGGATCAGATATCTTCTGAGACCACTCAAAAAGGGAGAACAGAATTCTCATATGTTTCAATCTTTCTCATCCTACTAGTGACTGCAGTGAAGTTGAGACCATTTTACCAATCGCACTGAGACCTTTAAAAAGATACCACACATGAAAGGGAAAAACAATAGATTTACAAGATACATCATCTGTGGTATATCCGCATTCTGTGACTTGAATCAGGGGGAAGGAAAGGGAGGAGGGGGATCTTCAGCTTTTGTCTTAGCAGTAAAACCGATTCTTACATTTCACAGCTGTGATGTAAACTAAAGGCTATTGTCTATTTTAAAACAAAGGATGAGCCGCCCCCACGTCCTGTTTGAATAGAAAATACAACACAGGAAAGAAAATCAAGTCTTCTCATCTAGTCATTCCAAGGAGTTTTTAAGTTCTCTGTTAGAAGTATGAATGCATTTGTTATCTGAAAGAGTATGTCAGTATTGCCAGTATCTTGCACACTGGCACTACAACGCGTGTACACATAAATGGAGGATGTTTGTTTTCTCAACATGTCAATGTTACAAAGTGTTACATCATGAAAGTGTCCTGATCACAGTCTCTTTGATTTAATTTTCCACTCGCCTCTGAAAACGGTACTTCAGATGCTCTTCGGGATCTCTCTCTCACTCGGTCTTTGTCCCCACTTAATTTAAGTGGAATACGTGTTTAGAATCAAGGCCAGCGTTCAAGGCATATTGTGTTCATTTAATCTCTGTTTCCGTCGCTAAATGAATAACACTTGTGAAATGTTCTGCAAAGTTCTTTTGAATCCTTGAGAATCCAGTTGAGTGCTCAGAAACCCAACAAAGAACATGTGTTTAAAGTGTCAGTTCCTGCTAAAAATGCCAACTTGACATGAACTTCCAGGCTGGTTTATGCTGGCCTGGCTGATGGATCCTTTTAGCAATGCTGTTCACCACTTAAACCTTTGCTGCCTCACTGACCAGAGAGTCAGTGACTTAACAGGCATCATTTTTGGGCACCTTGAAAAAATGCTGATCTCATAAAGCTTCCCAAGCACCTTAACATCACGTCAATTTTTTTTTTTAACTCTTTCCCCGTCAGCATTTTTGAATAAAGTTGCCAGCCACCGCCAGCATCATTTTCACAAAAGTTTCATGGCCACCAGAATATTTTGTTGTATGAATATCTGAACATGCAATATTTCAAAAGAAAGAACAGGTCCTCGGATTTTAAACAAACAAAAACGTTTTATTCTAGCTTCATGCATTTCTTTTTTATCCACAGTTGAATGTGGGCAAGTTTCATAAAAAAACAAAATTTTGAGCAAAATGCTGAGAAAATCAAGATTTTGTCAAAGATTACATCTGAATCAGATTCAGAATGATGATCAAAACATAGATTGAGTAGATCGAGTCCATCAATACCCCAAAGCTTCACAGTCCTATAGCTCGTCCTGGGTCAACATTTCATTCGGTAATGTTAGGCAGTTTTAATTTATATGCTGTTTAATGTTGGTGATCGTGTTATTTTACATATGAGTCTGTTTACATATGATATCGCATGTTTCTGCTTATTTCAGAACATGTGTAATAGCGCCCCCTACCGTATAACAGTGAAAACGCGAAAAGCCGTAAATTTCCGTCAATGGCGGGGAAAGAGTTAAAATAGATTTTTGGTTGCATAAGGATCTAATGTTTGATTTGTCTAGTTTTAAACAATTGACAGAGGAATTTTGCATCATTATACCAGTTTAGACACAAATATTTAAAACATCAACAATAGAATGTATGGACATTTTCTCCACCCCTTTAAAAGTTGAAAGTTCTGTTTATTTTGCTATCTTAACCTCTGTACGTGCATATGATTGGTTGCATTTATTTGTAGTTTATTTGTAATGTTTTTTTTTCCAGTTGAAAATGTCTCAGTTACATATGTAACCCTCGTTCCCTGAAGGAGGGAACGGAGACGTTACGTCGATGGCACCGATGTATTGGGATCCCAATACGTTGGTAACGTCTACGTAACGTTGAACGTGACCGACTCAAAGGGAACCACTGATTTAGATATTTAGACTTTGAATTGAATTCAGAAATGCCTTTGTCTTCCTACTTCTGTTTACTACCCGCGAAGGAAACTTTTTTCAGTCACAGCTCAGTTCATTTTTGTTTAAACTTTTAGGTGTGCGTGTAATTCAATTAAGGCCGTTACATACTGCAAGAACAGAGAAAAAAGTTCTCGCAGCCCTGGTTTGGGAGTTCTCGCAGCTTGTTCTCGAACACATCATCTGAGCAGAACTTTTTTCTTGTGGGTGCCTGAGAACTATTGTGTGATTGGTCAGAAATTTAAAGTGGGTGGGGTTAATGCAGAGAAACTGAGATGTTCGCCACCTGCTTTTCTCGTGAAGTATGGAATGTACTGGCCAGAACGAACTTTGTTCTTGTTCTTGCCACCTCGAGAAAACAAACACATTTCTTTGTTCTTGCAGAGTATGTACCAAGCTCTACTCATAACCGCTGCAGAAATGTAGATCTCCAGGAGCAAGATGAACACCTGTCTAAAGATCCAATGTGACCTTTAAAACAGGAGATGTTCTTCACAGATGGAAAATGCCATTTAGTATAATTGACTTACTTCCATCTTGTAATCTTTATTGACCCAGCACTTCCAAGGGACAGGAGTACATCCATGTCCTGTTATCTAGATCGCAAATTAAATCCAAATTCATTAGTAAGACAAACAGAACAAGGCATGATAATAATAATAAAGAGCAAGTAAACAGCCATATCACAGAAAGGACCTTGCATGAAAGTCTTTGCTGCCTTATTCACTTATACCACATAGTGCTTTTCTTAAAACATGAAATAATGAAATATTTTAATTTATATAAAAACAAATAGTTGTAAAAGCCCTACCACGTAGTGAGAACACTCGCTTGGTGTTAACACGTTTCGGTTGTACTTACAACAATTTAGGAAACAATCAGGGCTTGCCTCCGCTCAGATGTCTGACTAAACACTAATTGTTCCAGGATTTTCCAGAAGTTAAACCTCTTTACAGTCACAAAGACTGGGGATCGTTGTGGGAGTTGCAAGCCTCTGTGTTTGAATTGTGTCCGAGCATCTGGGGTTTCCTCAGCGTACGCGTGTCATTGTCAGTCCATTGTGTTTCAGTGTAGCGCATCAAGAAAAAATAAAATAAATAATACTTCATTTTAAGTTTAAGAAAAGTGAATGTTCTTATGCACTATTAGATTTATGCAGTGTTTTGCCGGGCCAGAGTTAGAAGTGGTACTTTCTATGCAAAGCAGCCTGGGTGCAATTCCCATGCTGGAATAAATGTTTTTCCCTCGTTTTTAATAAATCAGGTAATCAAGTAAAACTGCAAATATATGCCATCAGTGAATGTATTAACAGGAGGAGGATCTCCTTTGGTTTAATTTTAGTTAGTAACTTGATTAACACTCTGAAAGCAGCGATGAAATCATTTTCAGTGGCAGCTTCACTTATTTAAAGACAGTTCTAAGATTATTTTAAATATCTATTTTATGATTGTTCATACACTTATATTACTGTACATATTTCTATATTACTATATATTATATTACTACAAATATTTTACCTAACCAGATCATATTCATTATTAATTTAGAATATAGACAAACCTTATATTAATTACTGTAAATGTCTAGACTGGCAATATGTTTAATCTGCCCTATATTAAACCATTCCTTTTTTGTTTTATATAGCAGAACATGAATCTAACAATTTTCCACTTCAAATTGACATCAAAAACAAGTCCCTTTACTCTAAGGCTATAAATGTCACAATCAGCTGCTGGGTCATTATTTAGTAGAACAAAATAATAGAGGCCTCCTCTCACTTTAGAGAGTCGTCATGCTAAGGCCTCCGTCCTCAGAGCTCGGCCAAGCAGTAGTGCTGAGACTTTAGGCTCCCTTTGAGCCTCCTTGGTTACTGCCTGTTCTATGGAGGGTTGTTAAGCTGAAAGTACTTTAGTTTTTTTATGCATACGCAAGCGTATGCGCACAGTCAAACTTTTAAAGTATACTTCTTTTGACTTTTATACTTTCTTTTACACAGGGGTTCAACACATGCGCAGTTTTGCCATGAGTTATAACCCATGTAAATACAGCAAAAAAATTAAATGCACAAATCCAGCGGTGCGTACTCTCAGCCAATAGGGCACTCATCCCTTCAGCATGGCAGCGTGGGTATTCCATTCCCCATAGTGCCCTCTAAGGGACGCAGCGCGAGTTTCCTTTCGAAAGGGATGTAACCATGGTTCCCTGAGAGTAGGGAACGAGACGCTGCGTCCCTTTGCCATGCTTTCAGTATTCCTGCACACGTCTCCTTCAGACAAGAAGTAGATTATGTATTTCACAGGTGCCCTTTTATACTCACGGTTGCACCAGTGGTGACATCATAGGCTGCCGCCATTTTTATATGAGGTTTAAAGGGGACTGGGGCGATCACAAATTAGTCTTGATGTCTATAGATTACAGAGCTAATCACAATTTTTTTAGGGGGCTAAGTAGAAAAAGGGCCTAGTGATGCCTCTGGTACCGACAACATGCCGGTACGCAAGAAAAAGTGCGGGTACTGTGTACCAGTGTCACAGTCACGTTTAGTTTCAGTTTGATTGGACTTTCAGTTTGTTTGTATCTGTCTCATGTTCCTTTGTTCTGTTTCCTGCCACTCGTCTGTATCCCTGGTTCCTGGTTACCATCATCATTAGTTCATTTGTGTCAGCTGTGATCTGTTAATTATCCTCATTTGTATTTGCTATTTAAGTTCCTTCCTGTTCCTGTCTTTGTCCGATCTCAACATAAGTTAAGTTTTAGTATGTTGTGCTGTTGTCCGTCTGCCTGGCTTGCCTTTATTTGAGATTAAATCACGTTTGGAATTGTATCTGCCTATCTTCATCTTCCTGCCTGCACACACCCGTGACAGAAGATTGGACCAAACAAGTGAATGCGTTTGTACAATTTTTTTTTTTCCAGTTTTTGTGTTCAGTGTTTTTGTTCTGTTTTCACCCCTGCTTGCACCATGGACTTTCCGCCAGTTAAACTCATGTGCCTGCCTTGAACCAAAAATGAGATAACAATGTGGTGTCCCCCTGTTACTGTTTTGATGCACTTACTAGACCTATTGGTTTAACCAATGCTCAGAGTTTTAAATTGTCTTTTGAAGCATTGAGCTTCCTTGTTTCAAAATGCTGAGCTGGTTTGCCCATTATTTGCCCCAGAAGTGAAGTCTTCTAATGACCCTGAAAATTTGTTCTAGTGGGTTATCAGAATCAAACAGTAGGTATTGATTTGTGTTTCTTGTAGACTTTGATTTCCAGTATGCTGCCCTCTTTTATTTAAACTGCTGAGTCCAAAAAGGCCAATTTGCTCTCTTGCACATCCTCCCAAGTGCGCTTAATGTATCTGTCCATTTAGTTGATGTGTTTTGCATTTGTACTACTTTGTTTTATCCCAACGCAGGTGCCGTCCATCTATCTGAACCAATACATTGATGGCATGGTTAGAGGGATAGTTCAGCCAAAACTGAAGACCCTACTGACTTTTATTATATAGACAAAAACAGCCAGACAAAAAAAACATTTTTCAAAATATCATCTTTTATGTTCTACCAAATAAAGAAAGTCATGAAGGTGAAAACATGATGGCAAATTTTCATTTTTAGGTGAACTATCCCTTTAAGATCCAAATAAAGGAGGCCCAATGAAACAGCAGATTTTGAAATTTTCAAAAATTCCATTTTGGAATTCAAATGTAGACATTCAAACTGGCTGCATTTTGAGTTCCTCACTTTCCCTGTCTCCTTGGGTTTTTGTGGTCCTGCTGATCCGTGTAATTCCCAAATTAATGTCACGCATCTGTGGCCTTTTGTTTACCCAATATCTTTAGACGGATCTGTTTGGGGAGATTAGTAAGGCCAGGGGTGGCAACCTTGGCGCGACAGGTCTGATTGGCCTCCCACAATGCACTGCTGAGGCGTGACATCCTTCAAAAACAGAGAACGGTAGATCTGTATCTAAGCATAAGTCGACAGTGTGTGTATGTGTGCGTCCATGTGCCTAGGTGCAATTTTGTGACTGTATAAAACAGCATTTCAATCGGTTTTCCCAAATATAGAAATAAGACTGATTAAAGTGCCACTTGGTGAGAAAATTACAGGACGAGATATTGAATGCAGGCCAATGCCGAAGTGCTGCAATGACGAGAGATTGCGTTGTCATTTTTATATGACAGGACAATATTACAAACAGGAATTCATCTTCAAAGTTTTGGAGAGGACTGTCATCGCATGACAGCCTAAAAGGGGTAACAGCCTCACTTTGGCTGCCATGACAAACCAGATTTTTGGGTCTAATAAAAGATTGACAGCATAGGTTGCAACTTCAAAAAGTTGAACTAGAGAAATCTTAGAAGCCTGAATCTGATAGTGTATATCAATTTCATGGATATTATAACTGGGATTAGTTTTGGCTACAATAATGAATGCAATACAGTAATAGTTAAAAGTGAAACCCATTATCCAATCAAAGGATCATAGGCTGATGATGTAAAATATAAAATTAATTTTGTTTTTAATGGGCCTACACCCAGATAACCTAAATCTCTCCACACTGGGCTTTTCATAATTATTCCCAGAATTAATTAAAGGAAGAGTTTAAGCACAGCTTTTAACATTCAGCTCATCTCTCCCAAAACACTCTTGCCCTTGGGCCACTCGGTTTAGCTCACAAGAGGGAATTCTTGATGCCTCCAAAAAAATGAAGCCTTCGGTTCTGTTGCGTTTTAAGGCCAACAGGAGTCTCCGGAGTTAAAATGCTCGCGATTCTTGGCAGATGCGCCACACGTCTTTGCTCATTGATTCTGATGTGTGTTTGATGTGCCGTGGGACTCAACTAGGTCACATTTTATTCCTTTGTTTTTTTGATACGAGATGTTTTGGCAGTTTGGCGAAGTTTGAAATGGAAGGGAGAGGCATCCAGTGCTCGAAGACTTATGAAGCATGGAGTTTTGAAGCCGTAGGTTTAATTATCTGACAGCATGTGATATTATTGCACATCATACGTAAATAAAAGCAGCACCATTGTTCCCTAGAGTTTGATAAAGCGAGAGGCAGAAAGATGATTTATATGGTTTATGGCTGTGCAACACATCAATAGTTATTATAACCTGAACTGCATTGATATCAAAACTTGATCTTCTAAAGCTGTTTTGGGACCAGAAAACTTTATACACTTTATACATTTGATCAACTTTTAATAGAAAACTCTCACATGCACACTACCGTTCAAAAGTTCGGGGGCAGTACGTTTTTATGTATTTATTTATTTTTTAAAGAAATTAATACTTCTATATATAGAGTGATTTCTAAAGGATTGTGTGACACTAAAGACTGGAGTAATGATGCTGAAGATTCAGCTTTGCATCATGGGAATATATTATATATTAAAATATATTAAAATAGAAAACAGTCATTTTAAAGGCTATTTCGATGGTCATTCTACTATAAGTAACTTTGCAACTACATGTCAACTAACTCTTATTAGAGTATTAGTACACTGTAGTAGACAGTTAGTATATGTATATATATATATATATATATATATATATATATATATATATATATATATATATATATATATATATATATATATATATATATATATATATATATATATATATAATGCTTTTCTTACTTACTATTTTTGTCATTTCCAGTCCAAAAAGAGAAGCAGTTTTTGCATTGAACCCATTTTTTGGGGGTGCGCATCAAAATAAAGTGTTAGCAGAGAATAAGCAGACAGTCTACTAATACTCTAATGAGAGTTAGTTGACATGTAGTTGTATTTATAGTTAGTAGAACGTCTAAAGTGGACCATCAAAATAAAGTGTTACTGTACAAGGTTATTTCAAACACATTTTTAAAAAAAAAAATTTTACAGACCCCAAATGTTTGAACGGTATTGTATTTCAAATCGGTGTCTTTCACGGTAACAAATTTATATTCATTGAAAATAAATGCATTCTGGTTATTTTGAGAGAGAACAGATTATGGGAAATGCTCCATCTATCCATGTCACTCATGATATCTCAATGTGATGCTGACTTGTTCATTGATTCACTATCACTACATAGTTCACTGTATGAGGAAAGCGCGAGAGAGTGTACAGTATTCGGTCACAGCTCCAGACAATACTTTACATGTGTTGTGTCCTGAATGATGAAAAAGGTACCTGAGAGATTTTGCTCAGAATTTAAAACACATGTTGGCTGAATCCGAAATCGCTCCTAAACCCTGAATCACTATTTCCTACGTTAGTCCACTAATACAGTTAACTTGAAGGAGTGAATGAAAACGAGTGAGCGTTTTCGGACAGCCGTTGAGTGTACACTGGCTGTTCACTCGTTATTGTGGTGCAATGTGGGATATAATGAGTGCACTCAATGTCCACTATAGTTTCGGACACCACTACAAATGGCTGTCCCCTCAAATAATGCCCTATTTGAGGGTATAGGGTACGGATTTGGATCAGGTTTGTAACCTTTTTTTCTGTAGAATAGTGTTTTTGCTCAGTACAAAAATTACATTAATTTGAGTCAGATACAGCAAACAAAACAAACAAAATATGTTCGATTTTTACTACCTGGAATCTAAAAGTAATTTTTATGGTAAATGTGTGAATGAAATGCTATAAATGTGAATTTTAGCAGTACATTTCATAACATCATGATCAATTATCTTGACTTGTAATGTAATGCATGTTTTCCCCCCCCCCTAATAACTACTGACTCAAATTCGCTCATCCACTTTGAGGATGATTAGATAGCACCTTCATAGTGGTGATCTTGTTTAAAAGGGCTGGTGATGTGATAAATGGTCCATAAAAATTGACCAACTACCCAGCTCTGAGTGAATATAATCAGAAGTTACAGAAGCGCGTCTGATGGTGAGGCTAGCTAATTGTCTTGGTGGGCAGATATGATCAAGTAAGGGGCTTCAGTCAAGGTCCAGTGTCAGCAGTAGCAATACATTCTCATTCATAATGAAGAGGCCGATCTGCTTCCCAACTAAATAAACATTTATTATTCTCTCGGTCGTATGAGCATGACAGGAATTGTAAATGTATACAAATTAGTGGGATACACAATGGGTGCCTTGCAGTTCACCTCTTTCTTTATGACAAATGCATCTAATAAATGATGTGGTCTGTTCGGAAATAATATTTAGAAATGGATATACAAACCTGTGCATAACTCAGGTCGGCATGTTTGGAAGATGGTGATGTTACAGATCATTGGTGCAATATGCTAAATGCTTTTCACACTTTGCTTTGGCAGTCACTTGCAGCATGGATGAGAATACCTGTATTTTTTCTATTCCTTTTGTGGGAAGAAATTCTCAGACAGCTGCATATGGAATTCTATCTATCTATTGAAAATTGCAGAATCTCACAAGATGGATTCTTGGAATCTCTTTTTGTAAGCTGTGCAATTGCTGGGTTATATATTTTATTGCTTAATGTTGCCGTGGCGAGGGGGGCGTGGTTCAACGAGGTCGGCAACGGGAGAGAAGAGACAGGTGACGAGTGGTACGTAAGTGGATCAAGTGCAGGATGACATTCACCTGTGTCTCGCTGCAGTAATTGGCGTGGGGAGACTGGATAAAAGCCAGATGGAAACAGGAAGCTGGGAGAGAGAGAAGCTGAGGACTCGTGTGGACGTGGGAGAGGAAGCTCTGGAGAACACAACTGTTATCGTTATACAGAGACTGAACTTGAGTTTGAATGCGCGGGTAGCGCACTTTGTTTTGTGGATTGAGAGAATTTAAATAAACACGAGTCCCAGCTAGCCGACCCTGTCTCCTTCCTTCACTATACTTTGAACTGTGTTACAGTGGTGCCGAAACCCGGGAAAAGAAAGGAGATTGCCGCCGCCAATATCGCCATCGCCAACCTCCCGGTCCAGCAAGCTCCGGAACAACCCGCGAGCGATTGTATAATGTCCGCATTATACAATCGCTCGCGGGTTGTTCCGGAGCTTGCTGGACCGGGAGGTTCGGACGGCAGGGACTTCACCAAACCCGGCCCCTGCCACTCACATGGCCCTCAACAAGATGGGTCACCCAAGACGAGCCGGAAGCATTTCTCGACTTGTTTGAGAAGACCGCCGGGGCATGTGAGTGGCTGAAGATGAACTGGCCGGTGCGCCTTATCCCTCTGCTCTCGGGGGAGGCACAGAAGGCTACGAAGATCTCAAACGAGCATACTCCGGAGGGTCTTTGGAACTGAGCGAAAGTGGCCGTTGCGCGCCTGCCCAAGAAAACTGCGCAGTGGGTCCAGTGCCACCGACCGACGTCGCTGGACCAGGCCATCCAGATGGTGGCGTGCCCCGGGGTCGTCGAACCCCTACCATCGATCTCTCTCTCTCTCTCTCTCTCTCTCTCTCTCTCTCTCTCTCTCTCTCTCTCTCTCTCTCTCTCTCTCTCTCTCTCTCTCTCTCTCTCTCTCTCTCTCTCTCTCTCTCTCTCTCTCTCTCTCTCCCAAACCCTGTTGTTTCCCCTTCTTTTCTCTCCCGTTGCTGACCTCGCTGAACCACGCCCCCCTCGCCACAGTTGCCTTCTAAAATACTTCCTTTAGCACACTATATACAGTACTTAGACAGCATTGTACTTTTTTTGCAGAAAAGTCACTCCCATAATGCATAGAGTGCTGCAATGATGATGTATTTTGTAGGACAACCCAGAAGTTAGCATCACCCTGGATTTTTACATTTGCTTTCGGCAAAAAAAAGAAAAAAAACCCCCTCTGTGACCAACAAAAGTTTATGAATTAGTTTGTTCTTATAATAGTCTTCAAATGCACACATTTATGAATTCTGAAGACTAAATACAAAAGCTAAAGTTAGGATATAAGCAAACTAAACCACGGTTGCATGACTTCAATGTCACCATCACGACAACTCTTTCAATCAAAAAAATCCAAGTTGGAAAATTTGAGTTTGCAAGAATGCAAGTATAAAGTAGATATTTTGATGTCCCTGACAGCCTCTGTAGTCCCATTTAGCCGCTTGTTAGCAACCACGTTTTTTCAAGACACATAAAAGCTTAAAAAAAAAAATCACACGTGGGGTTTACTGATGTATTTTATGTCCTTGAATTAAAGGGTACAACAGGGCTAAAGGCACAGAAAAACAGAGTGTCTATTTACACCAAGTGCAAATAGCGCGACTTGTTGGCAAGAGCTATTTACACTAGCTCCCTGTGCCTGGTTGGGCCACACAACATTAAAAAAGATGCACATGTTTCAACACCTTCAACACTTGTAGTCAGTAGAACATAAGGCTCATGGATTTAGGTTTTGCCGCGATTTGACCTGGGTTCGAATCCGCCTTTTGCCGAGTTCACTCTTCTCCCTTTTCCCATCACATATCACATAATAAAAAGTAAGAAAATGTTCTAAAAGTGGTAATAAAGTGCCTAAAGAAATGTTTAATAATAATTAAACATTTAATAATAATGTTTAAATAATAATGTTATTATTGCATCATGTTAATGTACAACAATACTGAGGTGCAAATAGTATGTATCTGCCAAAATAAAGTAGCCTATAATTAGTATATAATTACTATTTACACATATTGCAAATAACTGCTACTTTTACATGGTGTAAATAGAATATATACATTTTACCACTTAGTGCAAATAGCTGATGCCTGAGAAAAATGTGCTTTTCACTACTCCCATAGGGTAGGTTTGTATTGAAAATGTATGGAGCAACATATTTTGTGTGAAGATAAATTATAAAAGTAGTTTATTTTGTTTAAAAATTGTATAAATGTATGAGGTGGCGAGGGGGGCCTTTTACCCCACACACACCAAAAGGCACACAGTATTTGATACAAATACTTTAGCTAAAATAATGTTTTTAATAATGTCTAAGTTAATACTTGTTCAAAATGATCACTTTAGCAAAGTTTGCACTATTTTCTGTTTATTTTGATAAATAAAAGAATACATTTTTGTTCAATAAATATACTGTCATTAAAATATGTTAAATATAGAAATATATTTAAAAAAAATATAGAAACAAACAGTAATAACAGTACAGTAGTAATAATAAATGTTGTATTTTTAAATATTATGGTTTCATTATAAATATAGTGATTATCTTACACTCACCTAAAGGATTATTAGGAACACCATACTAATACTGTGTTTGACCCCCTTTCGCCTTCAGAACTGCCTTAATTCTACGTGGCATTGATTCAACAAGGTGCTGAAAGCATTCTTTAGAAATGTTGGCCCATATTGATAGGATAGCATCTTGCAGTTGATGGAGATTTGTGGGATGCACATCCAGGGCACGAAGCTCCCGTTCCACCACATCCCAAAGATGCTCTATTGGGTTGAGATCTGGTGACTGTGGGGGCCATTTTAGTACAGTGAACTCATTGTCATGTTCAAGAAACCAATTTGAAATGATTCGAGCTTTGTGACATGGTGCATTATCCTGCTGGAAGTAGCCATCAGAGGATGGGTACATGGTGGTCATAAAGGGATGGACATGGTCAGAAACAATGCTCAGGTAGGCCGTGGCATTTAAACGATGCTCAATTGGCACTAAGGGGCCTAAAGTGTGCCAAGAAAACATCCCCCACACCATTACACCACCACCACCAGCCTGCACAGTGGTAACAAGGCATGATGGATCCATGTTCTCATTCTGTTTACGCCAAATTCTGACTCTACCATCTGAATGTCTCAACAGAAATTGAGACTCATCAGACCAGGCAACATTTTTCCAGTCTTCAACTGTCCAATTTTGGTGAGCTCGTGCAAATTGTAGCCTCTTTTTCCTATTTGTAGTGGAGATGAGTGGTACCCGGTGGGGTCTTCTGCTGTTGTAGCCCATCCGCCTCAAGGTTGTGCGTGTTGTGGCTTCACAAATGCTTTGCTGCATACCTCGGTTGTAACGAGTGGTTATTTCAGTCAAAGTTGCTCTTCTATCAGCTTGAATCAGTCGGCCCATTCTCCTCTGACCTCTAGCATCAACAAGGCATTTTCGCCCACAGGATTGCCCCGTACTGGATGTTTTTCCCTTTTCACACCATTCTTTGTAAACTCTAGAAATGGTTGTGAGTGAAAGTCCCAGTAACTGAGCAGATTGTGAAATACTCAGACCGGCCCGTCTGGCACCAACAACCATGCCACGCTCAAAATTGCTTAAATCACCTTTCTTTCCCATTCTGACATTCAGTTTGGAGTTCAGGAGATTGTCTTGACCAGGACCACACCCCTAAATGCATTGAAGCAACTGCCATGTGATTGGTTGATTAGATAATTGCATTAATGAGAAATTGAACAGGTGTTCCTAATAATCCTTTAGGTGAGTGTATATTATTACCATGTGAATCTAACCATGTCATATTAACAAATGGAAAAGTCAGTCAATTAATTATTGTGCCTTTCGCCCCAACAGCAGATGTGCTTTTTACCCCAAATATCATAATTTTAAATATTCTTCCATTATTGAAAAACTGTTGTTTTAATTACCTTGAACAAAACTGAAAATTAAAAAAAAAAAGACACATTTTCTAGGGTTTAGAACGCCTTCATGCAGCACAAATGTTTACAAATGCATTAGGTCATGCAATGCTGTTTTGCCCACTATCTGTGTGCGCGCTGTGTATTTGTATGCATAATTAGCCTAGCAACATGCTAATGCCAAACTCTATTGGAATCATCTCCCATGCACAGCTATGTAGAATGCTCAGTATCGGTCACTTACCTGTATGAGGTTTAATTTCTTTTTGTATGCTGCCTGTATAGGATGCAGACAGCAAGGCAGCTCACTTGGTTTTGGAAAAGAGCCTTAGATTAGCCTGAAAAAACTACAACTTCATACCAAATAATGGACATCCACACTTAAGAATAAAGATTCTAAAAGAGTGTTTTCGCAGTGATACAATTGAACAGGGCCGTGCACAGACCTTTTGAGGGGCATGTGCTGAAACTGAAAAAGGGCACCCCAAGGGCAACTGAATGTCTGTTCACCTACCACTAACACTTTATTATTTTTTAACACATGTTAGATGCTTTATTTCCACTTTTTGAATATTTTCTTCATTTTTATTGAAAAGAAAATGCCTTTTCGAATTTCTATGTGATGGGAAAACAGAGTAGAGTGAGTTCAGCAAAAGGTGGATTTGAACCTCGGGTCGATTTGTGTCAAAACTTCCTACCATGTACTTTACCCCTACACTATTAACACTATAAATAATCTGGTGTCTTCCATGATTTTGCCTGGCCCAACCAGCCCTTCAGTGAAAAAGGCAGCCTATTTGCACTTAATGTAAACAACAACATTACTGTAGTAAAACCATGTTTTACTACGTTTATACATCTGAAGACGAGCGGAGAGTATAGAATACTAGATAAAAAAATTAGCTAGCTAGCGAATACGTGCATATCAACAGCGTAAACATGAATTAACGTTAAACGTGACCATAATATGATTAAATGTTAACAAATTAAGTGTATTAGCAATCATAAATCAAAAAACAAATTTCATATAAATATATTTTATCTAGGTGACGAGGATCACTCAGTCGCTTTGTGTAAGTTCCAGTACGAAACAGCGTGGGGCGTACCTGGGCTTATTTAGGATTTTCCAATGTTAAAAACAAATTAGATGTTGTTGTATTAATTATTAATATATTATTAACATTTTACAAAAGTCAAACTCAAATGCAGTTACGGGGGTTTTGACCAGCGAATGTTTGCAAATCTGCATTTTGTCGGTCATAAAACGCTGGCATCACATTGCGTTTTTCTTCAACAGGTTACAAAGTTTGTTGCAGCTATATGGCGCTCAGTTTTTCCTGTTGTAAAATACATTTGGCTAAAATATCATTTTTATAAAAGATGAAATTCTACTGTATGCACAGGCAATTTAAGTGTAGGCTATTGGCTATGACTAGATGGCAAATGCTAGCCCTCTCTCTCTGGTCCCACATGTCTCAGACCTCAAATGCATAAAATGTGATCCTTTATAGACATAATGTTTCTTGCGTAAAGCAATTCAAACAACAAGATCTTTAATTACCCTTGCAAGACTTCGTTCAGCTGCTGTCTGCTGTGCCGCTGCTGCTGAACTTCAGTTCATTCAGTCACGATAGAGGGGGTGGAGTTATGAGGTTTACTGACAGTTTGAGAGTCCAACAAGCTCTTTTTAATCTTTCATTGGCAAATTTTTTGCAAAACAGACTGACAGACGTAAAGAGTGACCAATAGCACTGATTTATAGAAGGAAAAAAAAAAAAACACCACCACCAAAAAAAGGGCATGTGCTCTGCACAGGTTGAGCCCTACCTGTGCACGTGCCTGCAATTGAATAATCATTTTTGGTTACCCAAAAAGCCTTTCAGTGTGCAGTTCTTAAAAGAATCATTATTATATTAGAGTGAAGAACATTTTACCACTATAAAGTACTACATTTTGTGGAATGGAAAGGTTCTATGGATGTTAAAGGTTTTTCACAGAACCATCGATGCCAAATAACCTTTATTTTTAAGTGTGTAGCAGCAGAATACACCATTGCATTTTAACCTTAAACATTTACCACACATCACGTCGACTGCAAAGGTCTCTGTCTCTCACCCCTAGCAACCATTTTTCATATACAGATCATTCTGAAAGCTTTCACTTGCTCTGTCTGATGCCTTCATAACAACAGATTACAGATAATGTCCTCTTGTCACCCTCTATCCCATCAGTTCTGACATTAAAACGCATCAAAGTCTCTTAACCTTCCCAAGAGTAATATACCAATCGACCCTGTTTTGATTCTCTCGGTTCAGGGTAAAGACGTGTTTATACAGGACGCCGCTATATCTTCATGAGCAAATTCATCCTTTTTTATCCTCAAAGCATTGCTGTGAAAAGAGAAAAAAGTGTTTAAAGGGGCAGTTCAATCAAAATTGAGAGTCTACTCAACCTCATGTCATAATTTAGCACTAGAAAAGCAGTACTAGGGCAGAGACAGTGAACGCTACGCTCTCGCTGTTGATTTTGGTAGCTTTAATCAGTTTTCAGGTTTTTGATCATGCGCTTTTAATTATTTAATGACTGAGCTGGAAGACATCTTTTTACTGAGGCCTGCATGTCTGTTCTCATTAAACGATCTCATCTTTTTATATGTGAGACAAGCAGCTAATTCAAGATTGATGAGATACTGTATGTGTGAGACTCGTCCTCAAGAGTAACGAAACAGCCCGAGCCTCACAACATATGCAACTTTGAGTGAAATAAATGAAAGCTATTCCCCAGTAACCATGAGATGAGCCAGACATCATGAAGTGTAGAAATGATCTATAGCTACCGAAGGTTATCAGTCCAGCATTTGTGTGTGTGTGTTTGTATGTGTGTGTTTGTCTGTTGGTGAGAAAGCAATGGCAAGAACAGCCGTATTGTTTTTCAGCGAACAGATGCAAATCATGAGTTCATGCATCATTAAATGTTTTAATATGCAGATCTCATCATCTCCCTCTTCATTTATCTCTCATAATGCACTATACATCTTTTCAGAAAAGTAACTGACAGGACACAACTGAAAATGATGCTGCGTCCCAGTTCACTATCCATCCTAAATAGTATTTGAAATTAGAAGGTATATATAGAAATAGTATTTAAAACTTAAAAAGGTAAGTTACCTGGTTGCCTCAAAATTTTGAGTTCATTGAAATTAAAATGTTTTAGTTAATACAAGGAAGGAGATGTTTAATCAACAGAAACTCAAAATATTATGTTATCTGAACCACATTAATTATCTAAGTTGATTTGACAAAATACAAAAAACTTGTGATAACAAATCATGAAAATATTTTTTACAGTAGAAATTAGTATTCCAAAAATACCAGGATAGTCTACTATTTCCGGTTAGAATTCGAATCCATGCACAGTCTAACAGCTAATATTGCCCAAAACTCATTGCACATGGGTGAGGATTCGATTAGAACTACAAACGTGTTAAAAAGACTACAAACATGGCAGATGCGCGAAACCAACGATTGGGTTTGAGTGATAAATGCTGCCTTCATGTGCTATCAGAAATTTCATAATTCCCACTTCAGAAGTTGTGATTGTGAGCTTGTTGCATTCAAGTGCTTTGTTGTCGGAATGAACAGGAATCATGGAGGACACTATTAATTGGGCAAATCTTATTAAAACCAACATTATATGTAGTACCCCATGCACTGACAACCATATAAACATTTACAATGCTATCCATATAGTCAGCTTTCTGCTGATTCAATGCCGTAATTTTGGTCAAATGCAGGCTATTTTTGCTTTGTATAAAACATACAATACGCTTCAAATGATTACTCATATATGTAAATATGCACTACATTAATGACAAGACAAGACGATCTAGCTGTTTCGTCACAGCAGTAGTTCTCCCCGCCACCATGTTTAAAGTTTATGGCACGCCCATCTCGGGAATTTGGGTATCAAAATGATTTCTGAACTTTCCAGTGGTAAACATGACATCAGAGGGCGTTCATGTGCATTTTTACCTAGGAAACTATACTTCGGATAGCACGTGATAGCAAGGCAGTATAATAATCAGAAGTCACAAAAACCTTACATACTTTTAGGGCATAGTATAAGTAGGTGAATTGGGACACATCAGCACATTCTTTCAAAATGAACTGAGGAGTCAAAAATATTAACAAATGCAATGATTTATTCTAGACTGCTACGTTTAACATTATATTTGAACTAACCAAACAAAGCATAAAAAAAATAAAACTCATTTCATTCATCTGATTCAAACTTTAAAAAAAAATTTTTTTTTTACTTATTTTAGTATAATTTCTTTCAAATGACATTATTCAAGTAGTTTGTTTTTAATTTGTGGCTTAAAAGGGCAACAACAGACAGAGAAAGGGCAACATTATTTACAATCCAGAAAGCTTGATAACTTCAACCGTTTTTTGTGAAGCAGAACATCCCAAATGCTTTGAAAATGCATCTGCTTTCTCTGCTCTTGGAAATGGCACATACATATTCAACCTGACAATCTGTCAACCCCTCTGGATTTCAGCAATACCCAGCCCAGAGCTGAAGCCAAATGTAATTAACCTTTATGAAGAAGCAGAGTCTGTTGAGCAGAATTCGGACAGACACTAGAAAATTAAAGGTTAAATATGGTCCGGTTGATGAGAGAGAGCCTCAAGGCTCTTCCAACATTTTCAGTGTTTAACCATTCAGAGCAACTTTTGATTGAAGCTTTGATGAATTTAACAAGTTAGAGTGTAAAATTAAACACTCCTTTGATTCCCAATGATGAAGGCAATGTTGATTGGTGGGTTTTGGTTTGTGGGTTTGTTTATAACAGGTTTGAGATTTGGGAATTTAATCCATAGCCTTATTGGCTTATGGAAAACGGATAGGCAGAATGAATTGTACTCCATATGTTTATGTATTTTGTAGTGTCCTTGGCATCATCTCTCTAATAGTATTACTTTTCATAGTTGGTCACGTTAATAGGAAATAACATGGTTTAATGCAATCCCTACTAAAATCCCCTTTTTTTTTTTAGATAGAACCAGCACCACCAACTAGTAATCTAGCTGATTCACTGGAACAGCTGCAAACGACATAGAACCAACTTAAATGCACAATATGTAAGATTTTTGGATTAAAATATCCAAAAATCAATAGAACAATGTTATATATTTTGTTGACCTGTGTACTTATATTATCCCAAATGTTTCCAACACTGTTTATAGCCAGCTATTTTAAACAGTGTAACAGGCCGTGTCACTGCATCGCCTGTCAATGACATCATATCCGCGTTACCCATGATTTCCAGTAACTGTTTGGATACCTTTATTAGATACCTTTTGGACAACACTATTTTGTCAAGTGGCTAACATAGCATAATCAGAAAGAGCTTTATTTGTAGTAACAGTATTGCAGCATTTTCTCCACCATACAATATTAATTTCATGCCATTTAGCAAGTCATCCAGCTTTTATTAATATGATATTCTAATATCGATCTAGCTTACTGCAGTGTGCTACAAGTGTCAGTCAAGTAAATCAGCTCTGCGTTACCCCACAATTTTAATTTGTCAGTTAAAGTGACCTGTATGAGTAATTCAGCACTACAATAATGTGAATTTACAAGATCAAACGTAACTGTAACAGTCTTTCTCACTCTTAGTATGTCTCAGTGGTTCATGCATACATGTAGTAAAATCTAATTCCTTGTTGTCTTTGTGGCATACAGGAACACACAGCAGCTGGGAGAGCTTGCTGGGACCTGTCCTTCCCTCTCAGATCACAGCAGTAACATCACTCTCTGCTCCTGGAGTGACCCTACTCACTGGAAACTGGAAGAAGCAAAGAGCGACAAGTGAGAAAACACACATATAATACAATCTCACAATTGCATTTCTATTGAGTATGCCAACCAGGGTTGCCAGATCTGCATTACAAAACTAACCCATATCTCAAATACCAAAACCAAATATATACCATTCCCATACCTAAAATATATTTTACAGTCACTGTTATGCACATTGAAAAACTATGGAAGCTTGTTTCTACCACTAAATAACAAAAAAAAGTAATTGTGACTTTTTATCTCACAATTCTGACTTTTTTCTCTGCATTTCATGATATAAACCCGCAATTGCGAGTTACAAAGTCAGAATTTCATGATATGAAGTCATAATTGCGACTTATAGGGCTTTATTTTAACAATATGAGCGCATGGTCTGAAGCGCATCACGCAGGTGCACTTAGTGGTCTGAATCCACTTTTGCTAGTTTAACAACGGAAAAAACGGTTGGCGCGACAGGTGCATGGTCTAAAAGGGTTGTCCCTAGTCTCTTATTGAGTCACGGGTGCATTTTGGGCGTAACGTGCAATAAACCAATCAGAGTCTCATCTCCCATTCCCTTTAAAAGCCAGTTGCGCTTGCACCATGGCAGATTCGCTATTTAAATAGCGAAATTTGCGAGGGGAAAGACTGAATGCTTCTCCAGAGAGGAATCCTTTTATTTTTAATATTTAAAAATGTTTGTGTGCTGCTGCACGTCCTTATGTGTGTAATAAGCAGAGTGTACACATGTTGTGCACCCGCCTATAGGTGCATATTACTAACGCGCCCTTTAAATAACACAAACAATACTGCACTAGTTGGTCAGTGGTCTGTCTTTTGTTCTCAGAGTTGCACGTTTATATTTTGCAATTCTGCCTTTATAACACGCAATTACAAATGTATATCTCACAATTGTGGAAAAAGCAAAAAGTCAGAATTGCGAGATGAAAAAGTCGCAAATATCTTTTAAATTAGTTTTATTCTGTGGTGGAAACAAGCTTCCATAAAAAACACTATATTATAGTGATCATAAACACAGCTCAAATGCTCACTACCAGTGGCTTCTGACTCTAAACTCTCTGAACAAAACTGATCATATTTATATGTCCAGCAACTTCTTTCCTTCTACACTGCGAGTTTCTGCAGTTTTTCAATCCCTGTGTGGCGTGTTTTAGACAGCATCCTTGTGTTTTTCATAGCATAAACAGCTTGTGATTCAACTAGTCGCCACACAGATATTCTTCTCCATTGTCTTCCGTCTACGTAAGATCTCAGAGTTGAAGCGTGCCACGGAAGTGTCTGCTCTAACAGAAACTGATGAATGGTTTGTGTAGGCGTGGATGAGAGGTTTCCAGTCAACGCTTCCAGCATAACGATGATGACTGTTATAAATCAAACAGAATCTTTATTCAGCCTTTATTGCAAAGCAGTTGCTTGTTGTAATACAAAGAGTTGCTACGGGGCCAGAACCGTTTCATCCTAGTTTAATAGGAATTTGTCAGTGCTAGTTGTTTTGTAAAAAAATCCATTACTAGCTGCCCCCCTTATGCCACCCTTAACTGTATACATACACTACTGCTCAAAAGTAAGAGTGTATTGTGAGTTGCATTAAATTGATCATTTTCCACAAAAATATTTAGCAGTACCACGGTTTTCAACATTGTTAATAACATTGGTTCATCTATAACATGGAAAGATTTCATGATTTCAAGATTTCATTTATCATGTGTAACAAGTGTGTGTGTGTACTTGTTACATATGTTAAATGTACTTGCTGTAGTAATAACAGTAAATTATGCATAATTATGCAATTAACATTAAACCAAACCTGGTAACACTTTATTTTACAGTCCTGTTATGTACATACTATGTATTTATTATAGTAATTGCAATAACTGGTTAATAATAGGTACTAACCCTAAACCTAACCTTAACCCATGTAGTTACCTAATATTACCCAGTACTTTCTTAGGTACGTACACTATAATTACACGTAAGTGCACATACTGTAAAATAAAATGCAACCCCAAACCCAAACCATATAGTAAGTACATGTTGTTAATTAATATTAATCAGTACTTAAAGCCACAATATGTAATTTTTATTTACAGAGGTCACTTATTCAAAACAAAGGTGTAGTTTGATTTCATAGAGCTTTTATTATGCTGCAGGCGACCAGTTCCCCTTCTTCCGCTCATGTGTATGTGGGGTAACACAGCACTGTTTTATCATATTAGATACATTATTTTAATGTGATGAAAGTTATGTTATAATGCTAGGTTATAATGCTAAATTAGATATTAGGTATGGAAAAACATGGTACTCGCGGTAAATCAAGAAAACAAGATTTAAACAATAAGACCAACTGTGTTGAGCTATATAACAATGATTAGTGTTCTGTGCTCACCTGTCTAATGAAACACATAATACATTAGCTGTCTTTAATGTTTCCATGGTTTTATTCGGAAATCAAGGGTAACGCAGATATGATGTCATTGATATGTAACGCACAGACATAGTTCGTGTCCTGGTTAAAATTCATTATTTCTCTGGATTTAAACATTCTTGGAAACATATGGGATAATGTAAGTACAAAAGTCAACAAAATATATAACATTGTTCTAGTGGTTTTTGGATATTTAAATCCAAAAATCTTACATGTTGTGCCTTTAAATATATAATTACTCTTTAATAAGGACACCTTAAAATAAAGTTCTTTAAAACTTCTCATTTCATATTAGGTGTCTTTATTGTACTTACATCAAAAAATAAGCACAATGTACTTATTGTGTTCATATTGTATTGCAAAACACTTTTGCTGATAATGAGGTGGGATACGGGTAATGTTAGGGACAGGTGTGGTGGTATGGGTAGGTTTAAGGGTAGGGTTAGGTGTAATTACTTGCAAGTATTTTATTAAATATAAGTACAATGTAAAAACATGTATGTACACAATAAGTGCATTGTATCAAATTATTAATATTAATATAATTAATATAATATAAATTATATATTGTTAGTACACAGTAGTTAAGGCCACGGTGGCCACCTAATATAAAGTGGGTCCAAAACTTTAAACAGTATTAGGCTAGATTTGCTGTTCATATGTATGATCTGTAATACAGATCCTTTAAAAAAATCCATGTTTTAAAGGAATATTTCACCCATAAATTAGCATTTCATTTTATTTTTTTACTCACCCATGATTTGTCCATTAAACACAAAAGGAGATGTTAGGATGAATGTCCAAGCTGCTCTTTTCCATACAATGAAGTTTTAAACTGCCAACTGTCATTTGATGGCTTTGTGTGAGGAAAATATTGAAATTTAAGTAATTATTCTGTCTCTCAAATCTCATTTATCATTGCATTTTTCAAATATAAATGTTTTGTTAATTAACTAGTATTATATGCTAATATACCATCAGAATCAATAGTTTGCATGCTTTTTACGTGACTTTATAATGTATGTAGAATCAGGACAACCTTTAGCAATTCCCATTCACACCTCTGAGCAGGATCTATTTCTCCCTGACGTTTCTTTGTTGTTTTATCCTAAGCTGGTGAATTTAGTATGCAGCCTGTTTGAGTTTAATTTCATGCCGGACAAAAGATCAAGCAGCGCATTTGATTTCCACTCCACCTTATGCTTGCCACATCTAATTTCATACCTTACCATGGAGATAAAGTGAAAATTATTTTTTGGGCAGACTGAGTTTGAGTGCGTTCAAAGTAACTAAAGTGACTGACGTTGTATAATGGTTTCCATTACCATTACTGGCAGTCTCAGTGTGTTGTTTTCTTATTGATTTGCCTGCCAGCTGTTATGTGCTTGTTGTAATAAGATTTACACTGATCAATTGCTCTTCAGAATGTTGTAATGTCTTTTGATAACTTTTTGATGTTGCTTGTAATGATGTCGCTTGTGATTTTTTATTTATTTATTTTTTTTTATTTTTTTTAATACATTATTGATTTTCTGAATGTTCTGTCAATATTCATCAAGAGCAAACAGCATTTAATTGTTTGGACTCAATGGATTAAACTGTGTATCTGTATACTGTATGTACACCACCATTCAAAAGTTTGGGGTCAGTACATGTTTTAATGTTTTTGAAATACATCAAAAGCAAGGCTGCATTTAAAAAATACAGTAAAATACCCCTAAAATACCCTTACCCCTAAACCTATACAGAAGCGTGCAAAACACTAGATTTAAATAAACATATTTTGGCTGATTTATAAGCCTTTTTAGTCAGTCGTCATAATATTTTACTATATAAACAAGGACATTTGGCCCTCACAAGTATAGACACACACCTACACACACACGCACACACACGCACACACACACACGTTGGGCTTTCATGTTTTATGGGGACTTTCCATAGACATAGTGGTTTTTATACTGTGTAAACTGTATATTCTATATTAATTTTTGCATTTTCAAAAACATCATTTAGTATGATTTATAAACTAATCAATCATTTATAGGTCACTAATCAATTTTCAAAATTAAATGATTAACATTAAATTGGAAAAATAAAAAACAAAAGCATTTTCACTAGTGGTAGAATTGCATGAGCAATAGCAGTCAAGCAGAGAAAAATACTGTCAATTACACATATGAACATAACTATAATTATACGCATACTGTATATTCATATATGCAAATGAAGGCACCCCTCTTTCCTTGATTAGAAGACACAATGAAATATAGCTCTTAATATGAACTGATTTGCAGTGTTTTTCATAATGAGATTTAACTGATGAATTTGGATACCACACCATTTGATTAGTTGATGAAGTGAGTATTTGAGTGCTTAATTAGAATCTCTGACATCCATTTAGAGGGAATTGTCTTTTACTCTTTTTATTTGAACTATATTTACTATTGATGGGGTGTTTTAAGAAACAATGTGGATTTGAAAAGAGGATATTGAGCATTTATCTCTGTTTTCAGATAAGATGCTGGAATTAAAGAAGCCATCCTGTACAGACTTAGTGCTCCGCCGCGGTCCAAACCCAGAGGCGAAAGCTGAGGTTTGTAATGTTTGTCTTTCTCTCATTAGCTATGTGATTCTTAAAATGATTTTATAGGCAACATCAGTGCAATTGCCATTCGGTTCATTTGTTGCCAGACCTTGATCCTCATGAAAATTGTTTTGGATTGTCTTAGAGGGAGAAAGAATATCGAACTGATTTGTGGAAAAGGTCACACTGCGGGCAGAATCAGATTTGGAGTCCAATTAAGATTGAGTTAATAATCGCTTTTGTTGAAGTGCGCTGTACCACAGTGTCCCCATAGGTGACGGCTTTTAAAATCTTCTCAGCCAGATTAATTAGTGAAATTCCCCCAGAACGGTAATTCATTTGACCGTAAAGAGTGTGCAAGACTGCAGCCCGACAGTATGTGGAGAATCGGTAATCTGCATTATTCGGTCATGCAGGGACTGGGTAATTGGTTGTTTTCGGAGTGTGTGTTCAAGGCTGAACACATCTAGACCATTTATCAGGCTGATAATCAACACTATATTTTATTATTAGCCTTGTAACCCATGTTTGGGGTAAGATAATTGAGGTTCACACAGCCTGCATGAGATTAGGAAAAAAAAAAACGCATTAGAAAAAAAGATTAGAAAAAAACACATGCGCTCTGTTCCAAAACGTTGCAGCAAAGAACTGAAATGAGAGGCTTCAGCATAAAAAAATGCCTATACAGCGATGTTACTAAAATAAAACTATGATACTCTAATAAGCATAACAATATATCAGTCACATAAATAAATGGGTAAAATAATAGATTTTTGATTATTAAAACTATTTGAATTGATCAATGGATTGATCAATTGTGTACAGTCTACACAATGTGTAGTAGACTAGGGGGATATATTAGGGAGCAAATGAATTTTTTTTCCTCAAAGTTGATGTGTTAAAATCAGGAAAAATGGGCAAGCGTAAGGATTTGAGCAAAATTGTGGGCCAAATTGTGATGGCTAGACAACTGGGTCTCTGCAGCTGCAGCTCTTGTGGGGTGTTCCCAGTCTGCAGTGGTCAGTATCTATGAAAAGTGGTCCAAGGAAGGAACAGTGGTGAACCGCCGACAGGGTCATGGGCGGCCAAGACTCACTGATGCACATGGGGAGCGAAGGCTGGCCCGTGTGGTCCGATCAACAACAACAGAGAAGCTACTGTAGTTAAAATTAATGCTGGTTCTGATAGAATGGTGTCAGAATACACAGTGCATCGCAGTTTGTTGCGTATGGGGCTGCATAGCCGCAGACCAGTCAGGGTGCCAATGCTGACCCCTGTCCACCGCCGAGAGCGCCAACTGTGAGCACGTGAGCATCAGAACTGGACCACAGAGCAATGGAAGAAGGTGGCCTGGTCTGATGAATCACGTTTTCTTTTACATCACGTGGATGGCCGGGTGCGTGTGCGTCGCTTACCTGGGGAACACATGGCAACAGGATGCTCTATGGGAAGAAGGCAAGCCGGCGGAGGCAGTGTGATGCTTTGGGCAATGTTCTGCTGGGAAACCTTGGCTCCTGACATCCATGTGGATGTTACTTTGACACATACCACCTACCTAAGCATTGTTGCAGACTATGTACTCCCTTTCATGGAAACGGTATTCCCTGGTGGCTATGGTCTCTTTCAGCAGGATAATGCACCCTGCCACAAAGCAAAAATGGTTCAGGAATGGTTTGAGGAGCACAACGAGTTTGAGGTGTTGACTTGGCCTCCAAATTCCCCAGATCTCAATCCAATCGAGCATCTGTGGGATGTGCTGAACAAACAAGTCCGATCCATGGAGGCCTCACCTCACACCTTACAGGACTTAAAGGATCTGCTGCTAACATCTTGGTGCCAGATACCACAGCACAGCTTCAGGGGTCTAATGGAGCCCATGCCTCGATGGGTCAGGGCTTTTTTGGCAGCCAAAGGGGACCAACACAATATTAGGAAGTGGTCATAATGTTATGCCTGATATCGGTGTATATACAGCTGAAAAAATAATAATAATAATTATTAATTATATGAATAATATATTATATTAATTATATGAATAAAACATGGGATGTCATTAACGTTCATGTGCATGTAAAGGCAGACGTCCCAAAACTTTTGGCAATATAGTGTAGATAGCACTACATGCTCTTTTATGCCTTTTATGGCATATCCTTTCTGTTTTTTTGTGTCCAGGATGAGCCTTTTAAAGTCAGTATGGACGAGGACAGCTTGCCTAAAGACAAGCGACCAGTTGCATCCACGCCTATACCTGGATCTCCATGGTAACTACCCGTTTTGCTTGCACAGATATGATTGTACAGCTCACCATCAATCTGATGCAATCTTTATTGATAATAAACGACTCTCTGCATGCAAGATAATGACCAATCGATTGTACTCTCACAATTGTCTCTGTGTCAACCTACACTTTAAAATGCCACTATTGTAAGTGTGTTTTTCTCCTGTGTTTTGGAATGCTTTAATAGCCACTTTGTTCTTAGTGATATAAAGATGTTTGTTTTATCTCCTCTCATTCTGTCATAAATGTCAGCAGCTTTAGCACCATTTAAAAGATGCATGATGCTGTATAACTGTTTGATGACAGTAATACATGCTTGGATAAAATACAGCAGTGTACATGGCAAACTTCCAACAGATGCTGTGACACCCAATCGAAAACCAGCATAAGGACAGTGTGTTATGCAAGACTTCCATTTTTCTCTGCCAAAACAGTGTGGGCTTTCCTTCCCTGCAAACAAACACACAACCATGCACACAAACACACACAGACATTTTTGAAACCCAGCAGGCATCATGGCTTATCTCATTCAGCTTTTGTTGACACACATGAACTGGCTCGAACTGGTAAATCTTTGCTTTTATCATGTGGTTGATGACACCAGCTTTGCAGAATTGGAGCTGCTGTGTGATTATCCAGATATAGATGTGGATTAGATTCCTATGGTGCATAAAACCCCATTTTAGAGTCTAGACTCTAAGGAAAGATAAAATGAGATCTCTTATGTATCTCAAATGTTTCTGCTTGACAGAAATTAAATTGAATAAAGAGAATTCAGACTATTGTTTAAGTCCCCAGCATCTCTGATCTCCTGCTAGAGTTCTAGAAGAGACCTATAATGTTTTAAACTATTTCAATATAGAGTCTAAGAGATCTAATTAGATTCTGATTCACAAGTTCTCAATTAAATTTTGACTCGATTTAATCCTAATTAATTTGGGCATAGTTCAATTATGAAACTCTTCATAAGAAACTGGTTCATAAGAGTTTTTTGTTCATTCAAAATTGCATACTTCCCTACTATATAGGCGAAAAACATTAGGAGTTTGTCTGAATTCACAGTACTCATAAAAGAGAAGGCAAAAAGTACCCAGATGACCTACTATTCATCAAGATCCTGAAGTGTGCATAAAATGGACACTTTACTATCCCATGAGGCCACAGGAGAGGATTTGTGAATGGCTGTGAAGCGATGCAACTGACACTGGTAGGTCACATGATAACGACAACATGGCGAATGTAAGTTTGGATTACATTCATACTACAGACAATCATACTATATATAGAACATCATTTTTTTAGCGGTCACAAAGTAGATCTAAATAAGTGGTGCTACTTACAGTGCTTATTCTAGTATGCAATTTTGGACGCATCCTGTGTTTTTGAACTCAGAAGTACCAGTTCATAAGAGTCATTTGTTTGCGAATCAGACTGTTCCTGCTGTTTATTGTTGTTTTCTGCAGCACATGATGACAATAATTGCCTTTTTTTATGACGTCTTTTGCCTTTGGACTGTAAATTCAGCAGCGGGGTATATGAATAAATGATCAATCTTGGGATTTTAAACACCAATATTCACACCAAGAACGATAACTATAAAGGTAACTATATTATTAATCTGACTACTGATGCTGTTGAATGAGAACTGAATTGAGCTAGACAATGGCATCATTTTTTTTTTGCTTTATAGATGAAATGAACTCATTTAATAATTGATGATCTTTACAATGGATCATCAATTATTTTTTATTGTTCATTGGCTGGGGAAAAAAATCATTCTGAAAGATAATGTTTCTCTGTGCCGTTATCGTTATAGTTGTGGTGTCTGCTATTGTTTTATATTTCGAATTTTTTTTAGAACTGTATCTTTATTGTTATCGTCTTTGATGTTAACAGGCCTTAAGAATCAAATCGCGATTAATCAATGTCAATTGTATCATTTGTGTCTTTTTATTTTAGGATAAACTTTCAGATAGTAAATTGCTCCACTAAAGTTGGATAGTGTCTCAGAGTCACATTGTTTTGCTTTTTTTTTCAGTAGAATTGACCTAGAAATAGATTATAGTAGCCTAGTAAGCTGAGACAGAAAAGCATGGGGAAAATATTACACACAACAACCTCTGAGCAATAAAATGGTCCTTTGTGTAGAATAAAATAGGGTTCTAAATGTATTATTATTTTATTTGGAGGTTGCATTGACATGATTTTTAAAATCAAGAATCCCTGCAAGGAAGGACAAATGAAGCATGTGACTAGCGCCAACCATATGTTTGCACTATGAATAACTGCATATGAGCAGAGCGGATGCTCCGTTTCAAAGATTTTTTAATATCATTGGGTCAGTTTTACGGTACAGAAAGGCGCTGCCGATCTCCCTGATGCGATGGGGTAGCAAAATGAAATGTCAGGATTGGTTTGTCATGGTTGGCATGAGGTTGTATCAAATTACCTCACAGACTACTGCAGAATCCATGAATACTTTATCCGACATGCCCTGAATGAGGCCTGAAATGGGTCTAAAATTATCACTGTAAGGTATGAATATCTAGTGCGGAACGCCTGAAAAATTGGTCACTTTTGGATTTATGACTGGAATCTAAAACGTATAATAGGCATGTAGATACTTGATTCTGGAAATATTGTGGATTTGATCCATTTAAAAAATCTTGTGAATCTGCTAAAGGATGATTGCGGAAAGAGAAAATAGTTGGTGAAAACAAAAATACATCACAATCTGAATCAAAAGGTGAAAATCAGCCCATTCTGGTCCTGATGTGGGTGTTTTTCTTCATCTGCATTTTTAGTCACTTTGTGAGAATATCACAACCAGGTTGTTGGGTTGTGTTTCTGTGTGTGTGTGTGTGTGAGAGAGAGAGTATATAAAAGCATGACAGCATCTCTCTTTTCTCTAGGTGCGTGGTGTGGACAGGTGATGACAGAGTGTTCTTCTTCAATCCCACCATGCATTTGTCAGTATGGGATAAACCAGTGGATCTGAAAGACCGTGGAGACCTCAATCGAATCATCGAGGACCCGCCACATAAACGCAAGAAAGGTGAGGCTCAATGATTCTGGCCAGAAATAGTAAACTATTCAGACATATTTAACAAGTCTCTTTTAAACATACCATGAGATGGGACACATTAAGTCCAATTTTAGATACATTTTAGCAGTGGTGGTCCTCCCTATACGCAAAGTGCGCAAGTTGCGTAGGGCCCCCAAACCACCAGGAGGCCCTCTTGGTCTCAAATTATTTAATGACTAGGGATGTGATTAATAGAATTTTTGTTTCGCTTTTGATTTGGGCTTTCAATGATTGTGAAAACATGATGTGCATTACATTCCTTTTTTTAAGCAATGTGCTGTCGCCCTTCCAACGTAACATCCAACTGTTGTAATATAGTCACCTGCCGGATGTGCACTATGCTAAAAAAAAGCGCATTGAGCTCAGAAAGAGACGCTGTTCCCCAGGCGGATTTCTGTGCGCACAATCCAAAATGGAGCAAAACACGGACAAGTATAGGCTACTTTGGGCTTCAGAAGTGTGCTTAGACAAATACACACAAAAAATATGTCAAAATGCCCGTCTTGGTAAGTTTTTACTTAAACGCAGTCGGCTATGTCTTAAGTGAACATAAACAGTTGGGAAAGTATTCGAATGCTTGTCAGTAGCCTATTATTAGATCTGTGCATTTGGTCTTAAAGTGACAGCAGCCTAATAAAACCAGCTGTCTGTGTCATTTAAGCCACAATATGTAATTTTTCACCACTAGGTCGCTTATTCAAAACAAAGACGTAGCTTGATGACGCCTGGATTTCACAGAACTTTTATTATTCCGCAGACGACCGCTACTTTAAAGGCATATTGCAGGTTAGAGACCCCAGTGAGTCAATGTATAGAAAAATAATGTAGGAACTAGATTTTCTTTCAAATATACTGTGAGAACGTTTTAAAATGCTAAAAACCGGAAGTGACGTAATGGGAGTGAGTGCGGTGAATTTCAACCATAGGAAAACAATGGATCGCAACAACAGTTTGGACGCTAAGGAAATTATAAATGTTTATTAATACTCATGTGGCAGACCACAGCCATACACAGCCAATTATGACACACAATTAGGGACAGGCCAGGATTAGACAGAACAACAATTAGAGGAGGCAAATTTAGTTGTTGTGTGAGGAGAACCAGTGGAGAACAGAGCAGGTGTGGGGTGTGAGAGACCAGTGATATAGATATATACACGCTAGCTAACGATATGAACACTGTACTCAGATCACAATACTGTACAAATCAGGCAATAGCAAAGCTGGTATTGGTCATCTAGGAGTATTGATACTTACCAATAACAGAAACTAATATGCTTTGACCATCAGGCATAAGTCACACTCGTTAATATCCGTCCATATGTGATATAACGTTAGCGGTTTCTCATCACGACTGATTTGGTAGTTAGCAAATGTTTAAACAAGACTTACGGTGCACAGTTCACGTTTTCTTCGAGCTGCATCTCTGACGGATCTGTGACCGTCACATCTTCCGCCGGAGGCCGAACCACATACAGTATAGTGTTACTGTATGTGTTTCATATTATCCTTTATTCATTAATTCTGTGTTATGGGTTTTTTCGTGTCGATTCACCGATAGTGTGAGGATGTATATGACGTTATGAGTATGTATTTGAGTGAACTTGAATGTACATGGCATGAATAAAATATTTACATTACCAGCACATAATTACAAACTTTTTTTTTCTAAGTTTGAGACTGTATGCATTTGTGTTAATGTACATACTTTGTATTCATTAATGTTGAAATTGATTCACGTAAAAACAACGGCAAAGAAGCATCGCGTGTGGCTGTTTATTCATTTAATATCATCCTTTACATGAGTATTACAATGTTTGACTCCATCATATTGCCAGGATGATAATCCTCTGGTCTAAAGTGAACACTATACACACCACCGCGTGTTTTGAAGCAGATGCAGAAGTGAAGAACCTCTGGACTCGATGTCCTGACAGGCTGGACACAATAATTTACCATGACAATGATAAAATTGAAATAGAAAAACTACCGAAAATACACAGACTCGTACTGAATACCAACCTATTCTGCACTGAGCCAACGCAGAGCCCGGCTAACGAATCCCTCCCGTGACGTAATATGACGCGATGTTGGAAAAAAAACGTTTTTTACAAACAGCCAAGGAAACGGCCACTTTATCTACTAAATTTGTGCTCTTATGTTAAAATGTTAAAACATTTTAAATCCTGCATTACCTTTTCATATGGTATTTTCATACAAGGTTATATATTAATTTTGAAAAAATTTTTTACCTGCAATATGCCCTTTAAAATTGCTTATTTCTCGCGATTTTCTTGGAAACATTTGGGATAATGTAAGTACACAAGTCAACAAAATATATAACATTGTTCTAGTGGGTTTTGGTTATTTTAATTCAGAAACCTTACATATTGTGCCCAGGGCCGTAGGCAGGGTTTTAAAATCAGTAAGGTCCCAAATTTGATGTAGTTAGGGGGGTTCGGGGGACCATTTTGGGGGAGAAAATTTAGATTTTTCTGATCTACATATGTGCATTTTTAAGACATTTGAAGGCCAAATATCTTTCAAAACCATGTCAATGGGCAGTAGATTTTTTGTCAATTCCCTCCTAAAGCTGAGCTTTGACTGTAGTCTTTTCATTTTCGTCTGTGTCCGTGAAGAATGTAAACATAGGGTCAACTGATATTTAACCTATATGTTTTATTAATAATTTTCTTAGACAAGTTAAATTAATTCACAATATGTAGGGGTGAGCGGGGCACAACCTAACCCGGGGATAGTTGTAACACACATGGTTTAACACTTTCCCCACATGCCAGGATGACGAAACTTATGGTGTATTTACTAGTTGCCATATCAACATTATTTAGAGAAAAAATTCACCAAAATTAAAAAATCTTTGGAAGATATCACTGAACATTTATTTAACCATAGCAAAAGAACATTTCTTAAGATCATTTATCATCTCTGTTTTTTGTGTTTATGTAAAACTAGGCAAATCTGATATTATTGTAATCATATATCTGTTATTTAACAGTTGAGAGAGTTCTTTAATGCTGATCTAACAGCAGAAGACATGAGCCAGGGTTAATCCCAGTTGTGCAGGCGGGGCATGTTGTCACACTGCGTTACAATGAGCCCCTATTAGAAATATGATATTATATTCTACACTTTTATGAATTGAGAAACCATAAGAAAAATATTAATAAACACAGTCAATGTTCAGAAATGATTCATTATTATGTTTTGAACTATGTTGTATAGCTGTATTTTACGATGTGTTTGTTGTCAAACTCAAAAATGTGTTTATTTTTATTTTTTATTTTTATTGACAAAATATATATATATATTTTTTTCTATTATATCAGATAACATTTTAAGCTGTCATATGCTCATGTTACAATGTGCCCCTTCTACAGGGCATGTTGTCACATTTCACTTCCATTCTTTCAGGGTAAATCAAGAAAAAAGTGTACACTGTAGGCTATTAATGAAACAAAACCACATAATTGTACTAGTGAAATTAATGTGGGAAAAAATAAATACTCTGAACCCCAAGTGGATTTACACACACTGAGAAAGTCAAAAAGTGCAATCGTGTTTGTTAATGTTTCTTTTCCCCTCACATTGACAGTTACTAATTATTACATTAGCTACATGAATCGGGTGAATTATAAGCCTGTTTTTAATTCGAAATGGCGAAATTAGACATTTTTATCAGTTGACCTTATTATTTTTGCCGGTTGTTAAACATTTCTTTCCTAAAACAGCTGTCAAATATGAAATGCTAAGTTTAGCAACTTACACTCGCACTTTATGTCCGTTTACAGAAGCGTTGAGCTGGAATTCACGCTCAGCATCTTCTGTGAACATAAAGCCCGCCTACTTTGATTTGATTGGTCATCTCAAATATAATATTTGACATTGAGGAGCGGTGACAGACCACTGAGGCAGCTCTGATGAGAAGCTCTTGGTGCTGTGCTATATCCTTGCAGCACTAAAGTGGTGTTAATAGTATATTAGGTATTTATTTCACAACATTTATTATATACACCTCAGGAAAATACCAAGGTCCGGACCTCTGTGACCTCATAGCTGGCTACGGCCATGATTGTGCCTTTAATGAAACGAGAGAACAGAAGAAAAGAAAACGTGAGGATCATTCACTGCTTATGCAGGCTATATTTAATTAATACGGTGACTATACAGAGTTTTATTTTTACATTTGATTATTCAGTTTCTGTATAGGTTATTATTATAGGCTAAATTGTTCTATTCATTTTTTATAGAATTACTGATTGCTTCAACTCACTGCTGTTTGATGACAGTGAAACAGCTCTGAAAGTACAGATTAAGGGGTTGGGTGTCATATGTTTTTTTGTTTTTTTTTAATGCATTGACAGGGGCCCCACCAAAAAGTTTTGCTTAGGGTCCCCAGAAGTATAGGACCGGCACTGCAATTCAGGATAGAGAGAATATGAATTAGTATGCAGGCAATGTGTTTTCTGACCTATTTAATGGCAAATTTATTTATAATTGAAATCCAGATGGCACAAACAAAGATAAATCATCAACTCTTTATATAACTGAATATACTTATCATCAAAATTTTAGCAAGTATGAAACTTGCTTTGCCTTGATTTATAACTTCTTGACCCCAAACTTTTTAATGGTAGTGTACAGTACTTGCAAATACTAATGAGATCATGTTGGCAAGTCCTACTGTAGCCTCAAGGTAAGGCTCATTTGAGTTCAGATTAAGTTGCTGAATCAGTGAAGTGTAACTCATGACTTTATGATATGAAATACAGGAGCACAGTCTGTGTAAAAGGATGAACTTGACTGAGAGTTTAATCCTCACAGTGTGATAATGATGCTCAAGCAAAAGTTTAATACACCCACCAAACTGAAGAACTGGTGTTCTCGTGGATTACCTAAAAGCAGTAATCCAATGAAGCGGCTCTGCAAATATTGAATTAGCCTGGATCTTGTCTGGAAGTTATTATATGGTTGGCTTGATTTCCCAGAAGGCTTTACATCTTTATTGATTTAGTTTTATTGCCGTTTCAGGGAGGTTATCTATTGATGATCTTAATCTATTCAGCGTCTACAATTTAAATATGTCTGTTCTAGTGAATAAATTCTCACTGTACTTTTCAGATTAACGATCCAGGTATATCAATTCAGAACCTCAAACAGCTGGTATCGTGTGCATAAATAAAACTATATCAACTTATTTTTACTAATTTGTCACTTGTTTCTTTCGATAATCTGTTTACAATTATGTTAAATTGATCTAAAGCTTGATTTGTTCCATCAACAGATGATGACTCAAATTCTGCTGATGAAGATGATGACGACGATGAAGAGGAACGCAGTTCAAAGACCAAGCGCTACAAGTAAGTCGGGTCAGGTCATGTAAAATATGACAACAGATCTATACTGAGTCTGCTTTAATTGATGAGGAGGTTCTTGTCTCAGATGTGCTGTATGTCACTCACCTTAATAATCACAGCTCAACAGGAAGTCTTTGATTTTTTGGTGGGCAGCATCTGCTCTCACAGCTTGATGCGAATTTCTCAATATGTCTCTCTTGGTGATGATTTCCATTGAACAGTTGGGTGTTTGATGTATGACCAACTGTCTGCGTAGAGACGTATAAACGCGTATAAACAGAAAACATTTGTTGAAATGTACAGCCAATCTGATTACTTAAAAATTAAAGGCAGTTGCACTTAAGTTTTTTATTTGAGTTAAAAACTGATATGGATTTTTTAATGCCCAAATGACAAAGGGCCCTATCATACACCCGGCGCAAAGCAACGCCAGGTGTGACACAAGTGTTTTTTTGCTAGTTTCAGCCTGACGCAGTAATCATTTTCACGGCATGCGCCACATTGTTTAAATAGCAAATGCACTTGCGTCCATCTGTTCACCCATGGGCGTGCTGGTCTGAAAACCAGGTGTGTTCAGGCGCATTGTTGGCGCGTCACTATTTTGAGGCAACTGAAAACAACTTTTTTTTTTTTTATTTAAAAGGTGCGTTAGTAATATGTGCCTATAGGCGTGTTCACTCTGCTTGTTACACACAGCACACAAACATGCCAAATGTAAATGTAAACGATTATTATTGTGTACATAAAGATAAAAATGCCTACATGTCATAATGAATAGTCATTGCATGCTTCAGAATTAGCCTACCTATCTGCAGTAATGACGAATGAAATTGGCAAATTATTTAACCAATTGTGGCAATACACACATGTATTTAAACTCATCAGTAAATAGCGAATCTGCCATGGTACAAGTGCGCTTGTTTTTTAAAGGGAATGGGAGATGAGACTCTGATTGGTTTATTGCATGTTACGCCCAAAACATTAAAAGACTATGTATAACCCTTTTGAACCATGCGCCTGGCGCGGCAACCATTTTTTCTGTCGTTAAACTAGCAGACCATGCACTCAGATCGTTAAAATAGGGCCCAAGGTATGTCATAAGAAAAAAAATCATACGTAGGCACAATCTATGTTGTCTAAACAAAATTTCAAACATTTAATCATAAGCCTTTCAGATCAAAAGATCAAGGGAATCAAAGCATGCCCAAACTTTGCAGTGTGTGATCAAATTTAATGCTAGCAAAAAAGGCAGAGTGAGAACTGCTGAAATGACATGAATATTTAATTTACACAATATTTACTCCAAAAATATTTGAGGATATGAGTTGTATGACCATGTCTTTGGTAAACACTTTTCTTTTAATCCGCCGGGTGTGCATATCATAATAGTTTGGGCAGAATCAATGCAGTCTTTTGGACATCCTGAGATATTAACAGCATTAAAGCTGTTGTATTTTGTCTCCACTTTAAAGACTGGACCATCCTGTTGAGTGTGATGAAGGAAAAAATGGATCATTACCGCTAGAGCTCCGGATCGGCCATTTCAGAGACATGCTTCTGGAAAGAGGGGTGAGAAATTCACTGATTCTGGGACAATAATGAAACTTCAGCCTTAAAGGATAAAGGAGATAGAGGTTAATCCAATAGTTCACCCAAAATTGAAAATTCAGTGGGCCATACAAATCTTACAGATGGAGCAGTCTGTAATGAAGTGGGTGATTTGACATGCGTTTGTTCTGTGTGAGCGTCATTCATCCTGCTTGTCTTGAACAGGTGTCCGCATTCTCCACCTGGGAGAAAGAACTGCACAAAATTGTATTTGATCCACGGTACCTGTTGCTGAGTCCAGAGGAACGTAAACAGGTATGACACAAAGGTTTCACTTCAGCCTCAATCAGCCTCAAACATGACTAAAATTTCATTACCTTGGTGGTTTTAAAAATACTAGTAGTTGGTGGTAATTCTGAAGGTTTTGCATCAACTGTATAAACTATATCACATCATCAAGGATGATTTTGAAAATTATTTGCACTATAGGAATAATTTACAACAGGCCACTGAATTATTAGAAAATAATGCACACCCGAGGTGGTAATGAGGCCACGACATGAAGTGGATGTGTGCAATATATTCTAGTAATTCAACGGACCAGAATTAATTATTATACTTATAGTACGGTTACCACACCTCAACACATTGTTCAGATGTTGTATTTCAAGACATTTGCCAGATTTTTGTCCTTAAAAACCTATGTCTCAGTTGCTAATTCCAAAACGTAATTTTAGAGCTAGTAATGGCGGCTTGAGCCATTAGGACAGAGAGAGAGACAGAGAGAGAGATAGAGAGACTGTAAGTTTATCTGCTTCAAGAACAGCACCGTTATTACCTCACTAGTGAGAAATGTCATGTAGCTTTTAAGTCGTTAAACTATTTTACTGATAAAATCATCAGAGCAGCTCTGACAACACGTTTCTGTGCGAGTGTGTGTCCGTACTGTATGTGTGTGCGTTTGAGTGGGAGAAAGAGAGTAGGCTATGTGCTTTCCGTACACAATAAAATGTCATTTTGTGGCAAATGTTTTTTTTTTTCCCTATTGTTTACTATATTTATATGCTTGTTCACTGTCGTGGGTTTTGGTTATTTTGCTGTTGTCGGCTGTAAGGACCTTTGAAATAATTGAAATCATTTGGCGAAGTGATATGGAACTGTACTGCAGTCAAGACCTGCCTGGAACTACTTTAGCTGTGCGTTTCCCTGAAAATAATTGCACACCTTAGAATGTTAGAACCAATCAGATTCATGCATTCATCAGCCCCATAGTAGCCTATAAATAAACATTAAATGTATCTTTACATTTTTAAATACTGATTTACTAAACAGGGCATATTAGCGTAAATAGGAGTGGAAAGTTCTGTGCATGATCTACTGATGACCCACAAAATGAAGCTTTATTAACAAAATTCGAGAGGAGCACATTCAAATGATCTATCCAAAACAACTCGTCGTCAGCAATTACCACATCTGTCCTATTAGCATGAGAGGAAGCCTATATACACAATCGACCCACCGACATTCCTCAACAGTTTTCAGCATCCCTCCACCACCCCGACTCCTCACTCTTGGCTTGTTCCTATCAGTCAGGAATACGGTGGGAGTACTCTCGGTTCGGTCCAAATAGTGAGCTCGGACAGCACGCCAAATACGCATACTATTTATTCTATCTGACTTCTTAGTAAGTGTGAACTTGTGAATTAAAAAACACAGACGCAGCCGGATTATTTCCATGATTATCAACACAATCTACCAAGAGCAGCGCAAATTAGCGTCTGGTTTAAAACATGCTTTTTTAGGGCGTTAAATAATGGTGTAAATTGACAGTAATAATAGCAGTAAATTGATGAGCGCAAACCTTAATAAATCACCTTGCATGATTCATTTAAATACTCTCATCCCATAAATTTTGCGTCTGAAAGGGAAACTCCTACAAATGCATATGCAATAAGGTCAGTTGCAAAAATAACCCTGTCCACGCCTTTTTAGCACTCATTTTTCACTGCGTGTCTTTAGTAAATCCTGACAGTATTTTTTTTTTACGCCAAAAGAGTAAAAAAAGGTTTGCGTTGGCACAAGCTGTTAGTAAGTCTGACCCCTAACATTTTTATATATATATTTTTTTTTTGTCCACAGATTTATGATCAGTTTGTCAAAGCAAGAATGAAAGAGGAGCACAAAGAGAAAAAATGCAAACTCCAGCAAGCAAAAGAAGAATACAGAAAACTGCTGGAGGAGTCAAAAATCACAACCAGGTGAGCTTATACAGTATATGAGATGAAATAAGTATGACTGCTTTTGCTGATGCATTAATAAAAAACATCTCTAGAGAGATTATTCATTCAGCAAAGGTGTTAATAACTGATGGTCTTTGCAGTTTGGGGCCTCGTTTTTTGGGTTCATGTATTTGATTATAACCTTGTTTCTTGTTAAAGGTTCTCTCTGACAGAAGTGAAACACATCACAGGGATTAGCTCTCAGCTTGAAGTTTGCCTCTTTGCAGGTTGAACAGAGACTGGCTTTTGCTTTTACTGTATTCTTTACCTGATTCATTTATAATGAGAGGAATGGAAGAGACATGAACCGATGCACTAATATTAACAACACATTCACAGTTCCTGTGTAACAGCACCAGTGTAAACTACAAAAACGCTGAAAAACGGTGACGTCATGTGTATTATGTGTTTAGTCTATTGGCGCGTAGTGTTTCTTTACAAAGTGACATCGCCATCTACTGGCCTGGCATGCATGATACAGCGTTTTTAGTCATTTTCGCGGATCCTTGTGAACGGGGATCGTTTTGACAACATTGCCATCTGTACGCAAAAAACGCAAAGGAAAAACTTCCGTTTTTAGCACATCGTTGTCGTGTAAACGTACCGTAAGACACAGATTCTCCACAGCATCTGTGAGAATCAGTAAGTGGTGTTGTGTGTCAATTAGAATTTTTCAAATGTTGTCTAACGGTTTGTTGTAATTAAATTTGTCATGGTATCGTAAAATGAAAGTGATGCTTTTTACAGGAAATTCATGTAGAGCTGTGTGAAGCGTTGTAACTCTCAAGTCAGAGCAAGTGGATTCTGTTTACAGAGAGACATTTAGTTGAAAGGACTGTTTAGATGTTTTGGCTGCATTCAATTTATGTAGCTATTTGCAAGTATGATTAAATAAAATATTTGATTTAATTTATTCTGTTTGAAATGCAATTTTACATTTTCTGTCAGCTTTTATACACACTAAAAACCATATTCAGGGCTCAACAATGTGGATTTTTTTTTTTTTTCTGTTGACAATGTCTATTTCACTGCATCATTATGTGTCAGAAAAACAAACAAACAAACAAACATTGTTTTTTAATATTAACTAATATTAACAACACATTCACAGTTCCTGTCCTTTAGCAAAACAATGATTTTTTTTTTTAAAGAAAAGAACATTTGCACTATAGTAGAAATCTGATATTGATCTACGTATATGTTTGCATTAAACATTTCCTCAGCATGCTTTCATTGCAAGTTCCCACAAGGCAACAAAATCATCTAGTTATTATCCAGAACACACTAACAACTGCATACCCTAGCAAAATCATAAACACCCTAGCAATCGCCTAGACATTCTCTAACCCCAACCACCCAGAGCGCACTGGCAACCACTAGATCCCTAGTAAATTATTTAATTAAACATTTCAGAAGATAGTAAATGCACCAAAATAAGTGATTTCCTTGTGAAATTATTGCTGTGGTGCTCTGAGCAGGTTCATGTATTTTCAGCTCTTCTCCAGACTTGAGACTCACACTCACTAAATATCCAAATAAATTTAATTACTAAACTAAATTAACTATATCAGCTAAATTACTGATCTGCCCACATTGTCACTATATGACAACTGAAATGAGCTAGATGACTGACCAGTTTTCTCCAGAGCGGCTGTATAGCCGAATCAAAATTTGTTGCATTATTTTCCTGTTTAACACTGTGAAGCTGCTTTGAAACAATCGGCATTGTAAAAAGCGCTATATAAATAAAGTTGACTTGACTGACTTGACTCAGGCCCAGGTCTACGGGGGTGCTAGAGGGTCAAACGCAAGCAAGAGCACCCTCAGTTCATATTGTAATAATATATCACAAAACATATTTGCATATTTGTGTTCGCGCTCTGGAGAACGTCAAATGTAGGCTTACGAAACTTCTCTTTAAAGGGTACATAACACACACAGTTTCTGCCAATCTCATGTTAATCTTGAGTCCGTATAGAGTAGTATTGCATCCTTCATATCTCAGAAGATTCTTTAGTTTTATCATATTTATAAAAGACAGATACACTGTACAGATTCTTTCCGAAAACAGCTCGTGGAGGTGTGCAGTGGACTAAAGAGTCACAAGCACACACACACCAATCAACATCAATACATCATCGCATTATCCCTGGATAACTTTTGATTCACTATATGTTCATGTTGTTTACATTATATGCACTTATGTGCCAATTGCCAACAAAACACAGACATTTGATGCAGTTTCACTTACCGCCTGCGGTTTATCGCTGGGACCACTCCATCTTTAAGTTTCAAACGATCTGCAAATCCAGCGTCAAACTGGGCCTTGTTTATAAAACATTTGTCACTGAAATGCCGGGAACAAACAAACACACTTGCACAACTCTGTTGTGGCTTCGGAAAAACAAACTGCATCCATTGTTTCCTTAACGCTGGATCCCTTACAACCAAAAACACACTTCCTTAGTGACATTGTTGATTTTGTGGTTTAAAAACGAAATGACTGCGCTGCTGACGTCTCCCATAACCCGAAAGAAGCTCGTTGTTGACGCTCTTGCTCTAGCTCTGGTTGATGTGCGCACGCGCTCTTCCCGGGAGAAGTCCCCATTCAAGGAAATCCGCCCTTTATGACGTCATACAGGGTCATACTCAAAAAAAAAAACTTTCCGAAACTCTTACAAATCCTGAAGGAGTGTATTTGGAACAGAAATGCTTCATCATAAGTCCAACTCATTTTTAAAACTTTGGCCATGTTTAGCATGAGAATCCAACTCTTTAACAGTGTAAATAAGTCAGAATGCATGAAATAGCATTAGACATCCCCTTTAACAAACAAAGTGTAGACACAATGCAAGTAAGAGATTTATTGTGCGTTGTTGGCAGCTTCATTGATAATAAAGAAACTATATAATGTCTATATATATCTGCCTATATAATCCATTGAATAAAACTATTGTTTTTAATGCTGCTAAAACGACGAAAAGTTTCTGTAGTGATATCTACATATAAATGCACGGGACAGAAATGTGACATGTTAAAATAGTAACGCATTAAAGCAATGTAAAGGAAGACTAATAGATTAATAGAATAATATTTGTAGCAAAATATTTTTGAAATTCTGTTCCAATTATTGGTAAAAGTGATGACTTTCAGATTTTTTTTGGAAACTTTCCAGGAATTTTCGGAAACTTGGAAAGTTTAAGTTTAAATGTCTCACTGTACACTGCTATAGTGGAGCCGTTTCTTAACCTATACATCTTCACTTTACTAGAGCACCCTCAGTAATTTCAGAAGCACCCTCAGTGATTTGATTCTGGAACCAGGCCTGTTCACACTGCACAATCTCCTCAAAGTGTAGCCATGAAAACCACCTCAATCACAGCCGGACAATTGAGGACCATTAGACTGATGACATAAAACATTGGGTGACTGTCAAGGATCTCATTTTGATGTTCTCTTTTGTAGGTCAACGTTTAAAGAGTTTTCGGACAAGTACGGAAAAGATCCTCGATTCAAACAGGTTCTGAAGAGGAAAGACCAGGAACTATTTTTTACCCAGTTCATCAGCACATTGAAGAAGCGGGACAAGGAGAACAGAATGCGCCTGAGGAAGATGAGATGAGTGTTTGCAGACAGGGATGTGAAGTCTCCACACTACTGTGAACTGATTTCTTGTAACTGTTTATCGCGGCGTATACTTTGAAACATCTGCCCAGATGTCTGACCAAGCGTTAAGGGCAGTGTCGATGTTTGCTTTTCAATGACTGACTTTCAAACAAAGGAACAAATACAGAACCAGCTGGGTCTGGGCAGCGGTTTGGGGATTAACTCTGTATATCTGAACGTGTTTCATATTGAAGCTCTTAATCTCCGGTTTGAGTATAACAAGGGTCCTGAATCACAACACTGAACACGAATACAGAGTTTGACTCGATAGAAGTATCTAAAGCCATTGACCTGTGCACACAGGTGGAAAATGATTTTTATTATAATAGTAAATAGATGTTGATTTACCTGGAGCTGTGTTGAAAGTGACCGTAGAAGTTATTTGTCAGAGTAAGGGAACGTTTACACGATACCGTTTTTTTAAACTAAAAACGGAAAGCTTTAATGCATTTTGGCCATTTATTTATGCGACAATGGCATTTTGTGGGCCTGAAAACACGTTTTGAAAATCGTCTCTGTGTAAACTACAAAAACGCTGAAAAACGGTGACGTCATGCGCATGTGTATTATGTGTTCAGTCTATTGGCGCGTAGTGTTTCTTTACAAAGTGACATCGCCATCTACTGGCCTGGCATGCATGATACAGCATTTTTAGTCATTTTCGCGGATCCTTGTGAACGGGGATCGTTTTGACAACATTGCCATCTGTACGCAAAAAACGCAAAGGAAAAACTTCCGTTTTTAGCACATCGTTGTCGTGTAAACGTACCGTAAGACACAGATTCTCCACAGCATCTGTGAGAATCAGTAAGTGGTGTTGTGTGTCAATAGAATTTTTCAAATGTTGTCTAACGGTTTGTTGTAATTAAATTTGTCATGGTATCGTAAAATGAAAGTGATGCTTTTTACAGGAAATTCATGTAGAGCTGTGTGAAGCGTTGTAACTCTCAAGTCAGAGCAAGTGGATTCTGTTTACAGAGAGACATTTAGTTGAAAGGACTGTTTAGATGTTTTGGCTGCATTCAATTTATGTAGCTATTTGCAAGTATGATTAAATAAAATATTTTATTTAATTTATTCTGGTTGAAATGCAATTTTACATTTTCTGTCAGCTTTTATACACACTAAAAACCATATTCAGGGCTCAACAATGTGGATTTTTTTTTTTCTGTTGACAATGTCAGTGGTACCAGCTATTTCACTGCATCATTATGTGTCAGAAAAAAACAAAAACAAAAAAAAAACAATTGTTTTACTCGCAAAATAAGATTATAATGTGTTAAGACTGTTAATATATTCCTACATTTAAATGGAAAGTGATTCAGTGCATAGTACTGTACAATGCAAAATGCTACAGATTTGGATACCATTTTCAACAAGTCCTTTATTTTAGCCAGCTAGTGTTACCTTGGTGACATTGAAATCAGCAGAATGAACAACAATGTTCAAAACATCCCAGGAATTCAAACGTTTGTTTTCAAGAAATTAAAACATTTGTACATAATCTTTGGATGTAAGAAATGGTGACACAAAAGGGAAAGTGACCTTTACAAAACTTTCCAATGGCATCCTTATTGCTGAGACATGAGTATGTTATTATGTTGACATATTTCACCATTTCATTATTTAATTTTAATTTTCTTCGTTTTTACTGCAATACCTCAGTTAAAGCTTTCAGTCTCCAAACATTTGATTTTATTGACAATTGTTTTTGTTGATCTTTACATAAAATACATATATTGTGGAAAGGTAAATAAAAAGCAATTTCCAATGAGGCATTTCTGAATATAATAAACATGACCTCTGTCACATACAATCTTCTTGGCCACAGAAAACAAGTTATTCATATCCGGTTTCCTCATTAACTTTGACATGCCAGAAGAAATGTCAGCTGAACATGTCCAGTTTCATTTGTGTTCCTAGATATTAGAATTCAGTGTGACTAATTAAGTGTTGATGGAAAATGCTCATTTGTTACTGCACACATTTGTCAGCAAGACACATACAAATAATTAACATTTCTCATGCATCCAGTTTAAACATAAAGCCGGGTGCACACTACCATTTTGATTTGGTCGTCAGACAAATGTTGTGAATCCTAAAGATTCCTCTGAGCAGCCAAAATCTTTGATCGCTAGTTTGACATGTTCGTCGACAGCCAATTAATGGCCATTGCGATCAAATTTGACCTCAGACGAAATTCTGGTTCAGTTTTGAGGCACAGTCCTGCAGTGTGACTTCTACGTCAACCGTCAAATCAAGAACCAATAGGAGCGCAGAACCTAATGATGCAATTAGTGAGACAACAACAAAGCACCACTTGTCACACACACACACACACACAAATCTTTGTTTTTTTCCCATTTTCCATAACACTTTATAACAACTGCATGCTATGAATCATTAGTTAAGCATTAGTATAGTTAATTCGTCATTTATAAAGCATTAATAGGCAATAAGCAGTTTATAAATACAGCTATAAAGGCTTTATTCTTGATTTATAAGCATGAATAAGCATAATGTGTTTAATAATTGTGTTTTCATACTTTTTTAATAATCAATCTATCATTTCTAAACTGACAACTACTAAATGTTTTATAACTACTTGAATTAATCATGAATTACAGTAGGAATACAAAGCATTTATTAACACACTGAGTAACTATTACTATTTGTCTAAATAATAAGATATACAAATGTACATTTAAGTAGTTTATTAATAATTTACTTACACTTTCTAAATGATCTTATGAACCACTGACAACTCCTAAATAACTGGTTTGTAAATAATGTAATACTTAATTTAGAAATTATAAATTGATCATTAATAAAGAATAAAAATACAATTATTAAACACATTATAGATATGCTTATAAATCAAGAATAAAGCATTTATAGCTATAGTTATAAACTGCTTATGAATGTCTGTTAATGATTTATAAATGATTAATTAACCATTTACTAATGCTCTACTAATGATTCATAGCATGCAGTTATTATAAAGTGTTACCCAGTTGGTTTTTTTAAAAGAAACCATGATTAAATTAAAGCTAGAGATTGTTTTGTGTTGTGAGCCATCATTTCTAACCCACACAAATGCAGCTCACAGTCACTGAACGTGTCACGGATTGATGAAGTAAAATTCTGGATGCGGTGTGACTCGACTTACAGCCAGGATCATGTTCATATCTGACAAACAACAGTCGTAAATCGTACAGTGTGCACCCAGCTTTAGATAATCACGCTTTTGTATATAAACTTTGGGTGATGATTCTTAGATTCATGTTGTTTGGATTGGCATTTTCGACATGTTCTGTGGGCATTGCTGAAGCTCTTTGGTTTAATGTGGTGGTCTGTTTTCCTGCAAACACAACAAAGACCGTATTTCATCACCAGCACCCTCATTACTTCAACACCAGAGACAATGAGACAAGAAAACCCTGAATATTTAATGCATGTGATACTGAGCCTGGAAATAAACCTGCATTTTTTTTTTACCCATAGCCCAATGATTATTGGAAACCCTTTTCACACAGTCATGCACTGATTTTGGCTCAGTCCGATGGGGTCAAGGGAACCACGTTCTATAGTGAAGAAACCAGTGATGTCTGCAGCTGTCCAGATAATACAACAAAAATAGCCAGTGGTACAGGTCATGACAATGAAATAGAGTGGGCACTTATGTGTTTAAAAACAAATATTGATCAGTTATAGGGATATTTCATTCTGTCAAACCTGTGTGACTTCAGAAGACTTGTAATGAATTTGGAGTTGCATGGACTACTTTTATGGTACATTATGGTCACTATGAAAAAGAGCTTTTTGGTGATTATTAAAAAATGTAATTTTGGGATTGGGATTAAAGGGATAGTTCATCCAAGAATGAAAATTCTGTCATTTACTCGCCTTCAAGTTGTTCCAAACTTGAATGAGTTTCTTTCATCTACTGAACACAAAAGAAGATATTTTAAAGAATGTTAGCTGACGGCACCCATTAAATTCTATAGTAGGAAAAAAATACTATGGAAGTCAATGGGTGCTGTCAACTGACTGCTTACCAACATTCTTCTAAATATCTTCTTTTGTGTTCAACAGAAGAAAGAAACTCATACAGGTTTGGAACAACTCGAGGGTAAGTAGATGATGACAGAGATTTATTTTTGGTGAAATGTCCCTTTAATAACCTGGTGGGAAAAAAATGCTAGTAGAAAATGTCAGACAGTCTACTAATACTCTAATGAGAGTTAGTTGACATGTAGTTGCAAAGTTACTTATAGTCAACATAACGTTCAAAAGGGACCATCAAAATAAAGTGTTACCAAAAACCACAATGACTTACACTTTGTTTTTGATTTAATCAAAGTTTGAAGGAAGAAGTGATACAATTTTCAAGAACACTGACAATGAAAATGAAAACAAATATTCAATTATCTTTTCCAGTTGTCCCTTAATACAACAACAAATACCCCAACAACTATTAAAACACTTAGTATAGCACTTCTACAGCAGAAGGACACCTTTTTCACTCGCTGCATAAATATCAATAAGCCACAGCTATTTTAAAGCCTTTAACACAGTAGCCTCTCTGACATAAATTAGTCAAATTAACGCTATATTATGATTTCTGAAGGATCATGTGACAATGAAGACTGGAGCAATGATACAAAAAATTCAGCTTTGCATCACAGGAATAAATTACATCTTAAAATGTGACAAAATCAGTTATTTTAAATTGTAATAATATTTAACAATATTTAACAATAATATTTAGTATATATATATATATATATATATATACATACACTCACCTAAAGGATTATTAGGAACACCATACTAATACTGTGTTTGACCCCCTTTCGCCTTCAGAACTGCCTTAATTCTACGTGGCATTGATTCAACAAGGTGCTGAAAGCATTCTTTAGAAATGTTGGCCCATATTGATAGGATAGCATCTTGCAGTTGATGGAGATTTGTGGGATGCACATCCAGGGCACGAAGCTCCCGTTCCACCACATCCCAAAGATGCTCTATTGGGTTGAGATCTGGTGACTGTGGGGGCCATTTTAGTACAGTGAACTCATTGTCATGTTCAAGAAACCAATTTGAAATGATTGGAGCTTTGTGACATGGTGCATTATCCTGCTGGAAGTAGCCATCAGAGGATGGGTACATGGTGGTCATAAAGGGATGGACATGGTCAGAAACAATGCTCAGGTAGGCCGTGGCATTTAAACGATGCCCAATTGGCACTAAGGGGCCTAAAGTGTGCCAAGAAAACATCCCCCACACCATTACACCACCACCACCAGCCTGCACAGTGGTAACAAGGCATGATGGATCCATGTTCTCATTCTGTTTACGCCAAATTCTGACTCTACCATCTGAATGTCTCAACAGAAATCGAGACTCATCAGACCAGGCAACATTTTTCCGGTCTTCAACTGTCCAATTTTGGTGAGCTTGTGCAAATTGTAGCCTCTTTTTCCTATTTGTAGTGGAGATGAGTGGTACCCGGTGGGGTCTTCTGCTGTTGTAGCCCATCCGCCTCAAGGTTGTGCGTGTTGTGGCTTCACAAATGCTTTGCTGCATACCTCGGTTGTAACGAGTGGTTATTTCAGTCAAAGTTGCTCTTCCATCAGCTTGAATTAGTCGGCCCATTCTCCTCTGACCTCTAGCATCAACAAGGCATTTTCGCCCACAGGACTGCCGCATACTGGATGTTTTTCCCTTTTCACACCATTCTTTGTAAACTCTAGAAATGGTTGTGCGTGAAAATCCCAGTAACTGAGCAGATTGTGAAATACTCAGACCGGCCCGTCTGGCACCAACAACCATGCCACGCTCAAAATGGCTTAAATCACCTTTCTTTCCCATTCTGACATTCAGTTTGGAGTTCAGGAGATTGTCTTGACCAGGACCACACCCCTAAATGCATTGAAGCAACTGCCATGTGATTGGTTGATTAGATAATTGCATTAATGAGAGATTTAACAGGTGTTCCTAATAATCCTTTAGGTGAGTGTATATATATATACTATTTTGTTATAGAACTATAAAACATATAAAATAAAACATACATGTCAATATTTTTATTGCAGTAATGAAATATCTACTTTGAAAATAATGGAAATAGTAATAGACATACTACCGGGCACATAAACAACTGAGGAATAAAATGTGCTTTTTCTTTAAAATTGTGACAGTGTCAAAACTAAAAATGGCCTTTAATGTAGGCTTCATTTCTTTCTGCAAAATATTTTGACCCGCTAAAATATATTACCAATCATCAATACCTGAAGTAAATCAGAAAATGATTTCCTCTCTCAAATTGTGTTAAATCAAAAAGTGTTGACCCTATCAGAAAATTCCCCTTGTATATTCGTCCACCATATAAATGTATTTCTCTCTGACGTATCTCCTCTCACAGCACGCGTGGAGCCGTCCAAACATCAGGAATGATGGAGAATTTGGCATCTGGCATTGAGGCCCAGCTCTCATTTACTGGGTGCTGGAGCTGGAATGTGTTCAGGCCATCAGTAGTGCAGCATTCCCTCTGTGCCTCACACAGGCTGATTGAACCGACTCACTGGTGAGGAAAAGTCAACAGCCCTTCTCCATCAGTGTCAACTCAATGAAACACAGCTATAAATAAGCACAGGGACAGTAGACAGTGCACTGGCAAACTGTTTTACGGGGGAGTAAACTCCATTATGGCTCCACGGGACATCCATAGTCTCTGGCTTCATTCCAAGTGTGCGTCTACTCCTATCCATTATTGAAACCGCAGGTGACTGTGGTGCAGGATCAGGGAGGAAAGCTCAGGGTGAGGGGGAGAGATCACTATATAGTACCTGACCTGACTGGAAGGGCATGGTTGAAGATGGCTGAGACTCTATGTTCCTAAAAAAGACTAAAACTGAAATCATTGTTCACCTCCAGTGTGCTGTTAACTTAAAGCTTCCCTATTATGTTATTTTAAAGGTTCGTAAATTTTGTTTTGAAGTTGTTTTGAAGTCTCCTACAATAGATTTACATGCATCAAAGGTCCAAAAACACATTTTCTCATAATATACATTGCACATTACTTCATTTCTAGAATAGTCTGAAAATAGTTAATTTGAAGATTCATCTGTCTAAACTCCTCCTTTCCGAGAGCCTACTCTGCTCTGATTGGTCAGACGGCCCAGTCCGTTGTGATTGGTCTACCGCTCACAGCACGTGTCGGAAACAAGACACCCATTACTATATCTGAATTTTAGCTCTAGAGGCTTTGTCAGTGCTTAATACACAGTGATACAAACAGTAGCGAACAGTTGTACGTTTTTTACGTATAAGTTCCAGCACGGGTTATCATCCTTTTGAAGTGCATGTATAGCAGGGTGAGTAAGTTCAAAAACCAAAACCAAACTCTTCCAGTCTCAGCTACAACTACAGTGTTTGAGGGTGGGTTCAAAGTAGACGTCGCTTGCGTGTAGCCAATGAAGACCACAGGCTGGAATTATGTAAAATTGTTACGTAGGTATACAGGAAGCGAGGCTGGAATTGCTGACAACTTGTTTCAACAGCTCAGAATCAATTCTTTCTTTGAGACAATAGCTTTATTCGTCATGTACTTTGATCTTTGAAACTTTGCAGACCTTTTACATTCACAAACAGCTATATTACACAATACATGAAAGGTAATATTTGAAGAAAAAACCAATGTGACCAGATCACTAAGCCAATGAGTTCAAACTGAATGGTTCAACTGGATAGAATCAACGCAGAGGAATGATTTGATCACAATCACTTTTTGAGTGACTCAGTGATCCAGTTCATTGGTTAACAGCTCTGAAGGGCAAGATTACCAGTAAATAACAACTTACAACATTAACTACTCTGTACTACTGTACTCAGAAATTGCTTGTAAATTTCACAAATAATTAGGCCTATACCGTGAAACAGCAAGACTGCAACAAAATTTTCTTCAGTATTTTTGTCTTGTTTTCCAGTACATCTAAACATTCTTAAATCAAGACATATTGACTTAAGATAAAGTCTTGTTTTCTAAGAACATCATCAAAATTAAGTTTATGCTCACTTTTTTTGCAGTGAAGTAACAGTAGTATAAAAGACTGAAATAGTATTTTCTTGTAAAATGTAATCATTGTAAATAAAACAAAGATATGTTTTTTGCTAGTTTCGACCTGATACAGCTATCATTTTCACATACAGCGCCACTTTGTTTAAGTAGCAAATGCACTCGTGCCCATCTGATCGCCCATGGGCGTGCTGGTCTGTAATCGAGGTGTGTTCAGGCGTATTATTGGCGCGTTGCTATTTTGAGGCAACTGAAAATTACTGCACCATTGACCAACAAAAACCTGGTCTAAAGTCAATAGTGCCGTATTTTTTGTGTTATAATAAGGGCGCATTAGTAATATGCGCCTATAGGCGGGTGCACAACGCGCGTACACTCTGCTTATTACACACACAGCACACAGAGACGTGCAGCACACAAACATTTTTAAATATTAAAAATAAAAGGATTCCTCTTTGGAGAAAGGTTCAGTCTTTCCGCTCGCAAATCTCGCCATGTAAATAGCAAATCCGCCATGGTGCAAGCGCAACTGGCTTTTAAAGGGAATGGGAGATGAGACTCTGATTGGTTTATTGCACGTTATGCCCAAAACGCACCCGTGACTCATTAAGAGACTAGGTACAACCCTTTTGGACCATGCACCTGGCGCGCCGACTGTTTCCGTTGTTAAACTAGCTAAAAACCACTAAAAGTGGATTCAGACACGCCCTAAGTGCACCTGTGCCATGCGCTTCAGATCATTAAAATAGGGCCCAAAGATGTTGATGTGCGAAAACACTTGCAGTAATTAATTTTGTACAACAGCATAAAGAGTTTGGAACAACATGAGTGTGAGTAAATCATTATTATAATTAATTTGGAAGTCTTTACTAGAGCTAGACAGAAGTTAAACGGAAACTAATTCTGCCACTTTATTTAGCATAATATTGCATTTAGACCTAATATTGAGTAACAAATTTATGATAATCTTAATGAGGACATCATGCAAAACATAATTCCCCATGCTCTTTTTATTTTTTATTTAAAACACCATTGATGGAAACAGCTGCTGAAAATCCGATTTTTCTGAAAGTGCCATTTTTATGTCACAATCATAAGCACTTTAACATTTACAGATCAATTCAGAATTTGCCGCAAAAGCAAATTGCAACGAGGTTAGCCAGTCATAAACAGAGGTCATTTGTACATTGAAGTCTTACAAGTAAAGTAGCAAAACGGCTCAGAAAATTTTCATTAAAGAAATCAAATCTCACTTGATCTTTTCACATGCAAAGAGAGTATAGCAGAAGCAAAAATGGCTGACTTAATTCTAAGGGTCAGAAAGAAGGTGGGAAACGGTCACAAAAATCTCAATGACTGTTTGTGGCACAAAATGTCTTACTAACTGTGAACTATTATTGGACAAAATAATATACAAATATATGATATATGACAACAATAATATGTGATCCGTCCTTTCTACAATACAAAACATCATTTGAGGTCAAACTAACACTAACTAAACTATCCTGCTATGCAATTGTAGCATCCAGCACATACAGAGGTCTAACTCACACAGTTTGGCTCAGTGGAGGAAACGTAGAGTCAGGAGGTAAAAATTTGACGTGGCATCATCTGTGACCGGTCTGGAGTGCTGATGCAAGTATATATCTCCTGATAATTGAGAAAAATGAGTGCTTTAGAATCAACCCTGTCTCAAGAGGCACAGAAAGGGAGGAAAGGACAGAAGAAAAGAGGTTCAAATGAGAGCATGCCGGCTTGAGCGAGCACAGGTGCAGCACTGTTGTGGTAATGCATCACAATCAATATTGATCAAAATGCAGACATCATAACTAATGAACGACAGGAATTCCAGAAATGCAGCCGTTATTTTACAATTTGCCACTTTTATATTACAATGGAAATGACACTATAGCAGAAAAATCTATGGCATACAGTATATGGCAAAACTCTATGGCATGCTTAGAAACAAAACAGAACACTTCCTCTTCAAAAAGCAGATTTGAGATATCATTAATGTCCATTGCACATGCATGTGCAACTCTGTTAAATAGTAATCACTAATAATAGAGTGGTGATGAAATGCTTTTAGAACAATAATAAAGATGCTGTCAGCAAGGAGCACTAAAAATAAAAATCTTCAAATCATAAGATTGTTGTTGGATATGAATATAAGAACAAAATTAAATTAGCCCTGTGGCAACATGAATCCATGAATTCTAATGCACAAATACAGCATTGCTCTCTCTCGATGCTCTGCCATGCTGTTCAAACACACATTAAAATCTGTTGTAGTTTTTTGTTTATAAATTTTAAAAGACTTTTTATTAAATTAATTATAAGTATTGATATCTATCTATGTCTGTCAGTCCGTCCGTTCTTCCATCCATCCATCCATCCATCCATTTCCGTCCATCCATCCATCCATCCATCCATCTATCTATCTATCTATCTTCGTCCGATCTATCTATCTATTTTGTTCTACAAAAGCTAAGTTTCCATCCAAAGTTGTAAAATTAACGTATGCCCAAAATTTGGAATATCGCATACAACATTTGCAAAAAAGCAGTTTCTATTCCATGTGCTCAAGAACAAAATCACCAGTTCCTGGGAATTTGGCGCAAAATATCAGCCAGAAAAATGGACGTTGCTGCAGTCAGGGAAGCGCGCAGAAAAAATGCAGTAAACACTATCATGTTCTCTTGCATTTGGATGCCTGATGTTTGAGAATGCAATTGTATTCTGGAAGGGAATTATACTCAACCATTCTGATGACAGACTTTGGCTCAATAACCAATAATTGAGATGCCGTGCAATGAAATTGTCCACTGTTCCAATTATCCAAACACATCCACTGCTGAGGCAAAGTCACGTTCACTTTTTTGTTGCACATTGAGGGATATGTATTTGATAAATGTAGTTTAAGTGCATGTCTTCTTATTGGATAAAAAATAATTTGCCTCATTTAAAGCTGCAATAGGTCATCTGGAAAATGCTAACTTTAGCCTGCTAGCTTTGAAAGCATACAATCTCACTCTCCCTGCAAATCGCATCTAAAGCCACACCTCCTCCAAAACAAATGAACGTACAAAGACCAGAAGCCAGTTGACCAGAGACAACATTATTGGATTACATCATGTGTCATTCACCGGTGAGAAAACTTCACAGTACAGTGAGTAACAGTACTACAATATCGATTGCAAACATCTCAGGTTACTGGTGTAACCTATGTTCTCTGAATAGGGAACGAGACGCTGCGTAGCTATGACGCAATGGGAACGCCCTCTGGGTGTGCCGATTGTCTGAAGCCCTTATAGAATCACGCCAATTCATTGGCTGATGGCGCGGGCGCCGCTCCGACGCTCTTACGTCGTCATATTATACTGGCGCGCGCACCATCCGCTCCTCAGATTTCTCTGCCGAAAAGGGGGGCCTGTCGGCAGCGCGAGAAGCTTGGCAGTGAACGCAGCGTCTCGTTCCCTATTCAGAGAACATAGGTTACACCAGTAACCTGAGACGTTCTCTTTCATAGGTTCACTCAAGGCTGCGTATCTATGACGCAATGGGAACGATATACCACACACGCCAAGCTAAGCGCTGCCATATCTGGCTCAAAGAACACCAGATAACATGCATGGCCGGATCAAGCAGATAGAACATGCAAACCCGGAGCCATGTCGAGATCCAAACTATAGAATCTGACAAAAGTGTGCGGGGAGGACCAGCCTGCCGCTACACAAATGTCCTCCAGAAGAGCCCCTCTAAAAAGCGCTTGAGAGGAAGCCACACTTCTGGTAGAATGTGCCCGAATGCTAAGAGGTGAAGGTAGCATTTCATATGCCAGTGAAATAGCCTCCGTCACCCAATGGGAAATCCTCTGTTTTGATGCGGCAAGCCCGCGGCGGCCAACACCAAAATATACCAAGAGCTGGCTTGATTTCCTCCAACCACCAGACCGATCTACATAAAACTTCAATGCTCGGACAGGGCAGAGCAAATTAAGCTTTTCATCCTCTTCTGATGCGAAAGGAGGAGGGTGGAAAGAGTGAAGGGTGATAACTTGAGAACGAAACGATGTGGACAGAACTTTGGGCATATACCCTGGCCTGGGTTTTAGGGTTACCTTAACTAGACCAGTAGCAAAATCCATACATGTCTCGTTAACAGAGAGAACTTGTAGGTCGCCCACTTGCTTCAAAGAGGTTAAGGCTAACAAAAGAGCAACCTTGAAAGTCAGAATCCGCTCTGGAGCTGAATCTAAGGGCTCAAAGGGAGCCTTCATTAGCCCATCCAGGACAACTGAAAGGTCCCAAGAGGGAATACCAGGGGAGCGTGCCGGTCTCAGGCGCTTAACCCCTCACATAAAAGACGAAACTAACCTATGTTTGCCCAGAGGGACTTCATCCAACTCCCTGCGAGCAGCAATGGCAGCGATGTAAACCCTAAGGGTGGTAGCTGCTGCTCCAGCGGCAAACTTCTCCTGCAGGAACTCTAGTACTGAACCCACCAGGCAGCTAACTGGGTCCAACGCATGGAATGAGCACCATGACTCGAAAACCTTTCACTTGGAGGAGTAGAGTCTCCTAGTGGAAGGAGCTCTCGCACTTGCAATGGTCTCCTGAACATCGGCAGGAAGACCAGCACTTAGAGCTAGCAATAGCAAAATTTTCGTTAGCGTGTGAAAGCATGTCGATGAGTTCGGCATAGGCCGCCGAAGGCCGCGCTTCCTGGCCACTAGGCGGGAAAGCGTCGTCGATTAAAGCAGGCCGGACGCTGCAGTGAAAACGACATCATCTAGCCCGAAAGAAATCGACTTGCACGCATCCGGGCTAGGGCATAGGTAGTCGTGTAAAAACTCGACCGGCGGAACCCCGTGCACATGCTCGGGGGAGGGAGGGAGAGAAAGGGCGAGGCCCGTCTGCTCGCACTCCACATCCTCAAGCTCTACATCCGAACCCCAGGTCGCGGATCCGAGAGAGGCCTGCACGGCTTCGGGAGCGCGACGGGGAAAAACGGATGACTCCTTCTCAAAAACCGCGAGCCTAGAGCGGAGGGTTTTGAGAAGGAGATTATCGCAGAATTTGCATTTAGAAGAGCCCTGAACCGCCTCGCCTGCGTGTGAAAACCCCAAGCATTTAACACACTTACTGTGAGGGTCGTCATTCGCAATAAAGCGAGTGCACGGCGGCAGGCAGCGACGAAACTCCATGACACTTCACCGCAAGGAGAACAAAGTTCCACTACCCACAGTCCCTGAAGTGCTGGTGATGAAAGTTGTACGAATTCCAATGTATTTGGGCCAGAAAAACCGAAACCGAAGGGCTAGAATGGCTGCTTCGTGAAGGCAGAGAAATCTGAGGAGCGGATGGCGCACGCGCGCCAGTATAATATGACGCCGTAAGAGTGTCGGGGCGGCGCCCGCGCCATCAGCCAATGAATTGGCATGATTCTATAAGGGCTTCAGACAGTCGGCACACCCAGAGGGCGTTCCCATTGCGTCATAGCTATGCAGCGTTGAGTGAACCTATGAAAGAGAACAACTTTTTAAAGATGTAATTAGATGCAGCAAGGTTTCGGTTGTGTAGCTGACAAAATGTGTCTGTGTAATATTACTTGCATGACAGGGTTTCCACAAAGAGAGTCTGCTTGGCTCCGATGAAGAAAGATAGTTCATAGATCCTTTGCCAGTGCCACTTGTTGTCGGTTCAGAAGGAAAGTTATCGGACTGAATTAAATGATTGAACGTACATTTCATGGTCCTATGCCTTCCACAGACGATATGTATATACATAAAAATACATATAGACAGCTTAACATAGTGATTGCTATCAGGATATGAGGAGACTTTCAACCAGCATAACAAAAATGTTTTTGTAGAGAGTAACCTATTGCTTCAAAATGAAAATTTCCTGATATTTTACTCACCCCCATCTGATCCAAGATGTTCATGTCTTTCTTTCTTTGGTCAAAAAGAAATTAAGGTTTTTGAGGAAAACATGCCAGGATTTTTCTCCCCATCACAGAGTTCCATGGCAACCAAAATGTTGAAGGTCCAAATCAATGCAGTTTCAAAATGCTTCAAAGGGCTTCAGAGGCCCTGCGCGATCCTAGACTAGGAATAGAGTCTTATCTAGCGAAACTTACTATACTTTAAAATATACTTTTTAACCTAAATTGCTCATCTTGTGCTGCTCTGCGACATGCCAAGGATTGCGCAATCACGTTGTAAAGGTCACGGTAGACGTAGGCAGAAGTACCGCCCCCATGTTTACAAAGTGCACATGCGAAGACTAATACAAACGCCCTTTAGCAAAATAAAAAGGTAAAACAACGATGTCGGATGATTTTGAAGTTGAAGATGGAGTGTTTTTTGGTAAAGGGCATTTGTATTAGTCTTCGCACGTTCGGTTGGGGTGGTACTCCCGTCTAAGTCTTGCGTGACCTTTCCGCCATGACTGCGCAATCCTTGGCAAGTCGCAGAGCAGCGCAAGATGAGCAATTTAGGTTAAAAAATATATTAGTTTTTAATTTTTTTTTTTTAAATGACCGATCGTTTCGCTACATAAGACCCTATTCCTCGTCTAGGATCGCGCAGAGCCTCTGAAGCCCTTCGAAAGAATTTGAAACTGCATTGATTTGGACCTTCAACATTTTGGTTGCCATGGAAGTCTGTGATGGGGAGAAAAATCCTGGAATGTTTTCCTCAAAAAACTTAATTTCTTTTCGACTGAAGAAAGAAAGACAAGAACATCTTGGATGAGATGGGGGTGAGTAAAATATCAGGAAATTTTCATTTTGAAGTGAACTAATCCTTTAAGTGCATACAATTTTTATGCAATTTTTTTAATTTCTTAATTTCCATCTACTGTTTTTATGTGACATCCAAAAATCTGTAAAACTTTATTTTGATGGTCCATTAGACATTCTACCAACAATAAGTAACTGCAACTGCATCAACTAACTCTCATTAGAGTATTAGTAGACTGTCTGCTTAATATCTGCTAACTCTTTATTGTGATGGTCCTCCAACAGACATTCTACTGACTTTAAGTAACTTTGCAACTACATGTCAATTTACTCTACTAACCCTAACCTAACAGTCTACTAATGAGAGTTAGTTGACATGTCATTGCAAAGTTACTTAGCTATAGCTAGTAGAATGCCTAAAGTGGACCATCGAAATAAAGTGTAACCCAAAATTTGCATAAAAATAGATAGATAGAAGCAGCTAATGAAAACTTCGGGAAATGTTGGTGCTGTATACATATGGTGACCTGAAAACCACCACCCATGTAATATTCATGAGAGTGCAGTATCTCTCGCTTGTTAGAATCATCCCGGTTTGGCCAGCAGGCGTATTTAGGCTGTGGACCCCCTGGTACTGTTCCATCCATTAACAAACTTTGCTGTTGTTTCCCATAACCACAGTTTGCTCCAGCAGTTTTGCCGTGCAAGTTCTCTGGTTTGTTATAAAAATCCACTCAACATAAAGAGAATGAAGACAGCATGTGTCTCTCAGTGCTGTAGCTGATGTGCTCTGGCTGCCAAGGGGGTTTCTATTTTAACATTTTTTGTGCTGTTGCATGACAATACCTTATATTTTTCTTGCATCTTGTATTGCATGTCCAGAACTAAATTTATCTGTACCATCGTGGCATTTCCGCCACGGAAATTATTATTGAATTACTATGTAACAAATACATTTTACATACAAGATTTTGTTACACACAAAAATAATGATCAGCAAAAGGCAGAGAGAAGACATTAAAAAAAAAATACCACACAGATATATGCAAAGCTGCTGGGCAAAAACAGTGGGTTTCAGAGTGTTATTCCTCCCAAATCAAACATTTGCTTCTACTTCTAGAAGTGTCCGCTTGATTGTGGGCAAATACATCTGCACCTGTGGCCATTTTTATGAAGCATCTGAGGTCTGATATCTCTCGCATTTATACCAATCCCTGTCACAAAAAGTTCCAGTTTAGCCCTGTGGCAACATGAATCCATGAATTCTAACGTGCAAATACAGCATTGATCTCTCGATGCTCTGCCATGCTGTTCAAATAACATTAAAATCTGCTGTTTTTTGTTCATACATTTTAATATAATTTTTATACATTTTAATCTATCTATCCATCCATCCATCGTCTCTGTCTGTCCGTCCATCCATCCATCCAATAATAATAATAATTTGTTACTTTTATATAGAGCTTTTCTGGGTACTCAAAGCGCTTTATATTTAGAAGGGGGGAATCTCCTCAACCACCACCAATGTGCAGCATGATGCGACGGCAGCCATAATGCACCAGAAAACCCACCACACACCGGCTTGTTGGTGGAGAGGAGACAGAGTGATGAAGCCAATCAGTATATATGGGGATGATTAGGAGGCCATGATGGACAGAGGCCATTGGGCAAATTTGGCCAGGATGCTGGGGTTAGACCCCTACTCTTTTTCTGAAGGATATCCTGGGATTTTTAATGACCACAGAGAGTCAGGACCTCGGTTTAACGTCTCATCCGAACGACGGTGCTTTTTGACAGTATAGTACCCCATCACTATACTGGGGCGTTAGGACCCACACAAATCACAGGGTGAGCGCCCCTGCTGGCCTCACTAACACCTCTTCCAGCAGCTACCTAGTTTTTCCAGGAGGGAAACCCATCCAGGTACTGATCAGGATTAACCCTGCTTAGCTTCAGTGGGCAATCAGTCATGGGCTACAGGGTGATATGGCTGCTGATATAGGTGATATGGCTATTCATCTATCATCTATCTATAGTTTATATCACATTTCTGAGAAAAAGAGTCCAGAATTGTGAGATGTAAACTCGCAATTGTGAGAAAAAAAGTTAGAGCTGTGAGATAAAAAGTTGCAAATACCTTTTAAATGTTTTATTCAGTGGCGGAAACAAGCTTTTATCCAAATCTGCAAACCAAATCAAATTTGTATGCAAACACAAATTCATTTTTGGATCTCAAAGAAGTCAATTCATCTTGTACTATAAATATTTCAACATCAAATCAAACAATCCAAACTGCTCATTCTGTGTTTCCAAATTCTGATAAATCTTTAGCAAGCTGCTGTTTGATAGAACAGACTCTGCTAGAGCTAATTCCCGTTTGCTCAATGCTAATTACTGGACATGCAGTACTTTAATTAATATCAGAGTGAATACAGACGGTATTGAACAAAATGCAATGTCAATAGGCTACTAAAGATGACTCTGACTATATCTTAAAAAACAGGCAGGGCAGACAGCAATATGCACTACACATAACTTTTAATGTTAACAGTGAATAAAATTACCCAGTTGTCACAGATAATCATGGTTTAGAAGTGGTTGACATCACCAGTGTGATGATTTTTTCATCATTTACTCACTACCATATCGTTCCAAATGCATATGAATTAGTCTCTTCCATGAAACAATGTCTTAATATAATTTTGTTAGTTTTATTTTTAGTGTACCACATATACAATTGGCATTGAAATAACTTGAGGCGGTGCATCCTTCATTCATTAAAGATTTTTATATGCATTCATGCTGTGCATTCATATAGGCAAATGTATTTCACTCAGTTTAGCTGGATGTTGTCTAACCATTCAAATCTGGGGAACATTTTCAATTTGAATCATTTCCATCACTGATTATTATGTTGCATTCATATATCTCTGAATATTTACAACAGTCTAGAAGAGGAGCCAAACCCTTGGCCTTCATGAGCCTCGTTATACAGTGATAAATTAAAGACCTGCAGCTTAATGTCCCTTAAAATGAAGATGCTTCGTGGGGCTGACTGCTGGTATTATTCTAGCTGACAGTGCATTGGTCATTTAACAGACTGCGTTTTTGCCATTTCGCAGCTCTTGCCAGTTGCCAATTCATCAGCTGACTATTTGCATATGCAGAGCAAGCAAGTAAGACAATCTGTCCCAGACCATTTTATAGTTGTAACATTAATGGTGAAATGCACCCACTAATGAAACACCATTTTATCTCATTTTAATAGTTTAACAAAGAAGTCGGGACAAATGCACTTATACTTTGTGGCGTCATGGGGCAGTGGCCAACACATATGCTCCTGATCCCGTACCCCTCTTGCATAGTTGCATAGCCCCAGTTGTTTTAAACTGATTTTTCATTTTCTTACGCTTGGGAAACCCAGTGGGAGTCTATGGTAGAACCTAGATCGTACAGTCGAACAGTGTGAATAGTACACACACTGAAATTTTGCACATAGATTGAACCTTTCAGTCTAGAAGCATTATTTTTTTTATGCAGAGATCAGCAAAGTTAGGCATTTATAAAATCGTTTATGTTCTGGACAAGTGTGTGTGTGTGTGTGTGTGTCCTATTTGAAGCTCAAGTGAATGCACCGTGCTGTTTTCTCTGTAAAGCACAAATAGTATGTAGGCTGACAAACCATTGATATAAAACAAATTTTTTTCTCTTATTTTCTATTGCTTCTCACCTTAATGGATCCATATTTCAGTCCATGTTCGAATCAACCACCATTTTTGCTGTCTACTGTCTGTGACGTTTATCTACACTCTGTAATGGTCCATCAAACATCCCAATTCACCGAAGAACATTTCCAAGCAGCAATCACCCTGGATATATAAATGACACACAATGGACAGAGAGATACACAATGGATCAATGGACAGCAACCCCTCTTTGCCAGCAAATGGACATTCAGGAAGCTGTTAGACAGCTGGAAAATCACTGGAAATTTAGTGGGAAAAAATCCTGACAAGCAATGTGCCATTGATTCTCATAACTGCATGGTTACATATGTGCTGGTCAGAACAAAACAACACATACAGTGCGACTAAAAGGGCTGAGACCACATTCTGGAATTTTTTTTATGCATAGCCTGCAAAGTAATCACCACTTTCAATGCCCAGAAAGATAGTAAAGACATTGTTAAAATAGTCTGTGTTGACTACAGTGGTTCAACCTTAATGTTATGAAGCAATGAGAATACTTTTTGTGCGCAAAAAAGTTCTCTTTCTTCTCTTCTGTGTCAGTCTATGTAGTCACGTGGACTATTTTATTAATGTCTTTACTACCTCACTGGTAATTATGTTGCTGTCTATGTGGGGTCAGAAGCTCTCAGATTTCATCAAAAATATCTTAATTTGTGTTCCGAAGATGAACGAAGGTTTTACGGGTTTGAAAAGACATGAGGGTGAGTAATTAATAGAACCCGGCCAATATGGGTTTTTGGGGACCGATATTAGGGAGTAAAAAAAGTCAAATATCGATATATCGGCCGATATTATTTATGTGTATATTATATTGTAATATTGTAATAATATATATATTGATGTGATCAAACTTTTGACTGGTACTGTATATATAATACAGTATGTACATAATATACATACATTGTACAAAAATGCAACAGAACAAACATACAGATGAAAAACAGTTCTTTTCAGGTTTTTCATAGGTCTAAACTAGATTTTCAGGTAAGCTACAGAAATAGTAATCAAATGTAAAATATCACTTCATAGTCTTCACTGTATAAATATAGATTAACACTTATTAAAGTTATTCAGTCAAGAGCAGTGAGTAATTTTTTTTCTGTCTTTTGTTATCTCGTCTTTTATGAGAAAACGTTTCCCTGCCATTGACATTCAAGTGTTGATAAAAATATTTGATATATTGTTCAGATATTCACACAAGATATCCTGTGGGCCATGAAACTAAAAATGACCCAAAAAGCTGGCAGTGACTGGCAAGTGTCAAATTTCATGTTTACGTTCACTTAAGACATAACCGACTATGTTTACGATGATACTCAATTCAACAATTTCGTGTAAATATTTGTGCGCTGTGAGAAGCATGGGCATGCAGATGCAACTACGACAGACTCGGTTGGGCTCTAGTAACTCTAGTTCATGTTTCACGCCCCTCACCATAACTACGAGTTTCAACACACTACTGGCGCAACTCAACCAGGTCTCAGGCCCTTTATTTTGCGTATGCTTTGGGTGAGAATTATTTAAATGAGGAATATTGTGACGTGTTTGTTCCAGGAAGAAAACTCAAGACTACAACCGACGCATTTTTTAGGGAGTTCAGAAACAGTGCACACTTTGTTAATTTGCAGACCATTTTCATGCTCAAATAGCAACATTACACACTAAAGAAAAAAAAAAAGCATAATCTTTCCCCGCCAAACATAGAATTTTCAGTGTTTTCACGGTTATACGCTAGGGGGCGCTATGACACATCTTCTGAAAGAGTAGTTTGAATCTCCTGATCAAAGCACATGTGAAGAAGTTGCAGAAACAAGCGATATCATATGTAATCATATGCATATGTAAAATAACATATCATCATTACTTTTACGTTTTGATCATCTGGATGTAGTCTTTGACTCAGCTTTTTGCTCAAAATGTTGCTTTTTTATGAAACCTACCCATATTCAAGTGTTGATAAAATAAAAGAATGAAAGCTAGAATAACATTTTTTTTAAAGCAAATGGTCTGATTTTGTTCTGTTATTTTGATATATTGCATGTTCAGATATTCATACAACAAAATATTTTGGGGGCCATGACATTTTTGTGAAAATGATGAAAAGCGCTGGCGGTGGCTGGCAACTTTTTTTTTTTTAGAAAAAAAAAAAAAATGCTGGCGGGGAAAGAGTTAGTACAGAATTACCAACATTTCACAATGGCTTTGAGTAATTCAATCAGAATTTAGAAAAAAATAATAATAATTATAATAATTAATACTACTACTACTACTAATAATAATAATAATCATCATCCTACGCTTCCACAGTCTGTGAGTTATCCATTGTTCAATATGAGTTTGTCATTTTATAGTCTCTATATAATTCAGTACTAAGGACCATGTGGATAAAAAATCTTGCAATCTTGAATGCCGTTTACTTGTAATTTCTTCAATGGGCAACAAGTCTATTATTTGCTCCAGCCATTGACCCAAAGAGGGTCCTGACTGGGAAATCCATGTAGTAAGTATACATTTTTTTTGCAAGATAAGAAAACGTTGTAACGTTCTTCTTCTTCTTTACTGTCTTGTGGATATATTTAGCTGTACTGTCCTTATTGTTTTTGAGTGATGTTGTGTGGCTGTGTTTTTTGGAGTATGTGTGTAATATGTACTAAATTGTGAAAAAAAGAAAGAAAAAAAAGAATTTAGAAATAAAAGTATCCATAATCATCTGTTTATAAACAATAAGCCACTTGAGTCTATGAGTTACCATAAGTAAAATCTTCCAAATCTGGAAAGTTTTCAACAAAGTTTTCTTAAACTGATGCACATTTTAAATACCACAAGTGAATACTTGAATACTTATCTAAGCATTCCAGACTTACACTTTCATACAGACAGCAGCTCTTTTAAACAATTGTTTTGTGTGCATTTTATGAATCATGACTAAATTCATTTCTCATCTGAAATCCCACGTGTGCTTTCTGTGGAGAAAATTGTACTGCTATTTCCCTGTAAGGCACTCAAATATTTGTCTACAGCAATTTGTGTTGATGCATCAGAAAATCACATACTGAGTTTTGAGAAATGAGTGGGGTTAAATAAAGGTCCCACTCCTTTAAGCCGTCTAACCGCATGCTGTCTGGTAATCTAAAACGAAGAACAAGAGTTTTGATTTAAAAACAAAACCTTGTTGTTGCCTGTAAATATGTAATCCTCACTCTTCCCTTTCTGTGTGTCTGTGTGAGGTGAAAAGGTCTCTGGCTTCTCAGGGTCTCTTAGCTGTGGTCTGTAATGGCCAATCTGCAGGGTGGCAAATGGCTCCCTGACTCCTGAAATATTCACCAAATCCCCAATTAGAGCTTCGTGTCACCTCTTCCATTTGTCAGTGCCTCATTTGGCTGGGGTTTCGCTCTCTCTAGCAGGAGATGTGCCACTTTCGATGACTAATTAATCAAATCTTGGCACTTTTTCAGGCGGAGAGGAAAAGTAATCTTCTGTCTATAGGGAATGCATGTAAAATGTTTATTCCATACGCTAGTTTAATCTATCATTTACAGGTGATTCACACAAGGACTAGGCTGACCATACGCTGTCTTCTCAAGGGGCTCATTAAGGACCAAAAAAAAAGAGCTTGCTTCATATATTTCATTTATTTATTTTATATTTAACAACAATATTTACTAGAATATGCTAAATGTCTGTGTTACAAAAAAAACATTTTTAGTACACACTTTGAATCGACTAGTGAAAATACTTTCTTTTTAATATTTTTTTTCATTGCAAATTGTGTCATCAACATATGTACGCTACCATTCTAAAGTCTGCATTTATTTGATCACAAACACAGTAAAAACAATATAGCTGCAAGCAGCCATTATCAGGGCCAAGCACAACAGAAGCAAACAAGGAAGCTAGCAGCAGACCTTTTGTGTGTCCTCAGAGTGCCCCCATACATAAGCGTTTGAAATTTGGTGAAAATATCTCATTTCATTTAGGAGTTATAGACATTTATATGTATGAACATAAAAAAAACCCACACCTGACTTTGATTGCATTTTTTTGCCACTTACAATGAAAAATTTGACATTTGGCCTGTGACATTTAGTCAACCAGCTATGATTCCGATTTTCCTATGGTGGTTTCAAAGATATTCGCAAAAGTTGTTTAAGCGCTATATTACAACGTTGCACAAACCATAAGGCAAAACCTAGCATGTTTGGTATCGTTGGACTTGGATTCAGGAATCTAAGGAGATGACATCCGTGAAAATAAGTCAACCACATACAAAGTTATAAGCATGTAAATATTTTAATACTATTTTAATATAAATAATACTCTTTCAGAACATCGTGCCGATGACCCATACCAAGTTTTGTAACAATCTGTTAATGCGTTCTTAAAATACAGCATTTTACTACAAAATTCAAAATGGCCGACATGGGAAAATCTCTGCATGCTACCCCAAATCTAACGAGACCACTTATATGATTTTTGGGTAAACCGTTCAGAATTTATAAGCAAAAATAGCCATTTTTTGTATCTCCGGACCAGTAGGTGGTGCTGCACCAAAACGCTGCATGTTGCCTCAGGTCATGCTTGTGATGACATGTAGAAGGATTGGTTTGAATACGATAAACTGTTGCGGAGATACAGTCTTATGTCTATTTTTGCAAGCACTACGTAAAATTTGTTTGCGTGTTATTCGAAAACAGTTTGATGAATCAACTTGAATTCCATAACTTGTATTGATGTGGTTCAATTTTTGTGCAAATCGGATAGGAGGAGTTCGAAAAAAGTAGGATTTTTGGTGGTAAAATTACCACTACAGAAAATTGAACCATATGGTTCAATCGAATCGGCTTGAGCCACAGAATCAGAGTAAAAAGAATTTTGTTTCTAACTCTTATGATTCAAAAGTTATTAGCATAAACATAAGTGCAAATTTGGACATTTGGTGACATTAGAGGGACTGAGTTAGAGACTCCAATTTTGCTATGTTGACAGTTGAGACTGTCCTCTATCTGTGCGCCAAATTTCTTAACTTTCCCGCAAGCGGTTCTATGGGTTTACAATAGAATCCCATGGCGGGATAATAATAATAAGAAATCTAACGATTACAATAGGAACCTCCGCACCATCAGTGCTTGGCTACATTTTATATTTTAAAATGTAATTTATTCCTGTAATGCAAAGCTTAATTTTCAGCATCATAACTCCAGTCACATGATCCTTCAGAAATCATTCTAATATGGTGATTTAATGCTCAAGAAACATTTCTTATTGTTATGATTTTAAAAAAAATGCTGCTTCATATTTTTGTGGAAACCGTGATACATTTTGTCAGGATTCTATAAGCACACCATTTTTTGAAAATGAAATCGTTTGTATTATTATTAATGTCTTGTTGGATAAAAGCATCACTAAGCCATTCATACAGAACATTTTTAATGTAAACACTACTGCTCATTTTTACAGCACTTACAGAGGTACAGCATTTCCTTATGCAAACAAGTTCAGTTCAGAGCCTCACAAGCATTCTGAATTTCCTCTGTGACGCTCTATCAAATATTGACTTCAGCCATAACTTGTCCCACATTGACTTGTGCGAGTTCCACCTAGAAGATAAACTGAGCAAATTGGAAAAGCGTATATATCCAATTGCTGCAGGTTATTATTTATAGTTCTCTTTGATCATGGCAAGGTGCTGGGATTGTGAATATTGAATGAGGCACCTGGGACTCAATCAGATGTCACATAATTATTGCATCAAAATTCAGGTACTTGAACACATACAGGTACTTGTAAGTGGTCACTCTTCTTAAGCAACATGGCACCTGAAGTCCTTCAACTTTATAAGCAGACGTTGTAAAGATATTTTTTTAAATGTTAAAGTGACAGAACTTTTGAAGTTGAAGTTGAATGCATCCAGTATTCATGCTATATGATGTAATATTTTCAACTAGGAAATAATTAACAAGCAGTAAAACAAACAGATCTATTGACTGCTCATTTAAAATGTATTGCAATTATTTTAATTGTGCTAGGTTTTGCCATGTGTCTGTCTGCACCTCTTTCGTTTCACTGCCACATTAGTGAAAGCAGTGAGTCAGAATTATTGCTGAGATAAAGCATTAGCAATTAGTCAATTAAGAGTATAATGAGCACTAGTATGCCCTGTTTATGCTGCAAATTGTGTCCGCTGTTGACTAAATGACTTGCACTGCAGCAGAGAGAGCGTTTAACACTAAGGCGGTGTGTCCACCAAAGCGTTTTTTCACGTGGCTGGCTGGCGTATTCAATTGTTGTCAATGGGATTGTTTATAGAACACCATGAGCGTAACGAAACGCTGAGCGAGTATTTCACGCTCAAGCGTTGAGCGCTCTGCGTTTTTTACTGGTCGCTGAGAGTTGAAGAATGTTCAACTTTGAGTAAAACTATCACTGTCACTTTTCACCCAGCCGTCCAATCAGAGTGGAGGATGGGCGTGACAAATACAACACAGACCAACCGCCACATTCTGCTTGTACAACGTCAGCAGATGAAAACGACGAGCATAATAATGGAACAAAATAATTTAAAACGAGCCAGAGGAAAAACTTTACATTGTATCGGCATTTTTATATAGAATCAATACAGAAACAAACCTAGTACACTTAATACAAGTACACTTCCGCGGATATTCCGTATCATAACAAGCAAAGAGTCTCAACTGAGAAAAACACTGCGCTGCCAAAACGCTCTCAAGCACACACAGCAAGGCGTTTTCAGCTGGCTAAAAATGCTTTGGTGGACACGGCCTAAGCACCCTATTTTAACGATCTGAGTGCATGGTCTGGCGCAGGTGCACCTAGGGCGTGTCTGAATCCACGTTTGCTAGTTTAACGACGGGAAAAACGGTCCATGGGTGTGTTTTGGGCGTATCGTGCAATAAACCAATCAGAGTCTCATCTCCCATTCCCTTTAACTCTTTCCCCGCCAAACACAGAATTTTCCGTTATTTGTGAGAAAACGCTTCCCTGCCAAACACGTGATTTTCTCAGCTTTTTGTTCAAAATGTTGCTTTTTTATGAAACTTACCCATACTTAAGTGTTGATAAAAAAGGAATGCATTTTTTTTTTTTTAAAGCAGAGGGTCTATTCTTTCTTTTGATATATTGCATGTTCAGATATTCATACAACAAAATATTCTATGGGCCATTACATTTTTGTGAAAATGATCAAAAACCCTGGCGGTGGCTGGCAACTTTTTTTAAAAACGCTGGCGGGGAAAGAGTTAAAAGCCAGTTGCACTCGCGCCATGACGGATTCACTATTTACATGGCGGAACTTGCAAGCGGAAAAACTGAACGCTTCTCTAGCGAGGAAATGGATTTGCTCGTGCGCACGAGCAGACAATTTACGGGACAAGCTGGATTCCACCGAAGCTCCCTGAGCATTTTTAACCTTTAATACCATTGCTCAGGGTGTATGAACTACCAACTCAGCATTTAATTAGCAGTTCACCCCAAAAAAATTTGTGGAGATCTTTATGAAACTCTTTCCCATACAAGGAAAAATAATAGTGGCATAATACAATTTTGGGGGGAAATACTGTACATGGCCGTGGCTAACGGCTATTTATTTTTTTTTTTTTTTAAATGATATGATAAATATTCAAAGTGGATAACATTCACACATCTCATTGGCAAGTAATCGTTCTGACCTCATTCGAATCACTCACAAAGTTTAAAGAACTAACAGGGCTGCATTAGTCTTGTTTAGATTTGACATTGTAAGATTGATAGTTTAAGGAACCAGCAGAATGTTTTTCATCTCAGCAAAATTGCCATGTTGTAGCAATTCATGTCAGAAGCATAAAGCAGAATGCATTTCCTTTGTGGCAGAGAGATTCAATAATAATTACCAGTGCAGAAACAAGGGGGTAAAATTGCATTGCTTATTGTTTGAAGTGAAGGAAAGCATGGTCAGTCAGAAGAGAGAAATGCAGTTATATTTATTGTAGAGCTTTTAGAAGCTCATCGCCAAAGGCCAACACATATATTCACACAGCAGTCATCAGCAGATAATAAAAAGCTTTTCATAAAACCAGTGCGCAAGAATGAAAGCCATTCAATAGTGATAGAAATGTTTGAGACATCTATAAGTGCTCTTTTTATTATTTGTAAATACTGACTAAAAAGTAACTAAATGACAAATTGCAGAAATCATACTAAACAATATACTGAGCAAAAATTGTAACCAAAACCTCTGAATGCAGCATATAAAAGAACTTCCATTTACTGTTCTCTCTTTGATTTCACAAGCTATTTCAAAAGCAAATTCTGCTATTAAATATGAGTTTTCATGCTGTGTTTAATCCGTGCTTTATACATAATCAGGTACGAATTTATACAAGGCTGTTTTTTTAACACAGATGAAGAAGCTTTTGAAAAACTAGGAGATGGTTGAAAATATGACTGCTGGATGCTAGCTGCAAGGTTCTGGACAGAATGGTGCAGAAAATAATTAAGCCTTTTTCAGCTAGACTGCTTCAGAGAATGCTTGGCAGATTTCAATATGGGGCCCTGCAGGAGAAATATGGAAATGAATCCAAAGAGGAGGGAAGCTGGGAATTTAAATCAGCCAGCAATGATCTAGGATACATACATCATTGAGGGAAGAAAACATGCTATGGACAAGAAATTATGTCTCACACAATACGTGCCAGACTGTCAAACCTCAGTGAGATGGAAATTATTCACATCACTTAAGAAAAAAAAAAAAAAAAAAGTTTTCTTTTTTTCTGTATGTGAAAATGTACAACAATCAAAGGAATAGTTCTGAGGAGAAAAACTATGAAAATACTGTCATCGTTCACTCACTTGCAAGTCGTTCCAAACACAAAAGATCAGATTTTAAAGATCTTTCTTCTATGCAATTACATTGAATGGTGTCTGAAACTTCCAAGATTCAGAAAGGATGCAAAAGCATCATACAAACGTCATCCACAAGACTTTGTGCTATATTTCAACTCTTATAAAATCATAAGATAGATTTCTTCCAGCTTCGATTTCTTCCAGTTAGCTGACCAGATCACAAGATCCAGATGAGTCAAATTTTGTGAGTGAATCATTCAGACTAGTTTTGTGATTCAATGATTCATTCACATATTGGCCATTGCTACTTAATGATTGCACCAAGGAGCTAGGCCGATTTCTTTTTCACTTTTTTTCACTTTTCTTCTGACACAAAGCAATCAAATTACTTCAGAAGACTTGTATGGAGCACTTCTATAATAGTGTTATGGTGCTTATTTGTGCTTTTTGGAGTTTAAAAGCTCTGGTCACTATTCATTGTAATTGCAGCTAAAACAAATGACCAGCGCGTAAAAAAAAACTGATTGAAAATTTGACTGAAGGAAAAAAAAAAAGTCATATGGCTTTGGATTGACATGAGGGTGAGAAAATTGCACAATGTTCATTTTCGGGTGAAATATTTATTCAATGCTTTCATGAAATCTGACCGCCATGATCCTCAGATCCTCCATGTTTCTACTCTTTTGCCCTTGATGTTTCTTGTACCCCATGTTGTGATTTTCTTACTCTGGATGGAAAATGTACAACATCAAACAGGTTTGACACTTGACAGGTCTCCTCATTTCATTCTTCAATGAGTTTGTGTCATTTCTCCATGCTGAGGCACTTCTGACAGACAGACAGTTTCCTGGCATCAAACTCACAGCACCAACATCTCAGCCTCGAGCACAGAGAATACGTCTTATAAGGGGGCATTGCTAATTACTAAAAGGCTTTGACTAATACACACTAAAGAGATTAGCTGACCATAGAGAATCATGGGATTGCTACAAATTTAGACACAACACTGGATACATAAATATTGAAGATGTACAACTGCTGCAGCTAATCATAAATTTAGTAGCTTTCAGTAACACGCAATTATTATCAGAACACGTACTTCATGCACTTTTCCCTAAAGTTAACATGTAGTACTAGTCAAGGTAGGTAGCTATGGGAACTTGTTTCTGTCACGGAATAAAAAATTAAAAAAAATCTATAAATCTTTATAACAGTTGTGAGTTTGTATCACAATTTTGGAGGAAAAAAGTCAGAATTGCGAGATATAAACTCACAATTATAAGAAAAAAGAGTTTATTTCTCACAATTACAAGGTTATACATTTGTATTCCATATCAGACCATGCTTCCATAGGTAACAGATACTTAATTGAATTAAAAAATGTATTAGATTGACAGCATTTATAAAGCACATTTTAAAAGGGCAAGAAAAATGATTTCCATAATATATACAAACATTCGCAGTAACAGCACAGTCCTTCAACCACATATTTATGACCAGCCCTGTACACAGTAAATACAATTTCCCCACATTTTGCATATGCAATGCCTCCTTATTGCTTTCTTGCCTTGTTTTCTCACACTACAGCATGTTCTATCACGGTGAATTGATGTTTTGAATTTACTAATGGCCGAATCAATGTCTAACATTCAACGCTGCCTACTTGATTTACATGCATGAAAGAAATATAACCTTATAACCGCTTATGCTCTGTGTCATTATGTTCTCATATTTTTCAAATCACCTAGTAGATGACAAGTGATTATTCACAATTGGGAAAAAAAATTATATTGGCAGATTTGGCACCACCAAGGGATTTCATCATTAGTATTGATTCATACAAATCTACAGCTAGACAGCCTGGAAGATAAAATGCTACTTTTTTTCAAATACATAAGATCAGAAGGTCATGCACACATGCAAATCGTTGAATGTGTACAGTGGTAAAATTAGAAAAAGATCCTCATCAGAGCTTCATTTTTAAATATATGATGTTGGTTGCAGGGTATAGTAACTAGAAACATACCTCAATGCATAATGTGCAGCTGTAGTATTATACTAAGTACGACATTAAATCAGAATTTCAGCTATTTCTCAGACAGAAACTTGACAGAAACACTCACATACATTCAGAGCATATTGATATTGAGATATCAACCCGATGCCTTGAAGCCTTTCTGTCCTCACTGCTTTGTCCCTTGTCATTTCAAACATGGCAGCAAAAAATACCTCATACTCTCATCCACCAGATCAAGAAACTCAGATGGTGTTTAAACGAATACTTCACCTAGAAGTGAAAATTCTGTCATTATTAATTATCACCTTTATGATGTTCCAAACCCATATGCAGCTCTTTTCAACAACAGTGCATATGACCACATCTGTCAACCTCCAAAAAGAAAAGAAAAAAAAATCATAAAACACCAGCAGGAGAGAATATTTTCCTTTCCATGCTGACCAGGCATCTCAGTATAAAGTATGTTACATTAAACATAAAAAAACATTTTGCACATACTGTACCTTGATGCCAGTTTGTTCTGTTTGATTGACTGAGCAGCATTGCAAGAGTCTTGATATACAGTCCAACAGTACAAGAACTATTCACTATTTCACTATTTGTATCACTCAGCTTGTATTTTTGCTCGTTTCAGACAAACTGTCAGTCTATGTGATGATGTAAAGGAACTGATGGCTGTCTATATGACTGAGCCAATGACTCATTCGCTCATACCATTCGTTCAAAAACACTGATTCATTCAGGAACAATACAAATGGCTGTCTATATGACGAGTCATTGAATCATTCGCTCATCCTATTCGTTCAAAAACACTGATTCATTCAGGGACGCTTTGAGTAGGAAGGGGAAATTATTTTTCTTTACATTGCTTATCGACAAACAAAGCGCTATTTTATGGATTTGTTGGAACTAGTTTGCAGTGATAAAACAAATGTGAACTAACTGGACAAATTCTGTCTGAAACGTAAGTCACTCAATGTAAACGTATTGTTTATTGAACTGTTACCAGCACCATCATGCTTATGGCTGAATCACTGCTGACATTCAGTAAACAAACAGCACTCTTGCTCATGTGACATTGCTTAAATAACACCTCTGAGCTTGAAAAAAGATAATAAACTCAGTTTGTCCTCTGTCTCCTCAGCGTTGTGACCTTGTTCAGCTCTGTGCTCTTGTTCATTGGCCACTTTCATTTGTAACAGATCTTGCCAAGTCCAGTTCGGCAGCTCTGGGGGCATTATGGGAAATGTTCCATCACTTGCTCCGTGTCTGAGAGCAAAAGGTCACTGCAAGAATAGAACTGGCACTTTGGGGGCAGGAGGTTATTATGAAGAAGCTGTAAAGTTTGAAAGACTTTAAAGTGTGATTCTAAAATAAAAAAAGACAGCTAGTCTGAAGCAGGGTTGTGCAATATTCAAAAATAATTTCAGAATGCCTTTTAAATTCCTAAATTTGAATTTATATATATATACACACTCACCTAAAGGATTATTAGGAACACCATACTAATACTGTGTTTGACCCCCTTTCGCCTTCAGAACTGCCTTAATTCTACGTGGCATTGATTCAACAAGGTGCTGAAAGCATTCTTTAGAAATGTTGGCCCATATTGATAGGATAGCATCTTGCAGTTGATGGAGATTTGTGGGATGCACATCCAGGGCACGAAGCTCCCGTTCCACCACATCCCAAAGATGCTCTATTGGGTTGAGATCTGGTGACTGTGGGGGTCACTTTAGTACAGTGAACTCATTGTCATGTTCAACAAACCAATTTGAAATGATTCGAGCTTTGTGACATGGTGCATTATCCTGCTGGAAGTAGCCATCAGAGGATGGGTACATGGTGGTCATAAAGGGATGGACATGGTCAGAAACAATGCTCAGGTAGGCCGTGGCATTTAAACGATGCCCAATTGGCACTAAGGGGCCTAAAGTGTGCCAAGAAAACATCCCCCACACCATTACACCACCACCACCAGCCTGCACAGTGGTAACAAGGCATGATGGATCCATGTTCTCATTCTGTTTACACCAAATTCTGACTCTACCATCTGAATGTCTCAACAGAAATCGAGACTCATCAGACCAGGCAACATTTTTCCAGTCTTCAACTGTCCAATTTTGGTGAGCTCGTGCAAATTGTAGCCTCTTTTTCCTATTTGTAGTGGAGATGAGTGGTACCCGGTGGGGTCTTCTGCTGTTGTAGCCCATCCGCCTCAAGGTTGTGCGTGTTGTGGCTTCACAAATGCTTTGCTGCATACCTCGGTTGTAACGAGTGGTTATTTCAGTCAAAGTTGCTCTTTTATCAGCTTGAATCAGTCGGCCCATTCTCCTCTGACCTCTAGCATCAACAAGGCATTTTCGCCCACAGGACTGCCGCATACTGGATGTTTTTCCCTTTTCACACCATTCTTTGTAAACTGTAGAAATGGTTGTGCGTGAAAATCCCAGTAACTGAGCAGATTGTGAAATACTCAGACCGGCCCGTCTGGCACCAATAACCATGCCACGCTCAAAATTGCTTAAATCACCTTTCTTTCCCATTCTGACATTCAGTTTGGAGTTCAGGAGATTGTCTTGACCAGGACCACACCCCTAAATGCATTGAAGCAACTGCCATGTGATTGGTTGATTAGATAATTGCATTAATGAGAAATTGAACAGGTGTTCCTAATAATCCTTTAGGTGAGTGTATTTGAAAGAGGTCTCTATGCTCACAAAGGTTGCATTTATTTGATAAATTATTATTACAGTAAAAACAGTAATATGTTAGATATTATTACAATCTAAAATAACTAAAATAAATAATTTTCTATTTTAATATACTGTAAAATGTAATTTATTCCTGCAATGCAAAGCTGCATTTTCAACATCACTACTCTTCAGATCCTTGGTCTAATAAAGTTCCTGTCGTATGACTGAATTTGATGATTTTCTTTGAATTGCAATTCAGTAATTGTAAGTTCCCACCATTCAAATTCGAACTTGCACTCATGAAATTCGATAGCAATCCGATTTGCAATGTTCCAGAATGCTTTATCCAAAACAGAACACATATTGTTAAATACCTGAACACTAAAATACTGCTCGTAAGATGTTTTAGAAAGTTCACAATGCAAAGTTTTGAGTTTAAAACTCCCAAACAAGGTTATTTTTTCTCCTCACTCTTCAGGTATGTCCCCTGGACGATGCATGATGCTTCAGTCTAGACGATTAATGTTGCTGTTTTCTCATCTTTAACTGTAGAGCAGGACCATGTTTGGACTAATGGCAGTCAGCCCAGCTAGACTGATTACTAGGGGAAGAGAACTAAATAGTACTTCCTAATTACCTGCTCAAGAAAAGGCAGATCACTGGCACCGGTGTTACACTGGCTTGCCCAAATCACTCTTTTCATTACAGTTAACAGAAATGGTGTGACCTGCACAGAGAGACTCACTGAATAAAATGTCCTGGGGTTACTGACATTGAATTCAGGGAATTCACTAAGATTGAACTGTGCCCAATTATTTTAGTACCCAATTCACTAAACGATTTATGTAAATGAAGTAAAGGCGCAAACATATCAAAAACCTGTGCAGAATTTGCAATTCCACATCGTAACAACAAAAATTCAAGGGAACATTGCCAACCTTAACTTTATTGTTTTTCCCTCCATGGGTGGCAATATTTACTATAGTGTTCGGGACAAAAGCGTTTTAATTTGGCACTCATTTTTAATCAGAAAAGATCAAAAACAAAACACTTGTGATGTTTGCTCGTTTGTAGTGTGGACAGATTGTTTGTGAGGAGACTGCCGTTTAATATTGCATTGGGAACAATTGGAAATGTAATCAGAGATGAGACAATTAGCTTCCTTCTCACAATATTCTGTGAAGTTCATTTCTTCAGCTATTAGTCTTGTACTCATGTAAGTTGATTAGCACTTTGATGTTTGAACCTTTAAAGTGCCCCTATTATGGTTTTTCAAATATTTTCTTTCATGCAGTGTGTAATATAGCTGTTTATGATAAATAAAGTTATTGCCTCCCAAAAGAAAGAATCAACTTTAAGCCGTCTATACGATCATCAGTAATTCGAATCCCACCTCGTTACAGTTCTACAGCACTAGATAAGACATTTGCATATGTTCACCCGCAAACAACTTGACACGCCCTCAAAGACGTCATTTTACTGACGTCTGCTTCTCAAATCTCGGAGTTCAACGTGGGATTCGCAAAACGCTTGCTATTGAAAGATGGGTCAGTGCCCAGTTTATTTGGACCAACTTGCTCCTCAGAATCACAACCTGTAAGTATGATAAATTTGTTATGTATATATGTGACCCTGGACCACAAAACCATCATAAGTTGCACAAGTATATTTGTGGCAATAGCCAACAATACATTGTATGGGTCAAAATTATCGATTTTTCTTTTATGCCAAAAATCATTAGGATATTAAGTAAATATGTTCCATGAAGATATTTTGTAAATGTCCTACCATAAATATATCAAGCATTTATTAGTATTAGTAATATGCGTTGCTAAAGACTTCATTTGGACAATTTTAAAGGCGATTTTCTCAATATTTAGATTTATTTTTGCACCCTCGGATTCCACATTTTCAAATAGTTGTATCTCGGCCAAATATTGTCCTATCCAAACACACCATACATCAATGGATGACTTATTTATTCAGCTTTATTCAGTTGATGTATACATCTCAATTTCAAAAAATGACCCTTATGACTGGTTTTGTGGTCCAGGGTCACATATTTTCTACCAGGTGTTCAAATACGTGGTTTTGTGTTTTATATTGAAAGTTTCCGGCTCACCGGCTAACTCACGTTATTACTGTCTTACTGAAATACTTCTGCTAATCAGCTGTGGGCCACTATTACCTATTAATGCAGATTGTCTGTCATTCTTACTACTTTGAGTAAGGATAAAGGATGGAGCAAGATTTGTTTTACAAACATTTATGTTACATCAGTCATTCACGTTAGTGCTCGGCTAACATATGCGCTGTTATTGATACAGTTCCTACATGTGAACCGCAATAAATTAGAAATATACACATTGGTTTGTTGATTGACATACACTTGTTAATGCTGATAGTGAGGAATTACAGTTGCAACATCTCATGATGTACCTCAAAATGAGTAGTGCATAAATGAGAAACGTCCTGCTCAAGTCGTCCTTGCGATAGAGATTCGGGTTTAATATCTAGTTCTTCCAATGTTTCATCATCGCACTCGTGCTCGGATTGATATGGTAAAATCGGCGTCGTCGTTACTGTCTTTACACTGTGTACAATCGCTGAGCTTTAGGAAGCCTCTGGAGCTGAAGTTCAGTTATGGTAATAAACATTTAGCTTCCGACACATGCTGTAAGCGGTCGACCAATCAGAGCAGAGTAGGCTCGCGGAAAGGAGGGATTTAGAGAGATTGATTCATCTGACGAGTCGTTTGAGAATCATTGAAAAATTTGGTGATGTGCAATGTATATTATTGAGAAAATGAAAATGTTTTTTGACCTTTAATGCATGTAAACCTGTTGTAGGAGACTCCAAAACTAAATTAGGAACATTTAAAAATAGCATAATAGGGGCACTTTAAGTGGTTTCATTCTGTTTTTAAAGCGGGAGTGTGTGTGGTTTTTTTTTTACGTTAAAATCTTTCTTTTATAACAGTGTATTATGCAAAATGGCTTTTCACAAATGATAACCCCAGGTTATCGTCCCTCTAAACTCCGCTTTTAACCTCTGATAAAGGTACGGTGTAATTTAGAAGTGTGGTTGGTACAGATTTTTACCTGGGGTTATGAAACCCTGCTCTACTTAGCACCGCTTTTGCGGCATTAATCCCGCATTGTGTTGCAACGTATGCAGAGTAAAACAATGAACTGTTAGAATTTTATGGTTAGATGCTTAGCAACAGACAGCCAATCGTGTGCTTCATATTCACATGCTTTGGACAGTCATGGAAACACAGCACAGTGTATAGTATAAATAGTATGTTTCAGAGTTTGAGGGGGAAAATGTCAAATGGCAACAGAAATTGGAGAGAAGAAGAGACCGTTTCATTCATCACATTTATAGTCTGAAAACTCATTCAGGAAAAACTTGATATTACAAGTTGGCATAATATGAGCATGCACAATGCTAGAGCCTTTATTAAACAGGTTGCATGCTGCCTCCGTCCAATCAGTGACACTGACACCACAAATATGCAAATAAGCACATTAATCCGGGGTTTAGGAATGTACAGTGTTAATCGTCAGTGCATGAATACTTAGTATTAATTGTTAACCCCAATTATGAGCAGTGTGAAACATGAAGCAAGATAGCCCAGGATTAATAATGACCCAGGGTTAACTATTTAAAGTGTGAAAGCCCTGTTGTGAAGTATAAATAAACTATTATCAACTATTATGAGTAATAGCATCACGACTACATTGGCATTGGGGTGAGATCTGTTTGGCTAAACAATGGCAGAGAGTTTGGGTTTTCTTTTTGAAAACACTCATTATTTTGCAATTCTTTTGCTAGTGGCGCAGACACGCTTCAGCTTTAAGCAACTCTGGGAGGCAAACATTTCTGACTCCAGATTTTGAGAACAAACAATGCGGGCATCTTTCAAATCAGGTTTTGAAAGACCACAGCTGCCAGATCTCATGTACAAAGCACCATTCTGTCCAGTAGAACATAATTACTCTCACCCACACAAGCCAATATGATAATACACACATTCCCTTTGATGCTTTCAGTGTGTGAACAGAGAGACGGAGTGTGCTGATAAGATGTTTGGCGACGATGTGGCGTGTTTCCCTGCTTCGTGTCAGTCTCGGCTTCAAATCAAGATGATTCATTCTGAGCTCTTCACTTTAATTACAAATTGCCTGCAGCATAAACCTTCACCAGCAACAAAATGAACTATTTACTACTTGATTGCCACAGGCATGCAGTTAGCAACTCACAAGCTTCTATAGGGGCAGTCAGGGTCTCACAGATGTTTCCTTTCACAGTAAAGAAACAAACAAGCAATGCAGGTGCAATGCAAGATGACCTTCAGCCAAAGGAAGAGGGTTAAAGAGAGTGGAAGAAACAGAGCAGAATGCTTGCTTTGGGGACTATGAAGAAATGTTTCTCAGCAACTTGTATGCATGTTGCACTATATAAATCATTAATTTTTAAAAAACTTCATATGTTTTCATGTTGTTCACTTCACCACTATAAACCCAATTGGACATGGTGGCTTGGGTAAAAACTCAGTGGTTTGTATTGCTTTGGCAATAACTTTAAAGAGCTTTAAAACTCCCTGCTTTTTATTTTTTTTAGGAAGAGTTCTCCCACAAAATGTTTCAGTTTACTCACACTCATGATGTTCCAACTCTGTGCATGTCTTGCTTTCTTCTTTGCTTTCCACAAAAAAGAAAGTCAATATAATGAAAGTTAATGGTATCCATGGTATTGAGCTCCAAAAGCACCATACACATATCACCCAAAACACATATCACTATTTTTCTGAAGTGATAGTTTTGTGTGATGAAAAGACATGGGTGCATTTCCTTGGTGTATCACATTTATTATTTTAAAAGTTTAGCCCTAAAGTGCACAGTAAAAATTGAGACAGAACACACACACACACATACACGTTTACATCTAAATAAGGAAAATGCATTGACTTCTATTGTTTTTATATACAGATAATTGTGTATTTTATAACCTAACACACACACACACACACACACACACACACTTAGATATTTAAAGGGCCTGAAAGAGTGTGTGCACTGATACCAAACCTCTAACACACTATTTAAACCCTCAGGTATCCCCTCTTTAAAAGGTCAGCTCAGCTAAACTGCTTTGCAATACACAGCAGTTGTGCGTTCCATAAAAAGCACTACTAAACGAATCATAAAAAGAATAATAAAAGAAACCTTACAGTAACCTTTCTGAAGATTTTAGAAAGCATATCAAGGTAACAAAATGACCAATCAAAATCCGGACTTAAAACTCTGGACTTTTGGTAGTACCTAGTCCACTAAAGGAGGCAGAGCATTTTTGCATTTGGCTCCTAAACTCTGGAATAGCCTTCCTGATGATGTTCAGGGCTCAGACTTATGTAAATCTAGATTAAAGAAACATCTCTTTAGCCAAGCATTCACATAATGCATAACCTTGTACAGTTATATCAGATCAAATGCACATGATTATCTTTGCTCAAAATGTTATGAAAAGCAGCTACGCTAATTGTTTTCCATTTGCTTTTCTGTTTTATCTCAGCATGCCCATCCCGAGGTAACGTAGAGGCAAGGCAAGGCAAGACAAGTTTATTTATATAGCACATTTCATACACTATGGTAATTCAGAGTGCTTTACATAGAAAAGGGAATTAAAATAATCACAAAATAAAAGTAAGGAAAATTAAAACGTTATAAAAGGAATTAAAAGAGATACAAAGATGATACAGTTATAAAAGGAATTAACAGAGTAAAAGGATGATACATAGATAGACTTCTCATCTGGTAAAACATTTCAGCTTATATTTAATTAATTTCCCCACTTGCTCTGGGACTTCCCCATACTGGTTGTCTCTTTCTCTGTGGATTTCTTTCGGCATGCCTAAATAATTTGTCGGACGTCTCCAGCAGATTCTGATCTTTCACCTAAAATCTGCCAGGCAGAGCTGGACTATTTCAGTCCACACCCCCAATCACCAACGCAGTTAAAACTTTTCTTCCAGAAACGTCTTAACTGCGCTGCATTTACCCACGTGATCTCAATTTCTCTTCCAGAAACTTCTTAACTGCACTGCATTTACCCACGTGATCTCAATTTGTCTTCCAGAAACATCTTAACCACGCCACATTACCACAGAGCCAGCCCAACCACTACAAATAAAATTGTAACCAAAAATAAAAACAGGGTTAAATTGAAACATAAAAAAATAAAGTGCAAGCAGTTCGGACAAAGCACAGAGCTCATTCAGTAAATGCATAGCTAAACAGATGTGTTTTGAGTGTTTTGAAAGTGGCTAATGTTGGAGCACATCTGATCTCTTCAGGAAGCTGGTTCCAGCTGTGGCTGACATAATAGCTAAAAGAAGACTCTCCTTGCTTTGAGTGAACCCTTGGTATTTCTAGCTGATAGGATCCTAATGATCTGAGTGATCTGTTAGGTTTATATTCTATGAGCATATCTCCAACGTATTGAGGTCCTAGGCCATTAAGTGAGTTATATACCAGTAATAATACTTTAAAATCGATCCTAAATGTAACTAGAAGCCAGTGTAAAGACCTGAGGACTGGTGTAATATGGTCATATTTTCTGGTTCTACTCAGAATCCTGGCAGCAGCGTTCTGTATGAGCTGCAGATGTCTAATGGTCTTTTTGGGAAGGCCAGTGAGTGAGATTACAATAGTCCACCCTACTGGTGATGAAAGCATGAACAAGTTTCTCTAAGTCTTGTCTGGAAACAAATCATCTAATTCTTGATATATTTTTGAGATGATAGTAAGCTGATTTAGTTATTGCTTTTACATGACTACTGAAACTAAGGTCAGACTCCAGAAACCCACCAAGATTCCTGACTTGATTTTTAGTTGTTTGACCCCTAGTGTAAAGATATGCATTCACCTTCAGAATTTCATATTTGTTTCCAATTGCAATGACTTCAGTTTTTTCTTTGTTTAACTGAAGAAAGTTTTGGCACATCCAACTGTTAACTTCATCAATGCATTTGCACAGGGAGTCAATGGGGCTGTAGTCGTTAGGCGATAGGGCTAAGTAGATCTGTGTGTCTTTTGCATAGCTGTGGTAAGCAATTTTGTTCTTTTTCATTATTTGGCTCAGTGGGAGCATATAGAGGTTGAATAGGAGTGGCGCAAGAATTGAGCCTTGTGCGACTCCGCATGTCATGGATGTCCACTCAGACTTATGGTCACCTATACTCACATAATAACCTCTCCCTAATAAGTATGACCTGAACCATTTTAGGACTACCCCAGAAAGCCCGACCCAGTTTTCCAGCCTGTCAAGAAGTATGTTGGGATCGACAGTGTCAAATGCTGCACTGAGATCAAGTAGCACCAGCACTGATAATTTACCTGTATCAGTATTGAGGCGAATATCATTTATTATATTTATGAGTGCTGTCTCTGTGCTGTGATGCGGTCAGAAACCAGATTGAAAAATGTCAAAGTATCCGTTTGAGCTTCTGAATTTGTTCAGCTGATTGAAAACAACTTTTTCAATGATCTTGCCTATGAAGGGAAGATTTGAGATTGGTCTATAGTTGCTTAATATGGTCTTATCCAGATCCCTCAATTGCTTCGAAATCAGACATAGTGACTAATTTCTGAAATTGTGGATGAGTCTGTCTGACCTCAGCACAGCACGAGGATATACTGATCGCCTTTCTGATATTATTGATCTTTTTAGAAACAAAGGAGGCAAACTCATTGCATTTTCTTTTGGAGAGCAATTCACTGGGAATGTGACTTGGGGGGTTTGTTAGTCTCTCGACAGTAGCAAAAAGAGTGTGGGTGTTTTTTATGTTGCTGTTTATAATATTTGAGAAGAAGGTCTGTCTAGATGTGCCTAGTTCCACATTGGATGTCATAATGGACTACAAGTTTTGTCTTCCGCCACATGCGTTCAGCTTTCCTGCTTTTTCCTTTTCATACTTTGAACTGCTGTTGTGTTTCTCCAAGGTGCTTTAGGTCTGCCATTCTTTTTCCTGACTTTCTCAGGAGCAATATCATCACTTACATTATTGACTTTTGATTTAAAGCATTCAAGAAAAAAATCAACTGAGTCTGCGGATATGCTTGGTGTCAGAGATATGGCCTTCATAAATAGTACACTAGTGTTCTCATTTAAGCATCTCTTTGACAGAGACAGATTTAGCTTCAATGGCAGGAGAGATCGATATATCAAAGAAAATACAGAAATGATCAGACAGTGCCACATCCTTAATAACAATCAATGAAATGTTTAGACCCTTACTGATAAGTAAATCTAGAGTGTGTCCACGATTGTGTGTGGGTCCATGTACATGACTCAGATCAAAAGTGTTAAGAACAGTCATGAGATGTTTTGTTGTACTGGATTCAGCATTGTCAATGTGAATGTTAAAATCCCCAACAATAGTAAAACAGTCAAACTCAGAAGAGATTGTTGATAACAGCTCTGTAAAGTCAACAAAGGCTGAAGAGTATTTCGGAGGCCTGTAAATAATGATAAGTAGAATGCGTGGAGCAACTTTTAACACAGTACCCAGATATTTGAAAGACAGGTAATTTCCAAATGACACTTGCTTGCACTGATAGACATCTTTAAATAGAGCAGCTACACCTCCACCTCTCCTAACCGCTCTGCAGACACTCATAAAAGTAAAGTTATGTGGGGCTGTTTCATTTAAGACTGTTGAACCGCAGCTGTCTTCTAGCCACGTTCCATTTAGAAACATAAAATCCAGGTTGTTTGTGGTTATTAAGTCGTTGACTAGAAGTGATTTATTTTTAAGTGAGTGGATGTTTAAAAGTGCTAACTTAACAGTCTTACTTTTTGTCCCCATGGTAATGTTAGTTTGATGTGTAATAGGCAGCAGATTAGATGGGTTTGCCATACGGCTTGAGAAGGCCTTAGATTTTCTATCACGTAATAGAACAGAAATAGAGAAAGCAACATGCACACTGGGTTCCCGCTTGTTCTGTATAAAATTTATAAAGTTACTGTTATCATAGCAGGGACCCGACACACATCACTGAGAGCTGGTATCAGTTGTTTTTGGTTCACCTACAACCGATGGAGGAGGGTGTGGGCCCTGGCGTTGTGACCGAAGAAATCTCACAGGAGGAGGGGGAGGGCGAGCTGGGCCCATTGGCTTTGGTGGTCGCCACTTTTTGGTTGATATCTGGGGGCTCGCAGCGATAGAGTGTGCTAGTCTGGTTCCAGCATACACCAGTTCCTCCATTTTCTCTGAGAAGCTCAGAAGTGGGGATGCTGGAGAGAGGAATAACATGTCTGGTGAGGGGGGATGTTGCTCTGGTGTTACTGGAGGCTGTAATATGTTGTCCTGGCTTCCCTGGCTGTTTTCCAGAAAGTCATCCTTGGGTGCTGAATCTTGGAGCAGTTCTAATCCGTCACAGTATGTCTGTGGTGAGCTCAGCTAGGAATGTATCAGTGAGCAGTGGTTGTTGTGGTTGCGTTGTGTTATCATTGCCCTTGTGGAATGTGTCAACATGTCCATTCAGATGCTGAAGTGAAGTCCTGTGGTCATTCATACTCTGTAAAGGTGTGTGTGCGCCATTTAGGTTAAGTGGATTGCCACACACTGCTGAAGGATGATGGAGGGAGAAGTAGATATTGTCCTTTAGCAATCTTGCACCAAGTTTGCTTGTGTGGAGGCCATCTTGTTTAAACAGCTGTCCCTGACTCTAGAAAAGATTGAAGTTGTCAATGAAGTTCAGTCCCTTCATGTTGCAGCTTTTTTGCAGTCATGTATTAAGCCCAAGCAACTGTGAGAACCTATTTGTTCCCCTTGCTGGAAGTGGTCCACTGATGAACGACTGAACTTTCAGTCGTCTAAGTTTTTCAAAAAGTTCATTGAAATCCCTCTTAAGGAGTTCTGACTGCTCTCTCTGAATATCGTTCTTCCCCACATGAATGATTAGTCGATTCACAGTCTTATATTTCATCAGAATGTTCTTAAGTTCCCTGTTTATGTCAGAAACGGTTGAAGGCAGCACGTAGTTGTATCCCTGCTGCTAATGTTTCTGATAATGGAGTCACCCACTATCAGAGTCCTGGGCTCGGCTGTGCTCTGAGCTGAGTGCCGCTGTCTGCTCGACTTTGGCATTACTGTTAGCTGCTGGCTGATTTGATCTGTGTCTGATCACATTTGGGGATTTCTCACCCACATTCAACACGTTTGGGGATTCCTCACCCATATTCATTAATACTTCAAATCTGTTCTCAAGATGTATAGGCAGTGGTAGGGGGGTAGAAGATGCTACTGTGACAATCTGTGATACTTCAAACAGAAGAGGCATTTTCTTTCTTATCCTTTTGAATGTAGGCAGCTGTGTTTTTTCCTTCTCCGGAATGTAAACTGATGGCTGCTGTTGGTGGGAGGCTGGTTGGATATAAAAAAAGTTTCTAGTTATAGCGTTGATGTCAAGCTTTATCGTTTGAGCACTGTGCTGATTTGCTGTAGTTAAAATTAGGAGATAAAATATAAAAAGCGATAGAGCAAGCATGGAACAGTAAGCAAGAACGTCCGAACAGTAGCTAAGCAGGAAGCAGCTAGTACGTCAGCTAGAGAGTACGTCAGCTCCAGTTTGTATCCAACCTCTTATGAAGACTTCAGACTAAGCAAACTATGAATCAACATGCACCACTGCCAAATTTTCTATATATTGCAATCATTATGTTCACAACTTGTAATAAATGCTCCAATAAGCTCATTGTTTCTTCCTTAAATGAATATGTTAGCTAACTGCATGATTTGTATTATCTTAGAAATGTAGCCTACATTTCTGAAATATGGACATTACTTGGACAGTCACCTCTGATAATAGATCATTATACACTCACCTAAAGGATTATTAGGAACACCTGTTCAATTTCTCATTAATGCAATTATCTAATCAACCAATCACATGGCAGTTGCTTCAATGCATTTAGGGGTGTGGTCCTGGTCAAGACAATCTCCTGAACTCCAAAACTGAATGTCAGAATGGGAAAGAAAGGTGATTTAAGCAATTTTGAGCGTGGCATGGTTGTTGGTGCCAGACGGGCCGGTCTGAGTATTTCACAATCTGCTCAGTTACTGGGATTTTCACGCACAACCATTTCTAGAGTTTACAAAGAATGATGTGAAAAGGGAAAAACATCCAGTATGCGGCAGTCCTGTGGGCGAAAATGCCTTGTTGATGCTAGAGGTCAGAGGAGAATGGGCCGACTGATTCAAGCTGATAGAAGAGCAACTTTGACTGAAATAACCACTCGTTACAACCGAGGTATGCAGCAAAGCATTTGTGAAACCACAACACGCACAAGCTTGAGGCGGATGGGCTACAACAGCAGAAGACCCCACCGGGTACCACTCATCTCCACTACAAATAGGAAAAAGAGGCTACAATTTGCACAAGCTCACCAAAATTGGACAGTTGAAGACTGGAAAAATGTTGCCTGGTCTGATGAGTCTCGATTTCTGTGAGACATTCAGATGGTAGAGTCAGAATTTGGCGTAAACAGAATGAGAACATGGATCCATCATGCCTTGTTACCACTGTGCAGGCTGGTGGTGGTGGTGTAATGGTATGGGGGATGTTTTCTTGGCACACTTTAGGCCCCTTAGTGCCAATTGGGCATCGTTTAAATGCCACGGCCTACCTGAGCATTGTTTCTGACCATGTCCATCCCTTTATGACCACCATGTACCCATCCTCTGATGGCTACTTCCAGCAGGATAATGCACCATGTCACAAAGCTCGAATCATTTCAAATTGGTTTCTTGAACATGACAATGAGTTCACTGTACTAAAATGGCCCCCACAGTCACCAGATCTCAACCCAATAGAGCATCTTTGGGATGTGGTGGAACGGGAGCTTCGTGCCATGGATGTGCATCCCACAAATCTCCATCAACTGCAAGATGCTATCCTATCAATATGGGCCAACATTTCTAAAGAATGCTTTCAGCACCTTGTTGAATCAATGCCACGTAGAATTAAGGCAGTTCTGAAGGCGAAAGGGAGTCAAACACAGAATTAGTATGGTGTTCCTAATAATCCTTTAGGTGAGTGTAGATTGTAATGTGGACATGCATTTTCTGTAAAGCTGCTTTGAAAGTATATGTATTGTAAAAAGCGCTATACCAATAAATGTGAATTTAATATTTTTTGTGTGTGTCAAACAAGAAGTTTAGTGTCAGGGCAGATCTTATAGGACTCATGTCTTCACTTTTTTATTTTGTCATTATGAAAGTAATTGTTGAGATAACATGATAACAATAACCTAAGGTGCATTGTTATATCAACCTATTCAATATGGAGATTCATTTATCACTATTGGACTGATGGTTTCAATGAATCATATATTTGCTTTGTTTCTCTAGATTTGAGGGAAATTTAAACATGTGATCCAGCTGGGAATCTCTGATAGAGCTCTTAGCCATCTGCGTACTGACCCTTCCCTCAGATCTGTGTTAATGGAAAGTCTTTCATTGTCCTTCGAGCACAGACAGATGTTAGTATGCTATGCATGTTAAATATTATACGTGTGTGTGTGTGTGCGTGTGGTGAAGAGCCCACACATTATATTTTTTGTCCTGTGCATATTAGCGACGACCCTGCTAGGAAATTGCTCTGTTTATTTGCATGTCTTTGAAAATGTTATGAACAGTTCATGTTTTCTGTGTGGCAGTGCACGCTGTAGACAACTGGCCAGAATCAAATATTTAATTGAAATATCAGTTTGGATTACATCTCATCGCTAAAGGTTCAATAACCGATGAAACCATAGTCATGATATGGTCCTCCAATCCAATCTGTCAAGTCGAATTGTAATTCCATCTCTGGTTTGCCTTCGAAGGACAATTTGCTCTTGCTAGTGCATTAGCATATTTGCACTCTCACACTGCCTGCGGCAAATGTTATTTAAACTAATCTGATTTGAGCAGATGCCCAGATAAATAAGCCAAAAGACACAAACCCTCCAGCAGAATATCTCCATTCAGGTTGTAATAAACTCATCTCTCTTTAATAGATCTTACTGTTGCTCAGGTTGTTGTGGTGACATTGGCTGCAAGACAAACCAGTGAACATCAGGCAGAGATGTAACTGTTACTCTGCAAAAAACATGATAATGTGTCCTGCACCACAGTGAAGAAGTCTAACGTATGTATAGAAGGGAATGATGCCGCTGACCATGAACAGTAAGGATTACTATAACGAAAAATGCCGTTGCATTAAAACAGACATTGTGTTAAGACTGTCAGTCAGTCCGAAATCGAAAACTTCCCTACTATATAGAATGTAAAAACCAGTACGTCAATAGAGTAGTATGTCTGAATACATAGTATTTGAAAAACGATGAACGAGGCCACGGGAGAGGATTTATGAATGACAGAGAAGCGACGCAACTGACACTGGTAGGTCACATGATAATGACAACATGGCGAATGTAAGTTTGGATTACTACAGACATTCATACTATATAGAAAAATGTTTTTAATGGTCATGACTCTTGAAGTACGTTTCAAAGCAAATGCAGTGTCTACTATACAGTATGTGATTTCAGACGCAGCATGTGACTAGCAGTTAGCCAAGGTATAATCTTCTTACTTTGAAATGAGACCAATTTAAGTTTTTATGCAACTGACTTAAATTATGACCAGTCTTAAAGAAATTATATACAAGAGACTGCTGCAGGGATAATGTATTTTTGTAGGCCAAAACCCAGAAATTAGTTAGCATTTTAGCACTTGCAGTTCCATCGTCCCAAAGTAGATGTTTTTTTTATGGGTTTTTTTGTTAAATGCCTGAAATAAGGTCTGTGATGAACAAGCTCACAAGATATTTTGACATTTTATTCTATGACATAAAAGACATAAGTAAACCCTTGTGATTTTTTAAAGCTTTTACTTGTCTTGAAAGGGCGGTTGCTAACAAGTGGCCAAATGAGACAAAAGATGTTGTCGGGGACATTAACAGTGAACAGGAAAACAGAGCCTTGTTGTGTTTATAATCGTGCTCTTGAAACTTTTCAAACTCAAATTTTCAGGGAAAATGTGGGGTTTTATAATAAGTAGTCTAAGTCTGAGTAAAGAGTTGTTGAAGCATAATGGTGGTAACGTTAAAGTCTTGTGACCATGGTGTAGTTCGTTCATAGCCTACGTTTAGCTTTTTACTTCTGCCGATTGTATTTATACTTCAAAATTCACAAAAGGTATTTGTGAAGATTATCACAATTAATAAAATATGCAAGAATCATAAACTTTTGTTAGGTCACAGAGCTTATTTTCAGCAATAATCCAAAATCCTATTGGGTTTTTGTCGAAGGGGAACCAGGGTGTTGCTAATTTTCAGATTGCCCAACAAAAATGCATCATCACTGCAAAATTCTATAGTTCAGTTGTGTAGTTTTAGTGACTCTTTCTGCAAATTACATAGTTACACCAATAGGTGGTGTAAGATTGGAAAAGTTTGCATATGCCAGAATGTCTCTGAGAAAATAGAGGACATTAGCATCTGAATCGACTCATGCATTTAGCATCCCCATCCGAGACGACATCACGCTGAGTGAATCATCTACGAATGACTGTAAATTTACATGTCTCTCCTTTCACCTGCATCTACCCCCATCTCCCCTCCAGAATTCACCCAAAATCTATATGGTCTAAAGTGAACAAATACTATACAGAATTATACATGTTTGATATTATTTAAAACGTCTCAGTGCGACTGATACAAAGGTCTCCTCCCCACAGAAGTAAACCAAAAAGTAATAAAGGTTTTGAGAGTTTAGAGATACTTTGCTTATTATGTTGGGTGTGGCTTTAGCCATTTGGTCTTTTGTCAATACAGGTCTATGGGACAGTGATTAAATGTAAATTCCCATTGTTAACACGTTTCCATTTGAAAGAGGTTTCCGTCTTGGTCTGGTATTTAAGGAGATGTTGCAAAGAGGTCGGGGCTCGAACCTTTACATCGGTCAGCCCGTAACGCTGAGTGTCTCCTAGATGCTCAGCGTTATGTAATTCTCAGAAGGTCAGGTATCCATATCCTATTCTATACTTCAGAGCATTTGATGTTATGTATGGATTATCTTTGAATTGATTATGTAATTGGCATGATACATTTACCTGACTAATAATAAATTGTTACACTGATTTATTCTGACTTACTCTGGAATTATTAACTATGAACGGGTATAATTTCAACAAATGGTTAAACTGAATAATTAAATGTGTAAACTATTAAATATAAATAACCAAATAACCAATTGGCATTATTAAATGGAGTCAGATAAAGATAAATTAGAATTAAATCTCTTTGCTCCGCTGAAAAGACCGAACGCGCAAGAAACCTTCAACCACCAATCGTACGCCTCCATTGGAACGATTGGGCGGGCTTACAGTGGCGACAAGCGACTGTCTTCATGAGTGACTGATTAAATCATTAGGTGTGTTCGACGAAACGGCTGGATGTAACCGATTGGCGAGAGTTGCCACGTGCAGGCAGGGAGGAGCTGCAAATGGAGACGTCAAGTCGGACACTTTCTGCTTCCCATAGTGACGCTCGCGCAGTGTTTGCATACTTCATCACAGCTGAAGTGAAATAAATGCAATATTTGTCAAATACACAGATGTTTCAGTTGCATTGTCATGTAATACTTTATGCACTGCTTAATACAGCGTCTGATTGTACAAGAATAAAGTTCAACATAAGCCTACTATCAATGAAGTGGTGTCTAAGTTTGGATAAACATGACACAATATAACATTGCGACTACATGAAAAGAGGTTTTACTGTTATAAAAACAGATTTGCGAGCATTAGTTGAACTGAAGGTGTACGAATAAACACGAAACGCGCGTGCTCGCTGTCATGCGGTGAATCCGGCTAATCGTGAAAGAGCTGTGTCGTCATCAGAGCAGAATGAGCCAGCCGGCTGCTCTCGAAACGCTCTTGTGGTACTTTGATGGCATATGTCACAGTCATGCGGTGGCGGCGCTGTCTCAAGTCGGACAAAATTTCTAACCGGAATGCACTGGTTCAAGTCAGCCGCCGATCGGTCTGTGCAGCGCTGTATGAAGTCGAACAAGCCTATATATTAATCTGATTTGTTCAAAAACGATGATTCATTATTGAAACAAAACAAGTAATTGAATCATTCGCTCAAACATTTCATTCAAAAACTGATTCAGTTACTTATTCAGTAACGCCACCAGTGTGTTGCTCAGAGTACCTGGCTATACGGCATGAGTTAAAATTATTTTATGAAGTATTTCATGTAGCAAAACTATCGCTTTCCTCAGGAGACATTCAAACATTTTTTTTTTTTATAATGGACATAATATTATCAACATTGACCTCAAGAATGAATGCTTTACCAAATGCAGGTAATACACTTGTTTAGTCTATCTCCATCTCATATAATACTGTACATAATACAATAAGCTTCAATGAAGCGACTCAGTGTTACTTTGTTACTAGTTGTAGAGTGACGTTTTAGAATTAGTAACGGAGGCTTGGGCTCAACTGTTTAACTGTCAATTTGAGATTTGAAAGTGTGGCGGAAGGAAGTAGTTCCTCACAAAAGTGTGTTTTTAAAGACAATCTGTTGTTGTTTCTGCTTTACTCACTTGTGCTGTCGAATTGTTGTACAGTATAAACGCAGCCGTGCGATATGGCTGATATACAGCCATATCGCACTGCTAATAGTGTGATATTGCTCATTTATATCATAGTACATTATATTTTTTTTGTTAGAACAAGTTTTTTTTTAGTTAAGGGGATAAGTTAAGGGGATGACAGCGCTAAAACAACTTCCTTGTTTACAACCAGTCACTCATAAAGACAGTCTTTGCCGCCATTTAATGGTGTAATAATGTAACTTTTACTGAAATCCATTTCACAATCACTAACGGACTGTTTCTCAGTACCAAATACGGCATATTATTTATATAAAATAATATTTATTGAACAAAATAATGAACAACAATAGCCATTATAAAAGAGTATAGGATATAAACACAAGCAAACAATTCAGTCAAACGTACAAAAGCAGCACTCTAGTACAGGGCTCAAGTTAAATATAGCCTAAATATAAAGTTATGAAACTTAATTTTTAAGTTTAAGTTTGATTTTTCTCTGGAACAAGTAATAGATTAATAAGACCAAAGAATGCCTGTTTGATATACCCCAAATGAATTATATCTCATGTTTAAACACTATCTACATAAGAACCAGTGGCAAATTCCTGAAGAACTGGACGAGATGAAGCTGTTCTCTGCGGGTACATGGGCGCTGAACGGCCGCTGACAGCCTGAAGCTTGCATCTGCGAAAGCGTTTAAACAAATTGTAAAATTGGTGCTGTGTTTATAAATGAGTCACATATTTGAATTTAAATGAATACATTATCGCCTAAAAACTCTTAAAAAATACAACAGTAGTATTTGTAAAATGATAGTGGTTTGCTAGTTCGCCATGACACTCTGTGAGAAATGTTGCAAGCGCCGTGATAAAAACGGTGAAATGGTTATAGTGATACTGGGGAAATATCGCATGGCTGAAAAAGGCTCTCAGCCAATCAGATTCGAGAACCAGAAAGAACTGTTGTATAAATGTTGTTAATGTGGTAGCTACTTTCAAAAGCTGCAACACAACATGAGCTTTACAAAAGGACATTAATCGTATTTGAGCGGGTTGAACTGTTGTCCAGCTGTTACATGTCTTTACTCAGGGTTTTTTGTGCCACTCTCTTGGCACCCGAAGTGAACTTTCATGCAATTTTCTAAAATGTCACACAGTGTGTTTTGTTTACTGGTTTTGAATGTTCCCTGTCTACAGGGGCACAGCGATACAATAGTCTCTGCTTTTTAATTTCTCCTCTTTGTTATTAATGCAGCTCGGCTTCTCACATTACTGGGCTCATTGTTTGTACAAGATGTAATTATTGATCTGCGGGCAATCTGTTTGGCCTTGAAAGTTTTTTTCAGTGCTTGTCTCAGCCCAGCTGTTGCTCTCTTCCCACATGGTTAACAAGTGGACTTTAGGTTTAAAAAAACATGAGGCTCACTGTTTTAGACTACTAATTACTTTTAGTTCTATCCTAGGGAATATATATAGTGGAAAATTATTTATGGGATGATTTAAAATTTTGCCTAAAATTTGATTTACATAAACCCACAACTCGGCACATGGTTGCTCCTAAATATACAAATTTCAAATAGTTAAAATAAAGCAAAATAAATGGCATTGATGATGCTAAAAAAATGCTCCACAGAAAAAGATCTTCAGTATTGAAGTCATTGGTTTGTGCAGCTTATTTCCCATGATGCTCAGCACACAAGAGCAGACATATTAAACCAGCTCATGTCCCTTCATCAACAAATCCATAGACAGCGGAAAACACTATTATTACCTTGAAGTGAAGACACTATTGTCAGTGTATTTTTGTTGAAGATAAAACTGATAGCAGCCACTCTAAGGAGGATATCCAATTGAAAGCATTTACACTGGCACAGATTTGCGCATTTTCACATTGACAATATTTCTATTCAATGGGACCTAAACAGCGCTGTGTAATGAGGTTCATAAAACCAGTGGACTGGTTAGTCGAATACTGCCTCAGACTCCTGCGCTCCTACAGAAACCTACATATATCCAAATGAACAGAAGCACTTGAATATGAATTTACACCACACAAGCAGCCAAAACAGTGTCTGGCACTGTTTATTCCCAACATCCTCAGTCAGATCTCTCTGAGGTAAAGAAAAATAGGCTGTTCATGGGCTGTTGGTAAACAGTCTGAGTCACTGCTTTACACTGAAGCGCCTTTTATTAGCATCATAAATACATATTGATTCAATCTCTTGACTGAACTTTTATTGATTCACTTGGGAACAGCAATTCATTTTTGTCCATTGTATAGGACATTTATTTTAGGGAAATTATCTGCCACATGCCACAGTCCTGGATATTAAAGGGAACATATGCAGCTTATAAAATAAAATAAATAAATTATATATATATATATATAAAAAAAAATAAAAAATAATAATAATAATAATAAAATAAATACAAAAAAATAAATAAAATAAAAATAACTCTAAAGCACTAGTATATTACAAACATTACAGAAAACAAACATTTACAGACTAATTTGCCTCTCTGTGTAAATAAATAAATAAATAAATAAATCTTGTTAGCCAATTATTTGGTATTTTGTTTATTATTATTATTATTATTATTATTAATCTGTCAGGGAGAAATATCACATCTGCAAGCTTCAACAGCATTTGCCAGCTGTGTTTGTTGGACATCAATAGTACAACAATTTTCTGGCCGTGGTCCAGCATGTTGAATCTCCAAAGCCATGCATGTTATTGCATCAGCCTGTCACCAATGCAATAACTTTTCTCTGGATTACACAAAACACAAAAATGAAAATAAGAGGATAAACAATGGTGGAAAATAGACATGTAGCCATGCATTAATAAGATATTTCTTCTAGATGCTATTTCCATCTCTTAGCACCTCTCAGCTCCATTTCTGCTGTCTCCAGTAAAGTGCCTTTTAAATCTGACATGCATCTAGTGGGCAGTTAGTTTCACCAGTGTGAGCTGCAGGTTGTGCTTGACTTATTCATTGTTTTGGACCATAATTGTGTTACAAATATTTAAAAAAATGCCTGCTGTATGCAAGTGATTATGGATTACAATAATCATTATTTACAGGCCAATTTGAAAAGCAAGTGCATCCCTAAAACCCTAACTGTAATGATAAGCTTTATTTCCTTTTTAGCTGTGATTAAGCACTACAGTTCTTTTTAATTGGACAACCACATAAAAACATGTCAATGTCAATGTAAATGTTAGTTAAAATTAAGAAAAATAAATGGAAAGCTCTTCATATATTATATATATATATATATATATATACACACACACACACACACACACACACACACAGGTGCTGGCCATATAATTAGAATATCATCAAAAATTTGATTTATTTCACTAATTCCATTCAAAAAGTGAAACTTGTATATTATATTCATTCATTACACACAGACTGATATATTTCAAATGTTTATTTCTTTTAATTTTGATGATTATAACTGACAACTAAGGAAAATCCTAAATTCAGTATCTCAGAAAATTTGAATATTGTGAAAAGGTTCAATATTGAAGACACCTGGTGCAACACTCTAATCAGCTAATTAACTCAAAACACCTGCAAAGGCCTTTAAATGACTACTGACTTGACAGTTGTCCAAAAGACGACCATTGACACCTTGCACAAGGAGGGCAAGACACAAAAGGCCATTGCAAAAGAGGCTGGCTGTTCACAGAGCTCTGTGTCCAAGCACATTAATAGAGAGGTGAAGGGAAGGAAAAGATGTGGTAGAAAAAAGTGTACAAGCAATAGGGATAACCGCACCCTGGAGAGGATTGTGAAACAAAACCCATTCAAAAATGTGGGGGAGATTCACAAAGAGTGGACTGCAGCTGGAGTCAGTGCTTCAAGAACCACTACGCACAGATGTATGCAAGACATGGGTTTCAGCTGTCGCATTCCTTGTGTCAAGCCACTCTTGAACAACAGACAGCGTCAAAGCGTCTCGCCTGGGCTAAAGACAAAAAGGACTGGACTGCTGCTGAGTGGTCCAAAGTTATGTTCTCTGATGAAAGTAAATTTTGCATTTCCTTTGGAAATCAGGGTCCCAGAGTCTGGAGGAAGAGAGGAGAGGCACACAATCCATGTTGCTTGAGGTCCAGTGTAAAGTTTTCATAGTCAGTGATGGTTTGGGGTGCCATATCATCTGCTGGTGTTGGTCTACTGTGTTTTCTGAGGTCCAAGGTCAACGCAGCCGTATACCAGGAAGTTTTATAGCACTTCATGCTTCCTGCTGCTGACCAACTTTATGGAGATGCAGATTTCATTTTCCAACAGGACTTGGCACCTGCACACAGTGCCAAAGCAACCAGTACCTGGTTTAAGGACCATGGTCTCCCTGTTCCACCACATCCCAAAGATGCTCTATTGGGTTGAGATCTGGTGACTGTGGGGGCCATTTTAGTACAGTGAATTCATTTGAATTTGAAATGATTCGAGCTTTGTGACATGGTGCATTATCCTGCTGGAAGTAGCCATCAGAGGATGGGTACATGGTGGTCATAAAGGGATGGACATGGTCAGAAACAATGCTCAGGTAGGCCGTGGCATTTAAACGATGCCCAGTTGGCACTAAGGGGCCTAAAGTGTGCCAAGAAAACATCCCCCACACCATTACACCACCACCACCAGCCTGCACAGTGGTAACAAGGCATGATGGATCCATGTTCTCATTCTGTTTACGCCAAATTCTGACTCTGCCATCTGAATGTCTCAACAGAAATCGAGACTCATCAGACCAGGCAACATTTTTCCAGTCTTCAACTGTCCAATTTTGGTGAGCTCGTGCAAATTGTAGCCTCTTTTTCCTATTTGTAGTGGAGATGAGTGGTACCTGGTGGGGTCTTCTGCTGTTGTAGCCCATCCGCCTCAAGGTTGTGCGTGTTGTGGCTTCACAAATGCTTTGCTGCATACCTCGGTTGTAGTGAGTGTTTATTTCAGTCAAAGTTGCTCTTTTATCAGCTTGAATCATTCGGCCCATTCTCCTCTGACCTCTAGCATCAACAAGGCATTTTCGCCCACAGGACTGCCGCATACTGGATGTTTTTCCCTTTTCACACCATTCTTTGTAAACTCTAGAAATAGTTGTGCGTGAAAATCCCAGTAACTGAGCAGATTGTGAAATACTCAGACCGGCCCGTCTGGCACCAACAACCATGCCACGCTCAAAATTGCTTAAATCACCTTTCTTTCCCATTCTGACATTCAGTTTGGAGTTCAGGAGATTGTCTTGACCAGGACCACACCCCTAAATGCAAGCAACTGCCATGTGATTGGTTGATTAGGTAATTGCATTAATGAGAAATTAAACAGGTATATATATATATATATATATATATATATATATATATATATATATATATATATATATATATATATATATATATATATATATATATATATATATATATATATATACATACATACATGCACACCGATCAGGCATAACATTATGACAGGTGAAGTGAATAACACTGATTATCTCTTCATCACGGCACCTGTAAGTGGGTGGGATATATTAGGCAGCAAGTGAACATTTTGTCCTCAAAGTTGATGTGTTAGAAGCAGAAAAAATGGGCAAGCGTAAGGATTTGAGCAAGTTTGAAAAAGGCCAAATTGTGATTTCTAGACGACTGGGTCAGATCATCTCCAAAACTGCAGCTCTTGTGGGGTGTTCCCGGTCTGCAGTGGTCAGTATATATCAAAAGTGGTCCAAGGAAGGAACAGTGGTGAACCGGCGACAGGGTCATGGGCGGCCAAGGCTCATTGATGCACGTGGGGAGCGAAGGCTGGCCCGTGTGGTCCGGTCAAACAGACGAGCTACTGTAGCTCAAATTGCTCAAGTTAATGCTGGTTCCAATAGAAAGGCGTCAGAATACACAGTGCATTGCAGATTGTTGGGGCTGGATAGCCGCAGACCAGTCAGGGACCCCTGTCCACTGCTGAAAGCGCCAACAGTGGGCACGTGAGCATCAGAACTGGACCACGGAGCAATGGAAGAAGGTGGCCTGGTCTGCCAAATCACGTTTTCTTTTACATCACGTGGATGGCCGGCTTTGGGCAATGTTCTGCTGGGAAACCTTGGGTCCTGCCATCCATGTGGATGTTACTTTGACACGTACCACCTACCTGAGCATTGCTGCAGACCATGTACACCCTTTCATGGAAACGGTATTCCCTGGTGGCTGTGGCCTCTTTCAGCAGGATAATGTGCCCTGCCACAAAGCAAAAACAGCTCAGGAATGGTTTGAGGAGCACAACAACAAGTTTGAGGTGTTGCCTCCAAATTCCCTAGATTATCAATCCAATCAAACATCTATGGGATGTGCTGAACAAACAAGTCCGTTATATGGAGGCCCCACTTCGCAACTTACAGGACTTAAAGGATCTGCTGCTAACATCTTGGTGCCAGGTACCACAGCACATTTTCAGGGGTCTAGTGGAGTCCATGCCTCGATGGGTCAGGGCTGTTTTGGCAGCAAAAGGGGGACCAACACAATAATGTTATGCCTGATCGGTGTATATATATGAAATATCATACAGCAATGTACTGCAGAGCATCTGAGTGTGCGTGCTCTCCCTCCTCTGTTATTTGTCATGCTGTGATGGATGGGCTCAAGTTTGAGTCTCTTGATTAATATGCTGCTCACACTCTCCAGCTGTAGTGTGTTGTCACAAACTGGGAGTTTGGTCAGTAGGGGACAAAAGGTCAGGTGATATGTCAGGTCCCTGCAGATACTAGATATAAAATCTAATATAATGTATTTTTAACATGGTTCACCAACAACACCCAAAGACTGGAACAATTAAACAAAGTGTTTGAAATGATGTGTCTAAACGTCATTGAATCATACACATCAAACGATTTGTTCAAAAATGTTGATTCATTCAGAACAATGAAACAATGAGACTCACAGGTCGCTACAATATATTAACATTAGCAGGTGCATTTGATTAAAATAATGAAAAAAAAGTGAAAATCATTTTAAATTGATATAAATCACAGTATCAAGAGTGAAAAATGGGTTTCTGTTAAAGACAACAAAAACTCAATGAAAAGGCAAATGACTATATATTGGCTTAACTAGAAATAATTACCTTGTCTTATATCACTGTACTCCTATTGGATTCCACATTAGCTGATGTAGAATTATGTAGATGATGTAGAATTATCACGGCTTTATCACTGCACTGAACGTAGCATATTACATTTCCTCTCTGTCAATACTTTCAGAGTATAAGTCTCTTTTGGAAACACTGACATGCACTTTCACGTGGAACGTATTTGCAGTTGGTTACAACAAAGGTTTTCCTAATGTTCCATGGATGTTTTTATTCCTTATTTTCACACTAGAAATTAAGGTTAGAGTCAAGGCAGAAACTCCTCATGAGAATTACAAAAACTCTTTCATGATGCTTTGAGGAACTTGCGTTTGAGTCAAAATTTTGAGTGAAAGCCATTCACTGCATCCGAAATCCCATACTGAGTTTGTACATTTGAATTTACTTTGCTACCGTTAAAAAGGTATGTTCTATACAGTATGAATATGGGCAATATGAATGAAAACACACTTCATCTGCCATGTCGTTACTGTCATGTGACTTACCAGTATTTGTTGCATCGCTTCACTGCCATTCATAATTTTTTGCCTACTATTGGAGTATTATGCATTTGGATTAGTGGTGTCAAAATTAGCATGTTAACACATGCGATACATTTTTTTCAGTTTAACGTCGTTTTTCTGTCATCCTTTGGTTAGAGTTACATTACATGTTCACGCTCATATTCTTACACAAACCCTAAAATTTACATAAACCCTTCCCCCGGGAACACGCAACAAAGGGGGTGAGGCATGTTGGGCTGCTTTAGAGAAGAGGAAGAGCTGTTGTAGTAGAGTACATTAAGGAGTCTGCTCAAGCTGTCGCATCAGTCTTTTCACATTTATTTCAATAATATAGCACGTAACACAAATGCAATAGTACAGCATGTCAAAAAAGTAAGATGACAACGTAATTATAACCGTAATTAAACTAAACTATAATTGTTCTCCATCTCAATGCAGCATATATTATCTGGCTCTGTAGGCATTTTACAACAGTTCCCACACAAGCAATTTATAGATTATCATGCCAGAATATGAACATAAAAGGCTGAATAGTTTCTGACCTTTTCAGTGCATGTCTGCATGAGGTAATCGGAGCTGCCAACACTGAAGCTCCGCCCTCTTCTTGAAAGTGGGCCGGGTGCAGCAGCTCATTTGCATTTAAAGGGACAGACAAAAATGGTGCGTTTTTGCTCACCCTCAACAAGTGACAATTTTAACATGCTATAAAAATTATTTTGAGCTCAAACTTCACATACACACTCTAGGGACATCAGAGACTTTTACATCTAGTAAAAAGGGGCATAATAGGACCCCTTTAAAGTGACAGCAGCCTAATAAACCAGTTGCTGTGATGTATGTCATTAATCTTAATCAAAGAACAAAGGTAACAGAGAAAAATTTAGCTTTAATATGGATTAATCTGTTTAATTTATGCAGTCAAGAAAGGGGTTTATTCAATTTCCGTTTATGTCTAACAGGTAGAAAGGCCACAGGTAAATATGACATTTTTTATAATGGGTTTATGTGAAGATTGATTTAAGTTCACTTACATTAAAAGTGTAAGTAAGGAAGGAAGGAAGTGAATTCTTACTGAATGATTTTAATCTGTGCTAATGTATGATGGGATAATCAAAGGAACCTTGAAAAGGCGCTCTAAATGAAATATGGACCCCTCACAGCGGTTTTCTGACTGACAAAATAATTGGACCTTAGCCTGACGGGTTTAAACAGTCCAAGAGGAGATTCTGACTCCGTAATTGACCATTAGATCAACAGGAGATGAAGAATTTTGTCTGATTGCTGTATGCACTCAAATAAATCACAATATCAACAGTTATTTGCTAGATAAAATTAGACAAATATTTTGCAGGGAATTCATATTACATTTTCAATAGAAGCATGGAAGGTTATTGGTAATGACATGTAAAAGCTGCAATATAACAAAAACCCATCCAGATGGAACATTAAATGAAATGGAAACTCATGGTATCATTCACCTTCATTTGCATTCAAGGTTGTTAACTGAATTATTCATGAACTCAGAGGGGTATAGAGGTCTCATCAAGATGCTTTGATTCAAAAACATTTTACTCCATTATCCATTAAAACATCACATGGGAATATTGCACAAATTAGAAGTCTATAAGTACACTTTTAAAAGCATAAAAGCTTACATGTTGTCTATACTAATCTGGCTGGTTTCAATTAGCTAAATTTTTATTAGCATTACATAAGCCTGCAAAACTGAGTATTTTATTTTAGTATTTTCAAAATGATCCATAACAAATGTTGACAATGGTGTCCTCAGTGTAACCGAGGCAAATTTTTAGAGTTTTTCTGAGATGGAAGTTGTCTAAAAACCCAATTGTTTAAAAAAAAAAAAAAAAAAAAAAGTTAAATTTGATTATTTCTTGTCCTTTTAGATTTGTATTATCCTATATTATGCACATACATCATAGAGCATGGCAAATATTGCTTGCAGACGTAATGTCTCCCATGCTGTGGCTTTGCAGCATATTAATTTTCACAAAACAAATAAAACAATAAAGTGGCTCAATAATCAAGCTCATTGGACGTAATGGAAAATTCTTTGGAGAAGCAAATTAAATCGTGCTGAAATCATTATAGCTGACAAATGTTGTGGCAATTACAACAGGTGGACTCCTGCCATTGCTTGCTCTGTGGAGCTCTTAATGGTCTTCCCATAATGCAACAGTGTTTGCAAAGTGTTTGCCGTTCAAATTTATGGGAAACTGGTTTTTGGAGTGTTTATGTGTGTGAGTTTACATATTAAGTGGTTGAATCCCAACAGATACATGCTAAGAGAACCGCTTGGAAAATATTAAATTAAGATTCTGTCATCATTTTCTCACCCCCTTGTCATTAAATGTATTTTTGTCGGTGGAACACACAAAGATGAGTAAATAATGACAGAAGTTTAATTTTTAACCTTTATCAAGTCTTTTAATCAGTATTAATTTCCTCTTGATAATCCAGCTAAAATCATGGGGGGAAAAATGTATTTGATTTTAAATTAATTGGACCTGGTAAGAACATATCAACCATCCAACCCAATCTTACGGGAAAAATAATGGTGATTTCGTATGAAATTTTACGATGTGAACTGTACAAAAATGTAGGATTTTTAGAAAAAAAGTAAGAATGAACCCCACCCCTAAACATGGCCTAAAAATCCTGCATTGCCATTGAGATGAAATTAGAGTTTCAGATCAATGCACATCATCTGACAGACAACACACTTTGTCAGCTACGTTTAACACAGTTCTAACATCTTTCCACTGACAGTCTCATCTCGGTTTTGTGTAGTGGCGTGTGAAGAGATTTCGATGCCAGCTAAACCCACCATCAGGGAACTGCTGAAATTGTCAGGATGAACAGCAAAACTTCTCAAACAAAACAAAGCCCAGTTGCAAAAAAAAAAAGGCCCCTCTATGGTAAATTTTTTAGGCCCAGATGGCACAGCAACAAAAACAACTGTTATAGTCTGTGATTCTTAGCCAGAATAAGCTAAGTTTAGTCAAAGGTTTGGCTGCGACAGTATAATCACTAAGATTGCCTGGGAGATGAACACAGAATGCGTAACTCCCATTGTGAATAGGCCATTGCCATCTCAACATGTATATTGCAATATCCTAAAAAACTCAAATTAAAAAATAATTAATTATTGGCATCTACAGTAACTTCAGAATAGGATTACTACTATATAATTCGCTGTTCTAATTATAGATATCAGGCATAACATTATGACCAGGTGTAATAGGTGAAGTGAATAACACTGATTATCTCTTCATCACGGCACCTGTTAGTGGGTGCGATATATTAGGCAGCAAGTGAACATTTTGTCCTCAAAGCTGATGTGTTAGAAGCAGGAAAAATGGGCAAGCGTAAGGATTTGAGCGAGTTTGACAAGGGCCAAACTGTGATGCCTAGACAACTGGGTCAGAGCATCTCCAAAACTGCAGCTCTTGTGGGGTGTTCCCGGTCTGCAGTGGTCAGTATCTATCAAAAGTGGCCCAAAAAAGGAACAGTGGTGAACCGGCGACAGGGTCATGGGCGGCCAAGGCTCATTGATGCACGTGGGGAGCGAAGGCTGTCATGTGTGGTCCGATCAAACAGACGAGCTACTGTAGCTCAAGAAGTTAATGCTGGTTCTGATAGAAAGGTGTCAGAATACACAGTACATCACAGTTTGTTGTGTATGGGGCTGCATAGCCGCAGACCAGTCAGGGTGCCCATGCTGCCCCCTGTCCACCGTCGAAAGTGGGCATGTGAGCATCAGAACTGGACCACGGAGCAATGGAAGAAGGTGGCCTGGTCTGATGAATCACGTTTTCTTTTACATCACGTGGATGGCCGTGCCCGTGTGCATCACTTACCCGGGGAACACATGGCACCAGGATGCACTATGGGAAGAAGGCAAGCTGGTGGAGGCGGTGTGATGCTTTGGGCAATGTTCTGCTGGGAAAACTTGGGTCCTGCCATCCATGTGGATGTTACTTTGACACGTACCACCTACCTAAGCATTGTTGCAGACCATATACACCCTTTCATGGAAACGGTATTCCCTGGTGGCTGTGGCCTCTTTCAGCAGGATAATGTGCCCTGCCACAAAGCAAAAATAGTTCAGGAATGGTTTGAGGAGCACAACAACGAGTTTGAGGTGTTGCCTCCAAATTGCCCAGATCTCAATCCAGTCGAGTAACTGTGGGATGTGCTAAACAAACAAGTCCGATCCATGGAGGCCCCACCTCGCAACTTACAGGACTTAAAGGATCTGCTGCTAACACTCCACACAACTACCACTTTGTCGCTGCAAAAACTTCATAAAGAGATTAAAACAAATACATATGAATCGAGCAGTTTAATCCAAAACTGGATCGTATTATATGATGTACAGATTGAATTTAGGCTTTTATTAACATGTAGACATTCATCATTGCATACATCAGTTGTGGTAAACAGAAGCTCAAGCATGTTCCCTTGACGTGTGAGAACGCATCACGTTTGAACTTCCGCACACTGTTACAGATACACCTGCTCTGTAGGCTCTGTAGGATACACCTGCTCTGTAGGCTCTGTAGGATACACCTGCTCTGTAGGCTCTGTAGGATACACCTGCTCTATAGGCTCTGTAGGATACACCTGCTCTATAGGCTCTGTAGGATACACCTGCACTGTAGGCTCTGTAGGATACACCTGCTCTGTAGGCTCTGTAGGATACACCTGCCCTGTAGGCTCTGTAGGATACACCTGCTCTGTAGGCTCTGTAGGATACACCTGCTCTGTAGGCTCTGTAGGATACACCTGCTCTGTAGGGAACTACAACACACGTTTGAACTTCCGCAAAAACCAATGAGGTTCATTCTCATGTTAAGCAGCACTTTGAACTGCTGCAAGAACCAATGAGATTCATTCTTATTTTACACAGTATGTTAGAGCTTCCGCAAGAAATAAATATATTTGTTCTGGCGCATCAAGCAAGTATGGTTGAGCTACTGTTTATGTTCGCTGATCAATGTTCATCAAAACAATGTGAATAAAGCCTAAATTCAATCTGTCCATCATATAAAGCAATCCAATCTCTTAGGAAAATTTGGACCAAACCGCTCAATTCATATGGATTAGTTTTACATTATAAGAAAGAACATATAATGTGTGATCACAGATGGGCAGGTTTCAGACGTGGCTCCTTCAATCAGAGTCTGATCTTTCTGGGGGGGGGGGGGGATTCAGTTTGCTCTCAGTTTCTAAACCTCCATCCTCTAAACCTCCATCCTCCAGTTCTCTATATATTCCGGGCAGCATGCCGGTTTTGAATGGCACTTCAGGGGAGCTGAGCCCCGGCTGTAGCACATGTTCCATCCCGACTACACACTGTTCAACAAACACTCACCTAATTCCTGCTTTCCTCTTTTGTCCCCAACCCCCTTAAAGGCATCCTCACTTGTCTTTTCTTTTATCTCTTTATCTCCCACTCATTTGACTATCCTTGTATAGAAATAGTTAAGATGATTTGTATTCATGCTGATGTGAGCTCCTGCTCCCGTGCTCTCAGAAGCCTTGCAAAGATGGCTGGTGAACTGTTGGATGTGCGTAATACGTCCCGGCGGCTTTCTCTTAGCAATCTCATATGCCACATTAACAATCCCATTCGCTCTCCCGTCAGTCATTGTTGTTTCAATACGGCAGCGTTGTGTGCATAGCCTACCAACATTCCTGCCATGGACATTTTCCAGTCGTGATGTCCTGCCAAGGCCATCCCTCAGGCTGCTCCCTCCGGGGTTTCCAGCAGGGCTAACCCAAGAAGACAAAACTAATGCAATGCAGCACTTTTATTATGAAAAGATAGATGGGGAAAATAATATTTGTGTCACCTAGACATCATTTAAAATTTCTCTATGGAGTAATTTTATCCTCTCGGGTAAAGCTCAGAGACATACTGGAAACAGCAACTTAGTTACAATGTCAGACAGCTTTAAGGTTAATCATATTTATATATGTAGACAAACCAGCAACTAGAAAACCCTAATTAAATTGCCATAGTCTAGGGTCAACAAATGTATTATTTTTGCAGATAACTGGTGTATATTTAATAATTCAAATAAAAAAATTTTTATTTCAGTTTTTAATTCAATTTAATCAATAAATTGATTTGTACTAGAATTGCAGAATCTTTGCTGACAAGACTAAGAATTAAAGTCCCCATGAAATCAAAATTGACAACTATTTTTTTATGGAATATTGCAGAATTTATTCTAAATGATTTACCTGTGCACATCATATTTTCGCCCACAGAACTGCTACTCACTGGTTCAAAAAAAGAGAAAATATCCATTCTCGTTAAACCCTAGAGATGATTGTGCGTGAAAATCCCAGTAGATCAGCAGTTTCTGAAATACTACAACCATGCCACATTCAAAGTCTCTGAAATCACCTTTCTTCTCCATTCTGATGCTCAGTTTGAACTTCAGCAGATCAACTTGACCATGTCTACATGCCTAAATGAACTGAATTGCTGTCATGTGATTGGCTGATTAGATATTTGCATTAATGAGCAGTTGAACAGGTGTACCTAATAAAGTGGCCGGTGAGTGTAAATAATTATTTATATATAAATTATATTTATTTTATTTAATCTAAATCTAATGACATGCAGCTACACGCGCAGGTGCAGTTTGGGGACAGTAACATTTTTCCTTCGGCGGTAACATTACACAGAACAAGAGCACAAATATAATTCATGACTTTTCAATACAGACCCGATTCCTTCCGACTAGTGACAGAACTAATTAACTATTCTGTGCAACCCTATTGTGGAATGTATTTAAGTAGCAATATCAAGGTATTGTTGCAACCATTCGATTTTTGTTTTTTCCAATCCACCACACTTACAATCAATTTCTTCTTTGCTCCTTTTAAACAGCCAGCCTATTCCATTCTCATTTAGAAGTTAAAATGGCTAATAATACGGTGTATTCCTCAAAGATCTTCAAATGCACCTTGAATGAGTTTTAAAACAAACGGCTCATACTGAAACAGCAGCACTCACAGTGAGCTAGCGGGAAGGATCAGCTTGAGAAAAACAACCCTTTATATTCTCAAACTTGACTGACGGAATGTATTCAGCAAGATATCTGCAGCCATTCCTCGGCTGTTCCTTGCCATCCATCACTTTAATTTAATTATTGCATCCATTAACCAAGTGACACCACAGTTTATACCATGCTAAGGCTCACCCCACGAGACCACATTTTTTCGCAATTAAGGCAATCATATGCATGTCTTTTTAATAATCTGGGTCACAGAGTCATTTGCGCTCCTGGTGTAAATTGAACAGCAGCTAATTCCTGCTCAAAATGAGCAGCTGAGGAAATACCAGGTCAGTTTGGCTCTCACCTCATGCTTTATTCCCGCCGGCCTCAGTGAGAGATTGATCCGGCCTTACACTGCATCTGGGACCATAAATAACGAATGCATGGCAGTGCTGGCTTATTTGTGCATTGGTGTGTGAAGATGATTAGCTAATTAGACTGTCAAGCCCTTCCCTCATTCCGAGTTCAAATGGACCCTCATTACTGGCCATTAAAGACCGTGAATAGGGCCGATGGTTTGGATTAGCAACTCTACAATGTTTACATTAAAAACAAGGCCACATGGTCAAAGCGGCTGGATGTCCTTGGCTAAAAGGATGTTCAGTAGACAGCCGTATGAAATATGGAGCAAATATACTTATGCTTAATTTTTTAACATCTGAACAATAAATATTAAATGTAGCAATTTGTCTTAAGGGTTATAATTTATAAATGTATCTATCTATCAATCTATCAAACTGATTTATTAATTAAAAGTAGTTATTAATTAAAATATATAAAGGTCATCTAGGCGTATAAAACACATTTAAAAACTATTGCAAATACTTTCAATTTTACGGTTATATATACAGTACATAGGCATTTATACAGTACATAGGCCTAAACAATAATCAGGCATAACATTATGACCGCCTTCCTAATATTGTGTTGGTCCCCCTTTTGCTGCCAAAACAGCCCTGACAGGCATGTGCTGCCCTGACAAAGGTGTGCTGTGGTATCTGGCACCAAGATGTTAGCAGCAGATCCTTTAAGTCGTGTAAGTTGCGAGGTGGGGCCTCCATGGATTGGAATAGTTTGTTCATCCCACAGATGCTCGATTGGATTGAGATCTGGGGAATTTGGAGGCCAAGTCAACATCTCAAACTCGTTGTTGTGCTCCTTAAACCATTCCTGAACCATTTTTGTTTTGTGGCAGGGCGCATTATCCTGCTGAAAGAGGCCACAGCCACCAGGGAATACCGTTTCCATGAAAGGGAGTACATAGTCTGCAACAATGCTTAGGTAGGTGGTACGTGTCAAAGTAACATCCACATGGATGGCAGGACCCAAGGTTTCCCAGCAGAACATTGCCCAGAGCATCACACTGCCTCCGCTGGCTTGCCTTTATCCCATAGTGCATCCTGGTGCCATGTGTTCCCCAGGTAAGCGACGCACACGCACCCGGCCATCCACGTGATGTAAAAGAAAACGTGATTCATCAGACCAGGCCACCTTCTTGCTCCCTGGTCCAGTTCTGATGCTCACGTGCCCACTGTTGTTGCTTTCAGCAGTGGACAGGGGTCAGCGTGGGCACCCTGACTGGTCTGTGGCTATGCAGCCCCAATACGCAACAAACTGCGATGCACTGTGTATTCTGACACCTTTCTATCAGAACCAGCATTAACTTCTTGAGTAATTAGAGCTACAGTAGCTCGTCTGTTTGATCGGACCACACAGGCCAGCCTTTGCTCCCCATGTGCATCAATGAGCCGCCCATGGCCGCCCATGACCCTGTCACCAGTTCACCACTGTTCCTTCCTTGGACCACTTTTGATCACAATTTGGCCCTTGTCAAACTCGCTCAAATCCTTACACTTGCCCATTTTTCCTACTTCTAACACATTAACTTTGAAGACAAAATGTTCACTTGCTGCCTAATATATTCCACCCACTAACAGGTGCCGTGATGAAGAGATAATCAGTGTTATTCACTTCACCTGTCAGTGGTAATAATGTTATGCATGATTGGTGTAAATATACAGTTGCAAGAAAAAGTATGTGAACCGCTTGCAGAATCTGTGAAAATGTGAATAATTTTAACAAAATAAGAGAGATCTTACAAAATACATGTTTTTTTTTTTTATTTAATACTGTCCTGAATAAGATAGTTTACATAAATGTAAACTATGCATTAAGGGGGTGAAAACTTTTTGAATTTGAAGATCAAGGTAAATTGTCCCTAATTTGTCTTCCGGAAAACATGCAACTATCTTCTGTTGATTCTGAAAGCAGTACTAAATGAAAAAAAAAACTGATATTTAAACAAAATAAGTTTTTTTTGCATCTTCATCCTGTTCAAAAGTTGTTTTTTTGTCTTGTGGAATATATGTAAACATTTTTATATAAGATATACTTATTCAGGACAGTACTAAATAAAAAATAACATGCATTTTGTATGATCTCTTATTTTGTTAAAATTATTCACTTTTCACAGATTCTGCAAGGGTTATATACACTCACCTAAAGGATTATTAGGAACACCTGTTCAATTTCTCATTAATGCAATTATCTAATCAACCAATCACATGGCAGTTGCTTCAATGCATTTAGGGGTGTGGTCCTGGTCAAGACAATCTCCTGAACTCCAAACTGAATGTCAGAATGGGAAAGAAAGGTGATTTAAGCAATTTTGAGCGTGGCATGGTTGTTGGTGCCAGACGGGCCGGTCTGAGTATTTCACAATCTGCTCAGTTACTGGGATTTTCACGCACAACCATTTCTAGAGTTTACAAAGAATGGTGTGAAAAGGGAAAAACATCCAGTATGCGGCAGTCCTGTGGGCGAAAATGCCTTGTTGATGCTAGAGGTCAGAGGAGAATGGGCCGACTGATTCAAGCTGATAGATGAACAACTTTGACTGAAATAACCACTCGTTACAACCGAGGTATGCAGCAAAGCATTTGTGAAGCCACAACACGCACAACCTTGAGGCGGATGGGCTACAACAGCAGAAAACCCCACCGGGTACCACTCATCTCCACTACAAATAGGAAAAAGAGGCTACAATTTGCACGAGCTCACCAAAATTGGACAGTTGAAGACTGCAAAAATGTTGCCTGGTCTGATGAGTCTCGATTTCTGTTGAGACATTCAGATGGTAGAGTCAGAATTTGGCGTAAACAGAATGAGAACATGGATCCATCATGCCTTGTTACCACTGTGCAGGCTGGTGATGGTGGTGTAATGGTGTGGGGGATGTTTTCTTGGCACACTTTAGGCCTCTTAGTGCCAATTGGGCATCGTTTAAATGCCACGGCCTACCTGAGCATTGTTTCTGACCATGTCCATCCCTTTATGACCGCCATGTACCCATCCTCTGATGGCTACTTCCAGCAGGATAATGCACCATGTCACAAAGCTCGAATCATTTCAAATTGGTTTCTTGAACATGACAATGAGTTCACTGTACTAAAATGGCCCCCACAGTCACCAGATCTCAACCCAATAGAGCATCTTTGGGATGTGGTGGAACGAGAGCTTCGTGCCCTGGATGTGCATCCCACAAATCTCCATCAACTGCAAGATGCTATCCTATCAATATGGGCCAACATTTCTAAAGAATGCTTTCAGCACCTTGTTGAATCAATGCCACGTAGAATTAAGGCAGTTCTGAAGGCGAAAGGGGGTCAAACACAGTATTAGTATGGTGTTCCTAATAATCCTTTAGGTGAGTGTATATATATATATATATATAGGTTGCTTTTCTTAAATTTAAAAAAGAACCAATCAGTGCCAATCATTGGAGTCAGTGTGTGTTCACCTCGTCGCACTCTCTCTCCTTCTGCACTCAGTTAACAGGCTGTATATTACACACGTCAGTGACCAGCGCTCATCCACCTGACGGTTTCCTCCAGTCCTGTCAGAACACCTGTCACCCGCCGGATTAGCATCACGCTACGGCTGTTTAAGATGGAGGTCACAAAGGCGTACTGCACTGGCAGGAGGCCCGGCTGGCCTTCCAAACCCCTCTGAAAGCTTCTTTCCAGGAGCTGATTTTGTCTCCCTCTGCATGGCGTTCCTGCATTGATCCAGTTCTTCGTCCTAATAGCTATATATCTCAGGCACAGCTCTAGGGGCCAATAAAAGCAAATATGCTTGTAAAGACATTTACAGACATTAAAACTGTGACATATGCCATAAACTCAATGAGCCTGTCATCAACTTTCAGTTTATGTATTTTACTGCCTGTAAATCTATCCATCCATCCATCCGTCCGTCCGTCCGTCTGTCCAACAGTTTGAAGTCAAGATTATACCAATGTAAGTGTTTTCACTTTCACTTTTGTCAAATCACGGATCCTTCCAAACTAACTCAAACTAGCTAGCAACATAATAGCACACATTAGAATGCAAAATATAGCTTAGCTTTCTTTTTCTCTATATGCAAAATGAGATGAACAAAAAACACAGTTAATGTACTTGGTTTTGCTTGGTAGGCTAACTGGTCATTGCAACATTATGTACCCATTCTCAACCCAAGCACCACTCTTCAAACATAATGACAACCCCTAAAAACTCAAAAGAAAAAAATACAAATACAAAATACAATATCATTAAACACTAACATGTATTTCCATGTTCTCAAAAACACATAAAATAACACATCTGCTCCCCTAATCCAATCCCAAGCAACGCATTCTGGGAATTACTGCATATTTTCAGTTAAAGGGTACATAACACACACAGTTTCTGCCAGTCTCATGTTACCTATAAAGTAGTATTGCATCCATCATATCTCCAAAGAGTCTTTAGTTTTATCATATTTATAAAAGACAGATACGCTGTACCAATTCTTTCCGAAAACAGCCGAGCTCGTGCAGACGTGCAGTGGGCGGGGCTAAAGAGACACGAGAGCACACACACACACACGAAATGCATCACGGCATTATCCCTGGATAACTTTCGATTCACTATACGTTCATGTGGTTTACATTATATACACTTACGCGACGATTGCCAATACAGACATTTGATGCCGTTTCACTCACCGCCTGCGGTTTCGACTCATGACCGGGAACAAACAAACACACTTGCAGAACTCTGTTGCTGCTCCAGGAAAAACTAATTGCGTACGGTTTCCTTAATGCTGTGTTATTTGGGAAGCTGAACAAGGTTATCTTTCCCTCACAACCAAAAACACACTTCTGTAGTGACATTGTTGATTTCGTGGTCTAAAAACAAAATGACAGCGTTGCTGACGGCTCCCATAACACAAACAAAGCTCGTTGATGGACGCGCTCTTGCTCTGGTTGATGTGCGCACGCGCGCTTCCGAGAGAAGTGCCGATACATTCTACCCTTTATTAAGTCATACAGGGCCATACTACACCCAACTCGTTTTTTTTTTTTTTTTTTTTTTGGCATGTTTAGCATGAGAATCCAACTCTTTAACAGTGTAAATAAGTCAGAATGCATTAAATAGCATTAGACCCCCCCACCTTTTTTTTTAATGCAATAAAAATGCTTCAAGTAATCTTGAATCTATCTTTATGCAATCATCATAATCAGAAAATGTTGCAAGGCATTTTCAAACTCAAAACGTCCACTTGAGTAACACTGCTTATTGTGTCAAAGCATCGCTCTGACCACTTTTAATTGCCAGTAAATCTTAATTTACGGGCATCTGCGAACAATACTTTTACATGTTCATTTGCATAAATACTATTAAATCATAATCATTTATCAAGTGATCTGGTATAACATCAGTGTAAGAATCACTGGACCAAACATGTACTGTAATGTAAGACTAGATGCACTCATTTAATTTCACATACATCAGTGTGAGACAATCTTCGCCCAGCGTAGGGGACATAAATCTTGCCTGACTGACGTTTCCATTTGAGCTCCTACATAAATATGGCACCCAATCTATAGAAAGCTTTCTTATCAGTTGTAAAATGACAAGTGTTTATGTTTTCTGTGTGTTTTGGTGTATTGAGCAAAACGGTACATTGCCTGACAGTGGAAACACAAACGGAGCTTCAGGCGAGATGAGTTCACTCAAAAGCATTCCGCAAACGTGTCGTCATCTCCCATGTACTGGTTATGTCTACTGGCAGCGCAGGACTGCAGGAGACATGTGCTTTATCTGAGATGAATGATGAAAAAGACAAACATAGGGATAGGCTTGATTTCTGCACAAAATGTGTCGTTTTGAGCATCAGTCCCACAGTAGAACCATTTTTTTTTTTCAGTCTCTCCATCTCTCATCTTTTGCTTTTTCAGCTTTCTTGTGACTGGAGGTGTGAGATGTGGGTTAATGTAAGTTTATGATGGCTTGGTCTTTACTTTGACATGACAATAGCTCAACGTTAGGAGGTGAAGAGCCTTTTTTCTGCTCTGTGCTCACTCATGCGCTGTTTCTATGATGCTAAAGGCATTTTCAACCACAGATTTTTTTTAAGGGAGTTTTTCATCATAAATATTTAATATATTCCTATTCTTGATGTTTTTGACAATTTTTGTACTTGAGTATGAGTCAATAACAAATTTATATACTGTATGTATGTATATATGTATATGTGTGTGTGTGTGTGTGTCCAACGCTATCTCACGACCAATTTGTACGCATTTGTAGGAGGTGGCTAATTCATACGAATTCATACGACCTCACTCGTATAAATTCATATGATTTGTCTATACTACAGAGGTAGGTGTGTGTGTGTGTGTGTTGTCAAATCGATTAATCACAATTAATCACATATAACAAAAGTGTGTGTGTGTGTGTGTGTGTGTGTGTGTTGTCAAATCGATTAATCACAATTAATCACATATAACAAAAGTGTGTGTGTGTGTGTGTGTGTGTGTGTGTGTGTGTGTGTGTGTGTGTATTTACAAACTTTTATGTTATATGCGATTAATCACGACTAATCGATTTGACACACACACACACATACACACTTCTGGTCAAAAGTTTAGAAGCATTACTATTTTGATTGTTTTTGAAAGAAGTCTCTTTTGCTCACCAAGGCTGAATTTATGTTATTAAAAATGCCAAAAAAAGCTGTAATATTGTGAAATATTATTAAAATGTAAAATAACTCTTTCCTATTTGAATACATTTTAAAATGTAATTTATTCCTGTGATCAAAGCTGAATTTTCAGCATCATTACTCCAGTATTCAGTGTCACATGATCCTTCAGAAATCATTCTAATACGATGATTTGCTGCTCTAGAAACATTTATTATTATTATCAAATGTTAAAAAAAGTTGTGTACATTTTTTTTTTTAAGGATTCTTTGATTAATATAAAGTTCAAAAGTACAGTATTTATCTGAAATAGAAAGCTTTTGTAACATTGTACTACCGTTTAAAAGTTTTGGGTCTGTAAGATTTTTTTTTTTAAAGAAATGAATACATTTATTTAGCAAGAATGCATTAAATTGATCAAGTGACAGTATAGACATTTATAATGTTGCAAAAGCTTCATATTTCAGATAAATGCTGTTCTTTTGAACTTTCTATTCATTAAATAATCCAATTTTCAACACTGATAATAATCATAAATGTTTCTTGAGCAGCAAATCATCATATCAGAATGATTTCTGAAGGATCGTGTGACACGGAGTAATGATGCTGAAAATTCAGCTTTGATCACAGAAATAAATTGCATTTTAAAATATATTAAAATAGAAAAAAGTTGTTTTAAATTGTAAAAATATTTCACAGTAATACTGTTTTTGCTGTATTTTGGATCAAATAAATGCAGGCTTGATGAGCAGAAGAGTCTTCTTTCAAAAACATTGAAAATAGTAATGTTTCCAAACTTTTGACCGGTAGAGTGTGTGTTTGTGTGTGTGTGTTTTTAAAAATTATACTCTTTACTAACAATTTCTAATTATAGGGGTAATGAATTGAGAAATCAACTTACCCTTGAGCTTTTGATATATAAAAGGTCATGGTAATATAAGAATATCCTGTAAGTTTCAGAGCTGAAAACTTCCTTGTTAGTCAAAGAAAAGCTGTTATTGACAGAGTGTCAGGAGTGTGCTGAAACACACACAAGAGTTAACCGAAGAAGACAAACGCCTGATTCTGTAGCCCCGCCCACCGATTTGTGCATGGCATGTTCTAGATAAATAACATAGGCCTACGTGGAGCTAAACCGGATTGAACTTCCAAGCAATAAACATGCTGCATAAGCTTCATTCGGATTCCAATATTATGAATGCATGGATGAACTTTATTTTTAATGAATATTCAGCTCACGTGGGTAAGACATTGCACGTTTATTCCTTCATTTCATCACGGATTCATTTGTAAACAAGAGACTGGATTTGCAGACAGGATGAGATTACATGAATGAATGAAGCAACACACTTATGCGAGTAAAAATTTTTTTTTTAAAAATGTGATAGTATTGCATTGTTACAGATCATTGATATCTAATGGTTATGTGTACGTGTCTAACTGAACATAACTTAGCACACTGTCACAGGCTGGAGAAAGACAGGTGCTGTTGGTTCATTGTGCTGCGATTCGTGATCAGACTCGGGGGTATGTGTTTTCCAGACGAGCTACCAAGACGTATCACTGGCCTGCCGACAGGCTATCTTAAATAGTGAAATAACATTCCTTTCTTGATGTGCGTTGTTCACTCTTTTGACTTGATATTTGAAGGAAAAATACAATTGCGAAGTTTTGATCATGCTGATTTGTCTGACTCTGCAGTGAGGCTTGTGCATGCGTGTGTTAGTGATGCACGGTTCACGGTTATATCATTCCAATGAATTGCGGGTGGATGAGAGATAAATCATTGTGTTTGTTTGATAAAGACATTTTGCGAGCCCTGTGGACGAATCATTCCAGTTGCTGTTTTCCCACGCTTTCAAAACAATTCCTCACGTGTACTCACAGGGGAACCGCAACTCATTATAATATGCAAAGCTTTTCCAATCATAGCAGTGGGCGTTTACTTCCAAGTCTTCAGTGCGGCATGCCCATAAAAACAGAGCGTTCCATGAGAGAGGCTCAAAACCAGGGTAGAAAATAGCCTAATACTTATTCATTATGATGTTTTTTGAATGTAAAAACCACAAGAAAGTCATAAGTTGACCTCAGACAACAGTATAAAACATTTTTAAAAGCCAGTTCATGACCCCTTTAATAATAATTTTTTTTTTTTTTTAAACATGTTCAAAAAAGAGGACACTGCTCATATGAATTTCAATGTATGTGTTAAAGGGATAGTTCACACAAAAATGAAAATGTTGTCATCATTTACTCACCCTCAAGTTGTTCCAAACCTGTATGAGTTTCTTTCTTCTTTTGAACACAAAATATATTTTGAAGAAGGCCGGTAACCAAACAGTTGATGGCACCCATTGACTTCTATAGTAGGAAAAAAAAATACTATGGAAGTCAATGGGTGCCGTCAACTCTTTGGTTACCAACATTCTTCAAAAGATTGTGTTCTACAGTAGAAAGAAACTCATACAGGTTTGGAACAACTTGAGGGTGAGTAGATGACAAAATTTTCATTTTTGATTACATTCTTTGGTTATTTCTGAAACACTCAGATGGAATAGTAACACTCTGTAAATTTGATCACTGCAGAGTGCCATGTTTATCGCACCCATGTGTGATGGTGTATGTTTTGAAAGGCATCAACATATGGGGCTTTGTGGGAGAAAGTAATTAAATTTGATCTAATCCCTCATCCTCCTCCGTAAGATGCCAATATAGCAGCAATGAATTCAGAAAGCCTGAACGTGCGTCACGGCAGGAGGCTTGAGCAGCTCGATTCTGGCCGCTCTTTCGGGCAACGGTTCCACGGTGAGGTATGAAGAAATGAGTGACAGATGAAGGATTATAATCTGGCCTGGAGGCAGCCATGTGTCAGCTCTATTGATCCCACAGCCGACTCCAGTCAATGACCATGTGATTATCATCAAGCATGTTGACACCTCTCACACACACATGGCATTAAACTCTCATGCCAGTACAGGGGCTTCCTCTTCCTATTGACTCATTTCACATTGAGATGTCAGAATACCTACAGCCTCCATCTGCCACACCAAAGAAACTGGAGAGGATTTCATTCGGGGCGGAAATCTCCCATGTGTACAAACATATGCACAACAATAGGTCGAAGGCTAGCTGGTTACCTCTCCAAAAAAACATTACATGCTCACATTTTTCCAGTCTTGCTTTGCTTCTAGTTTAGTTCTACATGTGTCAAAGCCATATGTGTTACCAGAAGTGCCATTAGCTATACATTTTTTTTTATATATATATAAAATGTATATTTAATTTATATATATATATATATATATATATATATATATATATATATATATATATATATATATATATATATATATATATATATATATATATATATATATATATATATAAATATATATATCTATTTATCAAAGAAGCATGCTGATAAATGCATGCTTATATATACATATATATATACATACACTATAAACAATCTATTTATCAAAGAATCCTGGGAAAAAAAGTATCACGGTTTCCACAATTTTTTTTAAGTAGCACAACATTAACATTAATGAAAAATGTTTCTAGAGCAGCAAATCAGCATGTTAGAATGATTTCTGAAGGATCATGTGACACTGAAGACATAATGACACATTGTATATTCTATATTTATATTAGGTACATGCATTATATTTTTCTTAATCTTATGCACATCCACCACTAACATTCATATATGTATATGTCAATAAATGTACTTGGAAAACACCTTTTTTTTGCTTTCAGTATTTCATATTTAGAGAGGTACATGCTTTATAGCGACCCCTCAATGCCAACTGCGTGACAAATTCCGACTGTTGAATGATGTGTCATTTTGTTGTCAACATCTCATATGCTAGTGATTCTACATTTAAAATTCTAAAAGGATAAACTGTCCTCTGACAAAACTCATAACAGCAAACATTAATTCTCATCAAACCAGCAGAATCGGCATTAAAAGTAATTATCCCGTGATGGCGACGAGCAAGTGAGGACAATGTCAGTCCAGCACTGTTTCTGCATGATTTGGGTCAGTGCTAATGCAGCGTTTAGACATCTCAGCATGCTTATTCAAAAGAAACGATAGAACTTTGAGTGATATCAACTTAACTGTTTTAATCACAACTCTGTAATCATTCCAGTATTGCATGTCACCAGTTTGAGTTTGCGCATCTAGTTTGACACTGCATATCAGTAATGTGCCATAATATATAATGCATATATTTGTGTGCACTTAGAAATACATAATAATTATTATTATTTAAGCAACTGAAATGTTTATACATTACCGTTCAAAAGTTTTTGGTCGGTACAAATGTATAATGGTATATTGTAATACTATTTCAAATTACTGTTTGTACTGTATTTTTTATTAAATAAATGTGTGAATGTGTGTGTGTGTGTGTGTGTGTGTGTGTGTGTGTGTGTGTGTGTGTGTGTGTGTGTGTGTGTGTGTGTGTGTGTGGACTTCAACCTGAATGCACACAGACTCATGGAGACTCGTGTCACCGGGGGGACCTAAATTGAGGTCCCATGAGGAAACAAGCTTATAAATCATACAGAATGGCCGTTTCTCAATATGCGTTCTTGTCTGTACTTGTGTTCTCGTGGACTTGTGAAACGTCATCAGTCGCTGCCCAAGTACTGTTTTTAATTCAAAGTTCACATCTAGCCAAGTACAGTTCAAATTCCCGGATGTGTCCTTGATCCGCCCCTTGTCATCCCTCTGCTGCAGAATTTCAACAGCATCAGCATTTGTTCCATGTGGCAGTATTAGGTCTGAAGTATGATTACGGCGATGAGTGGGTCCTGACACGTGTTGCCTAACTCCAATAGAGTTTAGAATGTCTCTAAATGCCAATCCCAATGCGTCTTTTTCATTATCTGCATGGATATTAAAATCACCAACAATTAGTACTTTATCTGCAGCCAGTACTAACTCTGATAGAAAATCACCAAATTATTTTAATAAAGTCTGTATGGTGCCCTGGTGGCCTGTATACAGTAGCAGTAGCTGAGGGAACCTGCGTAATTTAAAAATACTAATGTTATTAAAAATACTACTGTTATTGTGTCACGAAATGTAGATTTAAGAGATTTTCAGGAAAGAAAGTAGTTGTTTAAAGCTCAAATCTGTGGTTTATTTATAAAGAGAGCGCCTATTTGAAAATTTTATCTGCCATTTTCGGAGTTGTGAGATCCAGTCGACCAGCGGGCGCTCAGCGCTCATTAATCCCGCCGAGAGCAGCCTTACCTTGGCTAATCCTTCTGACGTTTGCCGCTGGCTCTGATGACCCTGTAGTGGTTAAACATGAGATATAATTTGTCTTGTGTAGATCTAACGGGCAATCTTTGTTTCTCCTGAATCTATAATTTGTTCCCTGGCAAAGCATTTTGGCTGAAGGCAAAGTGAAGTTTCATAATTTTATACACTATATTGACAAAAGTATTGGGACACCCCTACAAATCATTGAATTCAGGTGTTCCAATCACTTCCATGGCCACAGGAGTATAAAAGGCATGCAGATGCTTCTACAAACATTTGTGAAAGAATGGGTCGCTCTCAGGAGCTCAGTGAATTCGAGCGTGGTACCGTGATAGGTTGACACCTGTTTGTGAAATTTCCTCACCATTAAATATTCCACGGTCAACTGTTAGTGGTATTATAACGAAGCCGAAGCAATTGGGAACAACAGCAACTCAGCCACAAAATGGTAGGCCACGTAAAATCACAGAGCGGGGTCAGCGCATGCTGAGGCGCACAGTACACAGAGGTCACCAACTTTCTGCAGAGTCAATAGCTACAGACCTCCAAACTTCGTGTGGCCTTCAGATTAAGAACAGTGTGTAGAGAGCTTCATGGAATGGGTTTCCATGGCCGAGCAGCTGCATTCAAGCCTTACATCACCAAGTGCAATGCAAAGCGTCGGATGCAGTGGTGTAAAGCACGCCGCCACTGGACTCTAGAGCAGTCAAGACGTGTTCTCTGGAGTGACCAATCACGCTTCTCTGTCTGGCAATCCGATGGACGAGTCTGGGTTTGGCGGTTTCCAGGAGAACGGTACTTGCCTGACTGCATTGTGCCAAGTGTAAAGTTTGGTGGAGGGGGATTATGGTGTGGGGTTGTTTTTCAGGGGTTGGGCTTGGCCCCTTAGTTCCAGTTAAAGGAACTCTTAATGCTTCAGCATACCAAGACATTTTGGACAATTTCATGCTCCCAACTTTGAGGGAACAGTTTGGGGATGGCCCCTTCCTGTTCCAACATGACTGCACACCAGTGCACAAAGCAAGGTCCATAAAGACATGGATGAGCATGGAGGAACTTGACTGGCCTGCACAGAGTCCTGACCTCAACCCGACAGAACACCTTCGGGATGAATTTGAGTGGAGACTGTGAGCCAGGCCTTCTCGTCAAACATCAGTGCCGGACCTCACAAATGCGCTTCTAGAAGAATGGTCAAAAATTCCCATAAACACACTCCTAAACCTTGTGGAAAGCATTCCCAGAAGAGTTGAAGCTGTTATAGCTGCAAAGGGTGGGCCAAACTCCATATTAAACCCTACAGATTAAGAATGGGATGTCATTAAATTCCATGTGCATGTAAAGGCAGACGTACCAAACTTTTGGCAATATAGTGTATACTTAGGCTATTTAACTTTACCGTTGTAGCCTACTAGAGTGCTGACTTTGTATGTTTGATTGCTCCTGTCTGCCTCGCTGCTGGGTGTTTGCATCTGTTAGCTCCGTACAGCTACGCTTTTGAATCTCTATTGGATATAATTCCTGGTTGTTTACACTGCTAAATATAACTTACCCAAAAACATATATTGTCTACTACTGCCTATCACATTAAATCTGATATCGCTAGCTTTTAATCCAAATCACTATCACAACGTGTTAGCATTTCGCTAGCCTGTTAGCCTGCCATCTGGGTCTCCTGCTTCTCTCTTGCACGCCTTTTTCGAGTCCATCAAACAACTGTGGTGAGTTGGATTAGTCAACAGAGTCCATCAAACAACTGTGGTGAGTTGGATTAGTCAACAAACACGGTAAGCCATGTAATCTTCTCCTGTTATTGTCACTTGCACTGCCTGTTACATGATTAGCATTACCTTCTCTGTTGCATGGAGGGCTTCATATGTGATAAATGCAGGGAGAAGATTTCAGAATTAGAGACACGCATCCAGACTTTATCTGAGAGTAGTGAGGTTGTAACAGCTTTAGATACTGATTTGGATGCGACTAGCTTAGTGAACTCTGTACATTGTTCGGTTCCGGCTGTAGAGCCCGTGCAGCAGGGCACTCTTCCGTTCCTATTAGAACATCAAACAGGTTCTCCCCACTCAGTGATGCACCCACTGAGAATCCTGTTGAAAGTGCCCTAGTTATTGGCGATTCTATTACACGAAACGTGAAAATAAAGACACCAGCCACCATAGTCACATGTTTACCGGGAGCCAGAGCGCCTGACATCAAAGCAAATTTAAAAGTGCTGGCTAATGCTAATTGTAAATTCTCTAAGATTATTATTCACATCGGCACTAATGATGTTCGACTTCGACTTTTCAGACCTGACTTGTTAAAAAAAGATGGTATCCATCCCTCCTGGGATGGTGCCGCTCTTCTCTCTAGTAATTTGGCACATAGTCTTAGAGCTAAACCTTGACTAACTGGGGCCCAGGTCAGGAAGCAGACGGACTAGCTTAACCGACCGTCTGCTAGCTGTCTCTCGTCACAGAAGTCAGATAAATCCCAGTACATAGAGACTCTTTCACCTAGATATTATCACATAGAGACTGTGTCTGTTCCCAGAATTAGTAAATACTAAAACTTTCGAACCCACTTAAGGGAAAAAATTTAATTGATGCTCAACAAATAAAAAAACAAATATAATACAGATAATCAAATGATAAAGCTTGGGTTGATGAATATTCGATCCCTTTCCTCAAAAGCGCTTATTGTTAATGATATGATTACAGATCATAACCTAGATATGCTGTGTTTGACAGAAACCTGGCTAAAAACTGACGTTTTACATTACTTTAAATGAGTCCACCCCCCAAGACTATTGTTATGAACACAAGCCGCGTCTGAAAGGCAAAGGGGTTGCTGTAATTTATAACAATATCTTCAATACTAATCAGAAGTCTAGTTTCACACAGAGTCCCCACAAAGATAGTGAACCAGACGTGTGTGTGTGTGTGTGTGTGTGTGTATGTGTATAACAGGATCTAAATTTTCATGGGTTTAAATAAAATATCTTTGTTATAAGAGACAATAAAAACAACTTTGTGCAACAAAACCACTCCTTTCCTAGTAAAAAAGAATTGAACTTGATTGTCGTCAACAATTTTTGTTTGCAAAAGCTAAGTGTAACATTGACAAGCCAAATATGTCAGTCTCTGAGTAACGTCATTTATTTAAGCCACAAAGTATACTTCATTCCGTAAAGTAAGTATAATGAACTACACCTCCAGCATGTTATAATTACCCAAAAATCAAACATCACGCAACAGCAAGCTAAACTTTTCAGGTGTTAAAAATTTATAATTGCATACACAGAGGAAAATATGTGCTTTGATATGACAAGGTTTATGAAAACATGTTCCTAAACAGAACGGACACTGTGCTCACATGCCATTAAAGCAACGATAACGCATAAAAACACACTGACCCCCAACATGCACTTACACACTTCACCATCACAGTATTTGACATTTGTGTTGTGAAAGGAAATGCACAGCCCTGCTGGCTAAAGGGAAAGCGCACATTAGGAATTGCTCTCCGATAGGCCGTGATTAACTGTCAAACTGCAAGAAAGATGAGAATGGAGAGAGAGAGAGACGAGCGACTGTGCTCATTGTTGGTGGTTTTATCTCGTCCCGCCAGCTCCCGCTCATGTGATTACTCAACGCAGAGCTCTAGTGCACTGTCACCCTTCACGTCTGATAATTGTTGGGTCCACTGATATTACTGTAAAATACCAGACGTGATGCTTCAATTAATGGAAGAATAGCTAGAAAAAGGCATAGTGCACCACATACAAACTTTACAAATAGATAAAAGTGAAGGTGCATAAAAGTGTGGCCTAGCAGTTAGAGTGACACAATATATTAAGTCATGGAGCTCAGGTGGGTGGCATAAGTTCAAATCTGGCACGCAACCCTATTCCATCCATTTCTGCACGTAATTTTCTGTCCTATCTCTCACAGTCACTATAAATATAAGCTGAAAAACAAACATAAAGACCAAAAAAATGCTTGTCTCTTCAAATTAATATGAATATTCCATATATTCTCTTAATATTAATAATAAATAGAAGGTCATGAAAACTGCATGCATAATAAAAACTATTATACTTACTTATTTGCTAGATAATTAACTTACTGTTAGACATAACCACTTTCACTTATATTTATAGGAAGCATGTTTCACATAGACAAGAAATAATACAGTACCAGGTCAGTACATTTTTTTAGTACTTTCATTCAACAAGGATGCATTAAATTGATCAAAAGTAACAGTAAAGAAATGTACTGTATAATGTTATGAAAGATTTCTATTTCAAATAAATGCTGTTCTTTAGAACTTTCTATTCATCAAAAAAATCCTGGAAAGAATTGATCAAGGTTTCCACAAAAATAATAACCAGCACAACTGTTTTCAACATTGATAATAATAATAATAATAATAATAATAATAATAATAATAAATGTTTCTTGAGCAGCAAATCATCATATCAGAATGATTTCTGAAGGTTCATGTGACACTGAAGACTGGAGTAATGATGCTGAAAATTCAGCTTTGCATCACAGGAATAAATTAGATTTTAAAATACATTATTTATATATTATTTTGAATTGTAATAATATTTTACATACTATTCACTATATTTCTGATAAAAAAAAAAAAAATAGTCATCCTTGGTGAGCATAAGAGACTTCTTTCAAAAACATAAAAAATCTTAGTGACCCTAATAATCGTTCACAACACTTAGTCTTTGAAACATTGTTGAGGTGCTATGAAAATTAACAATTTTATACTTATTTATGGACAAAATCTCTGTTCTTTGTTCAACTTCCCTCACTGGAGTACTTCCTATAAAATCTACTTATAATGACATAAAGCTAAGACAAGGTATTAAAAATATTTTTTAAGAAGTAAATTACATGAATAACACGAGAGCAATAAAGATAGACTTAACTAAAGAAGCACTGACTCTCCAATGTCTCAGCTCCTGAGAGGCAAAACAATAGGCATATAGCATATATTTGATTGAGTGTATTATTATTATTATTAAGTTAGGTTTGTGTTCCCAGGAAACTGCCAGCATGTCTTTAGTGAAATTACATGCTGTGAGAAGTAGCAGAAGGAGATTGAGCCTCATAGTTCTGCCTGTTTCAGCATGTACTTGGCATTCAAAAGTGTCCCTGAAGAGCTGCGAGAACAAAATAGAGGCTAGAAGAGAGCGACTCAAGCTTGCTTCATTTCAGCTTTGATTATTTCATAATGTCTTATACTCTATTAAAGCTTTTTGCTTCCATTTGCCTGTAATTTGATTATAATTCATACCAATGTAGTTAAAACCAACGCAGGCTTTCATTTCAGTTAGCTAATCGCAATACTAATAATCAATTTGAGGGTATTCTGAGGACAAAGACATCTCTTTAAATGCTCCTGAAGGGCAACAGATTTACTAAGTGACTTGTCAGCCAATACAATAGATCCACACACCTACTTGACAATTGTGTCTCACTCTTGGACTGCATCCCAGTTCACACAGGGTGAATACGGTTAAAGCGAGACACTTAAAGTGTAGTCTCAGCCTCAGATGTCACACCCTTGGACTGTTGGTCTGATGCGTAATGGCACACAAAATTGGAAACACTTCAGGAGTTTCAAAGTTGTCATCTGATTGGTTGAATTCTGCAGGAATTCCGTGAGACGCGTGTGTCGTGTACATTAACGGTCCGCCTGGAAACAAAGATGCCTTGAAGCCAAACCCCTCATGGAAGAAAAGTATGTGTGAAGTATGTAAAGTTTGTGGCATAGATTCTTTAAAATATGTCCAAGAGTTTGACACAGGGTGAATACAATAACACCCCTGTTATTGTAGGGATGTTACAATGTTACATTTTCACGCCCCTAAATATGACATGGAATAAAAAGAACTGACACATGTCAGTCAGACGTCCTCTGGGCGGTCCTCGGCCAATGAAAGCTGCTTTGGAGTCCAGATCTTCTATTGTTTTGTTTTGTTTGAATGTTGTGTATTAATGTAAAGTACTTTGGTCAACTTTAAGTTGTTTTAAAATACATTTTAAAACAACTTAAAGAAAAGAAATAAATTTGACATTGACATTCTGCCGTCAGTCTGGCTTTGAGAGACTACTTAAATTATTTTTAAATTTTTAAATTATAATTTTGCTTCGGGTGTTGGGCGGAACTGACAGAATGGCAGTTTCTTTCAGTTTTTGTCCTCCGTTTGGCCTAAAACACTGTGTTCATCCAATTTAAAATGTTGACTACAAACATGTTCTCTCTGTATTTACGATTTATTTCTTTGCTGTCTTTAGCCACTGCCTACAACGCGCTGGATCCTTTACTGGAAATCGAAAGTGACTCACTCCTGTTAAACCTGACCCTTTAGTCAACACCATTGTACTAAATGTTTACTAAGAAGTATTTCCTACTAAAACAAGGCGGTAGTAATCGTATCCATGGCAGACTGGTGGGAGAGGACTTGGACGGCAACATGCCCAGTGCATTATGGGTATTGAAGTTTTCCTATTTGGCAAAATTGAAGACAACAGCCTTTTTTTCTCTTTTTTTTTTCTATTCAGGTAGCACCGATTTCAAACGATTTTATTGTTTTGCCTTTCTACTGTATAGGCAGCCAAGTTTTATTGAAAGCCCATTTTGCCAGCGGTGAAGGGATAGTTCATCCAAAAAATGAAAACTCTGTCATCATTTACTCACATTCATTTAACCTGTATGACTTTTGCATAACTGTAAAAGCATGCATGGATGCACACTGTGATTTACTGGATAAACTATGCCATCTGGACACATTTGGCATATTATTTTCAATGCAATGCATCATGCATAAACACAATAATATTGATTTTGAAGGCTGTTTAAAATTGCGAATTGGATGCTGCAACTGTGATTACATTTATTTTTATATTACCTTAGAAAGTATTTTATAGTTAACAGAAAATGTAACCAAACTAATTTCAAGAAAAGGTTCCTCCCTCTGAGATGCCATATATACATATATATATATATATATATATATATATATATATATACACACACACACACACAGGTGAGGATGCGAACAAGGTATAATAAATTTAGCTGCCATTGAACTTGCTAATGAAAACAGCATAAACAGATTGTTCTGTGCTTCATCATTCCTGTTTATAAGAGCAGATATCTATCATTATGACAGCCTGCTGCATTTGACTTCACTATATAGCGTCTGGTTCATTTGCCCTGGTCAGAAGTTTGACTACCAAATCATTCATGTCCAGCACTTTAAAAAGTCAACAGTGCTCGATGTCTCTCATCATTCATTCTGAAACGAAAACAGTTTATTTCCTGGTAGAGTAGAGTACACTCAGGAATCATGTTATTTATTTATTTATTTACAGAAATGACTCATGATTCTTCTAGTTTATGGATAAAATGATTTGGTGAAAAAAAAACAAAAAAAAAAACAGCATACAGGTTTGGAGCAATATCCATCCATCCATCCATCCACATCCATCTATCCATCCATCCATCCATCCATATCCATCCATCCGCCTAGGATAGTGGCATGACTTTTTACATAGGATGAAAACTGCCCCAGCTCTTTACTGGAGTAAACGATGTGCTTTTCTTCCAAAAAAATTTTATTTCTGTCTTTTTATCATTTAGCATTAAAAATTTGAGTTCATCCAACATTTCACATTTCACATTTTCAGCCGCATTACTTCCTATTTTGAAAGGCAGGTACATCTGCATATCATCAGAATATAACTATGATATAAAATGCCATATTTGTTAAATATAGAGCCCAGCGGAATCATGTAAAGAGTAAACGGCCCTAAAATAGAGCCCTGAGGTACCCCGCAATTTACAGGAGGAGCAAAAGAATAATGATTCCCAGTCTTTACAGCAAATGTTCTACCCTCCAGGTAAGAACGGACCAACGTAAAACCACTCCATTTACTCCAACACATCGCTCAAGGCGCTCTAACAAAATAACATGATCCAGCATGTCAAAAGCCATACTCGGGTCTAATAAGACAAGTCCAACACAGTTTCCTTGTCAACTTCTAATAAAGGCAGATTCAGTACTATGAAGTTCTGAAACCTGACTGAAACTTATCCATGATATTTAATGAAGCTGACAAAATACAACAGTTTCTAGGATTTCTGCAATGAAAGGAAGTTTAGAAATAGTACAAAAACTTTGAAGGACAGAAAGGTATAGACCAGGTTTCTTTAACAAGGGCTCTACTACTACTACTACTACTATGTTTCAAACTCGGTGGTACACAACCCTCATCCAAACTTTTGTTTCTAATTGGTAATATATATGGACCAATAGTATCAAAAACCTCAATAAAAAGACATGTTGGGATCACATCATTTAGATGAAGTAGCTTTTATGGTACCCATGATCTCTGTGATCTCAGAAAGCGACATCATCTTAAAGGCTCTAAACAAACCAGAGGGAGCAGCAACAACTGCAGGATCTAACAATAACTGTGAGGACATCAAATAAATAAATAAATGACGTTAAGCATGATCTAATTATGATAAATAATAACAAAAAATGGTTGAACCTGAACAAAAAGTTGTAATAGAAGTGTTGATGTTCTAGAACGTACCCACACATTGATGTTGTACAAACCGTGTTAATTTAGTATTATTTAAATACTATTTTCACTTAGATCTCTCACAGTTTACAAGCCAAGTCTGATGTATTGGTTGTAAAAGTTATGGTGTAATATTTCCAAACGCCAGAGCCAAACCTACTACATACAATGCGCTATATGATGTTTCCACCTAATGCCTCCCTCGATTTATCTCTTTGACAGCCGATCCATACAGATAAATCACCTCGTAAGGTTTTTCTCTCTACACACTCCAACCTGCACTGTATCAAACGATTAGGAGCGCACCAGCCTCTTCAGGGAGAGTATCAAAACTCTTCACTGCAGTAAACTTTCATATAGAGAGTTCTAGATATCTTTGGCTTCTCGTCTCATAGCTTCTCTTGTGACAGTGAAAAGTGTTAATCCCTTTTCCAAATAGAAAACAACTAACTGACCATAACGGCACACCAAAAGGTCTATTGCCATTCCATTTAGAAAAGCTTTGAGAAAATGACTGGCCATCATTCTCCGATTTACAGAATTTGTTGACTATGCTCGCTTTATTCGTCCCTCTTTGCTGGTGCACAATAACTGTTTGTCCATTCGTCTATGTAGGTCAAATTTATTTTCCGCTCTGTCTGAAAAGGCACACAGGTAACAAACCGAACACAAGCAGTGTCGACGGGCTCACGCGGACCAAAAAGCTCCAGGTAAAATGACAGCTTGGCTGATCTAACACAGAAGCTGCTATCTTTGAAAAGTGATCTTCTGTGTTGTCAGAATTTTGATATCTAGCCCAGGATTGAAAGCTGTTGAATAAGTGAAGCTGTTGTTTCGGGAGCTTGCTGTATTTTGGTCCACGGATTGCACGAATGATTGAGCTTTATCAGCCGAGGCCTCGGAAGCGCACAACTCTCAGTGGGGAACATCAGGGCTTTATTGTCACTTTCTTTTATTCTGACATTCTCATTCCTACACCAGGAATCAAGGTGCACAAGACAGGATGAATTTTTAACCAGCTGTCCTCTGTGAAATGTGCCCAGATGAATAAAACAAAGGCTATAGAAACGCAATGAAAAGTCTTACCTGCAGATTGAGTGGCACAAATAAATGCTTGATTGCCTGACAACAATGAACCCCCAGAGAGAGAGAGTTATGGACTGGAGTAGAGAGAAAAAGAGGGAGAATGAGGAGTAGACAAAGACAAAAAGAGAGTGGTCTGTTCAGAAATGCAATTTTGATTTAAAAATTAGCATGCTAATTTTTTTAATGTAAAATTAAAACCACTAATCTCATCCAATTCATTGCTGATACTTACTAATGTTTGAGCTGTTGTTTTCCCTACAAAGTGATGTCACTTCCTGATTATGATGTCATTTGTTAAAGGCAAAGGGACTGGGTAGCATGGGCTACTTCACCCCTGCTGGTAGATGCCATAACTACACCATCTGGGGGAAAACCAGGCCCGTTTGAGATGCCAAATCAGCTGAGAGCTGAGAGAGAAACCAAAAAAAAAAAAAAACAAGAGCCATGAAGATGGATGAGCCCAAATCTCCAGCAGTCTATAAACAAAGGAAAAAAAATATTTGCTGCTTTACAAGTAATCATCAAGAAAATAAAAAAAATATTAAAATTATGTATTTTGTACAGATATCACACAGATAGTGCGGCCATTTTGACCACAATGCGGTCTCTTTCTTACAGAGCCCTTAAAGATACATGGTGGTGAAAAACATATTTTAATGCTTTTGCGTTCTCTAGCAAATGTTCCCCTGATCAACTTTCAAACAAAGTTCAAAAGTTTCTTGGGGGACTGCAAACATTTTGCGAGAGAACACTAAATCATTGACATATGATTTTTCCTCTCATCTAATTTTTTTTCACCATGTCCCATACTCTCTCTCACACACAAATACAAAATATTAAGCAGCATGACTGTTTTCAAAATTCATAATAAGAGATGTTACTTGAGCACCAAATTGAGGATCATGTGACTGGAGAATTGACATATATATATATATATAAACACTATGTAAGGAAATATAATTTTAGAGGAAGCCAGACTCTTAAAGCAGTTGCCCAACGGTGTGCATGCAGCTTTGTTTTTAATGCTTTGTTCTGTAAATGTCATGCTGAAAAACATTTGGGCTCTGACCCATGACACTTTATGCCCACCCGAGGGTCCTTGTGTTTACCTGAGCAAAAAATTCTGACATAGGTCAATCATGCTTATATGAAGCAGACATAGAGAGACATAAAGACTTGTCCCCTTTTCACCTACTGATGTTTGTGGCCAATCTGATGTGATGTAAAACACATGTCATCAAAGACAAATTAGTACTGGATCACAACCTCCTTTAAGAGACATATTTGCATTGCGGTCAAGAGTTTGGAATAAGAAAATAAAAGAGAAGAATAGTTTTATTCAGCAAGGATGTATTAAATTGATAAAAAATGACTGAAGAAATGTATAATGTTACATAAGATTCTTTTTCAAATGAATGTTGTTCTTTTGAACTTTTTATTTATTAGAGAATGCTGAAATAAAGTGCATCATGGTTTCCACAAAAATATTAATCAGCAGCAAAAAATTAAAAAAGGATGACAATAAAAAACATGATTAATAATTGAGCAGCAAATCAGCATATCAGAATGATTTCTAAAGGATCATGTGACACTGAAGACTGGAGTAATGATGCTGATATTTTAAAATGTATTCAAATAGAAAATAGTTATTTTAAATTGTAATAATATTTCACAATATTACGTTTTTTTACTGTATTTTTGATCAAAGAATTTCAGCCTTGGTGAGAAGAGTCTTCTTTCAATTTTTTTTTTCTCTCCCAAACTGTAGAGTCAGAACACTTATATAAATATAAATAAAACATAAAAATAACATATCAGTATAGAGAAATCTGGAATTTAAACCTGGAAATAAAAAGAAAGGTTTCACGTGAAAAAGCTCACCAATATTTTATGTCATTCATAACACTAAAATTGTAAATAACCAAATTGTTACACAAACCTATGCCAAGCTGTCTCTGTTTTCAGGGTGTTTTTGAAGGGTAAGTACATGTGCAATGCTCTGAGATGCTGATGACAAAAGAGGTAAAAATTACAGTGTTCTTACCATTTCTTTCCTGCAGCCAAATAGCCAATAATGTCCCTCTTAAGCACAGGTTGCCAGGACAAAAAGGCCTTTTTGATTGTTCCCTGTCATGCTGGACATGCAGCCTGGAAAGAGACATCATGTACCATGTCACTCATCCACACTTTTAAACTCTGAGTAAACTTGCATGAACTTTAACACTGAGGTGTACACCTCTGCAAGCTAGAGGATTTGTTTCACTCGATGATTTTCTCACAAGATTTGGTTTGAATGCAGGAATGGATGTGTGGATAGAATCCCTGATGCAATGCAGAGAAGAAAACAAGAGTTCAGTTCTCTCTCTCCGTTCTGGCTCATGGGTCAGTCACCAAGCTACTATGGAAATCTGTGTGACTATATCTGTTTATACAACCAGATCTGCTAAAAAAAAATAAAAAAAAATCTTTTTATGGCTTTCAAAGGGAGAGTGCTATTCTTGTCAGAAATTCATACTGTCTGGTAGCCCAAATAATTTTTTTTTTCTTCCTGGAACAGCAAGAAAAACAAACATGAAAGCTCCATATAGTTTACCTTCCTCTTCCTCCCCTTTTAAGGATTTTTCGCTGTTTCTTACATCAGTTTGGTCAATACGCCACCCAAAAATTCTGTCATTATTTACTCATGTTGTTCCAAACCTGTAAGACTTTTGTTCATCTTCAGAATGAAGATATTTTTAATAAAATATGACCGATTTCTGTCCTTCTATCAACAGCTACGCAACTACCACTCTAATGCTTCAAAAAGAGTTCGTAAAACTAATCCATATAAATTGAGTGGTTTAGTCCAAAAATTCTGAAGAGACTTGATCGCTTTATATAATGAACAGATTTAATTTAGGCTTTTATTCACATATAAACATTCATCATTGCACACATCAGATATGGTAAACAGAAGCTCAAGCATGTTCACTTGACATGTGAGAACCAATGAGGTTCATTCTCGTGTTACGCAGCACGTTTGAGCTTCAGCAAGAACCATTGAGGTTAATTCTCCTTTATGCAGTACGTTTGAGCTTCCACAGGAACCAGTGAGGTTAATTCTCATGTTACGCAGCACATTTGAGCTTCCACGAGAACCAATGAGGTTCATTCTCATGTTACGCAGCACGTTTGAGCTTCCTCAAGAACCAATGAGGTTCATTCTTGTGTTACGCAGCACGTTTGAGCTTCAGTAAGAGCCAATGAGGTTCATTCTCGTGTTACGCAGCACGTTTGAGCTTCAGTAAGAACCAATGAGGTTCATTCTCGTGTTACGCAGCACGTTTGAGCTTCAGCAAGAACCAATGAGGTTCATTCTTGTGTTACACAGCACATTTGAGCTTCCACAGGAACCAATGAGGTTCATTCTCATGTTACGCAGCACGTTTGAGCTTCCCCAAGAACCAATGAGGTTCATTCTTGTGTTATGCAGCACGTTTGAGCTTCCACAGGAACCAATGAGGTTCATTCCCGTGTTACGCAGCACGTTTGAGCTTCCCCAAGAACCAATGAGGTTCATTCTTGTGTTACGCAGCATGTTTGAGCTTCCACAGGAACCAATGAGGTTCATTCTTGTGTTACGCAGCACGTTTGAGCTTCAGTAAGAACCAGTGAGGTTCATTCTCGTGTTACGCAGCACGTTTGAGCTTCCACATGAACCAATGAGGTTCATTCTTGTGTTAAGCAGCACGTTTGAGCTTCCCCAAGAACCAATGAGGTTCATTCTCATGTTACGCAGCACGTTTGAGCTTCCCCAAGAACCAATGAGGTTCATTCTCGTGTTACGCAGCACGTTTGAGCTTCCACAGGAACCAATGAGGTTCATTCCCGTGTTACGCAGCACGTTTGAGCTTCCCCAAGAACCAATGAGGTTCATTCTTGTGTTACGCAGCATGTTTGAGCTTCCACAGGAACCAATGAGGTTCATTCTTGTGTTACGCAGCACGTTTGAGCTTCAGTAAGAACCAGTGAGGTTCATTCTCGTGTTACGCAGCACGTTTGAGCTTCCACATGAACCAATGAGGTTCATTCTCGTGTTACGCAGCACGTTTGAGCTTCCCCAAGAACCAATGAGGTTCATTCTCATGTTACGCAGCACGTTTGAGCTTCCCCAAGAACCAATGAGGTTCATTCTCGTGTTACGCAGCACGTTTGAGCTTCCACAGGAACCAATGAGGTTCATTCCCGTGTTACGCAGCACGTTTGAGCTTCCCCAAGAACCAATGAGGTTCATTCTTGTGTTACGCAGCATGTTTGAGCTTCCACAGGAACCAATGAGGTTCATTCTTGTGTTACGCAGCACGTTTGAGCTTCAGTAAGAACCAGTGAGGTTCATTCTCGTGTTACGCAGCACGTTTGAGCTTCCACATGAACCAATGAGGTTCATTCTTGTGTTAAGCAGCACGTTTGAGCTTCCCCAAGAACCAATGAGGTTCATTCTCATGTTACGCAGCACGTTTGAGCTTCCCCAAGAACCAATGAGGTTCATTCTCGTGTTACGCAGCACGTTTGAGCTTCCACAGGAACCAATGAGGTTCATTCCCGTGTTACGCAGCACGTTTGAGCTTCCCCAAGAACCAATGAGGTTCATTCTTGTGTTACGCAGCATGTTTGAGCTTCCACAGGAACCAATGAGGTTCATTCTTGTGTTACGCAGCACGTTTGAGCTTCAGTAAGAACCAGTGAGGTTCATTCTCGTGTTACGCAGCACGTTTGAGCTTCCACATGAACCAATGAGGTTCATTCTCGTGTTACGCAGCACGTTTGAGCTTCCCCAAGAACCAATGAGGTTCATTCTCATGTTACGCAGCACGTTTGAGCTTCCCCGAAAACCAATGAGGTTCATTCTCGTGTTACGCAGCACGTTTGAGCTTCCACAGGAACCAATGAGGTTCATTCCCGTGTTACGCAGCACGTTTGAGCTTCCCCAAGAACCAATGAGGTTCATTCTTGTGTTACGCAGCATGTTTGAGCTTCCACAGGAACCAATGAGGTTCATTCTTGTGTTACGCAGCACGTTTGAGCTTCAGTAAGAACCAGTGAGGTTCATTCTCGTGTTACGCAGCACGTTTGAGCTTCCACATGAACCAATGAGGTTCATTCTTGTGTTACGCAGCACGTTTGAGCTTTCCCAAGAACCAATGAGGTTCATTCTCGTGTTATGCAGCACGTTTGAGCTTCAGCAAGAACCAATGAGGTTCATTCTCGCGTTACGCAGCACGCTTGAGCTTCCCCAAGAACCTGTGTCAAGCAGGTTCTGTTGAGCTTGTGTTTATGTTTTCTTATCAATGTTTATATATTAATAAAAGTCTAAATACAATCTGTTCAACATATAAAGCAATCTTGTCTCTTCAGAAAATTTGGACTAAACCGCTCAATTCATATGGATTAGTTTTACGAACTCTGTGTTCGGTGTCAGTAGCGTAGACTATCAATGGAGGGACAGAAATCGCTCAGATTTTATTAAAATATATCTTCATTTGTGTTCTGAAGATGAACAAAAGTCTTATGGGTTTGGAACAACATGAGGCTGAGTAATTAATGACAGAATTTTCATTTTTGGGTGAACTAACCCTTTTAAGTGTCTCAAGAGGAATCTTGGCATGTGACAATGGATTGAACAGGACCCATTTACTTTCTATATAAATGTTCCTGGTCTTAAAGTCACATTTTTCTTTACCTTTTAATATTGAAAACAATATTTAGCATAGTATAGCACAGGCTTTTATTTTAGTCACCGTGGATCAAGAAGAGTGGGGATGGGAGGGGTTGAAAAGTAAAAAGGAAAGTCGTTTCACATAACAATTTGTTTTATTAAGAATAACATGCACCAATGAATAATTCACAACAGCAATCTCACCAATAAATACATTCATGATGTCCTTTCAAGTCCTTTATCCAATTGTTTACGGTCATAGTAAATGAAAATAAACCAAACAAAATATGACTATAACAGTGACCCTTTTGAATCAAAGCAAATGCATGTGATATCACTCTAATATATTAATTTTACAATTTTTCTAATATATTACAGGTAAGCCTGTAATATAATGTAAAAATACTTTAATTTACAGCTGTAAGTAAACTATTTGTATGTAAATTATCCAAGAAAGTGTAACACCGTGACTGTGTGGTACTTTCAAAACATTATTCTGTTTGTTTGAGCATCTCGAGCTCCAATGGTGTTAGTTTGGGTCAAGGCTATATTGTACGATTAACCGCAGACGGAGAAAAAAAAATATATATATATTTTTGACACAAATGATGCACACACAATTAGGTTACATGTTCATAAGAGTGTTTGGTGTCTGGCAAATATTAGTGGTTGTTTGAGAAGTAAAAGACTGTACCTTTAAAGTTATTCAATGTTTTTAATTTCCCCGCTCATTAGTTGCTCTTTGTGTGTAAAATATCCTCCTCCGAATTACTTCAGGCACAAACAATAAAGGCCTACTCTATGAAATATATACATATTATCTCTTGAGATAGACTAAGTACATTAATGGATTTTGTGAGTGCTCTTTTCCACACATAACTGAGCAGCTAAATTAGGATGATAATAAAACTACCTCTCACTCCCTCTTTCACACACACATGCATCTGAAGTGTGACTAAAAACTGAAAAAAGGGCAAAATATTACAAGTACATATACAACTATCTTGTCAAACAGGTGCTGAGAGCCCAAGGAATCTACACTCTTGCTCACATTATGACTAATACAGACCTTCATTACCATTCAGATATACTTCCATCTGGAGTGAAAAAAAAAACAAAGAAAAAAAAAAATTCACACAAATAGTGAAAATTCTACCTCAAAATAATATGAGATCTTACGCCTTCTTCCGAAACCTAGTAAGCTCCATTTTAAGGAATCATACAGAAGGTGTGCTCACAATGTGAAGGTCGAAAGGGACTGTAACTTCTCTGACTTCACAGAGAAGTTAACCCCATAATGCACTGCAATTGGATCATAATAACATGCAACATGCTATCAGCAAATGCTTTGAAACCAACTGAAACCAATTTCAAGTACAATCTAAGAAAAGTCCATAACAATGTCTGTCAATATTAAGGAATTACACCTTTTCAATTGTCCACTTTAGAAATTCTACTAACTATAAATAACTTTGCAACTACATATTAACCACCTGTCATTCATTTGCAACTACATGCCAACTACAGTTGCGGTCAGAATTATTGTTTCACGAGTTCACACTTACATATAATTTAGAGGGAGTAAAGCATAATTAATGTTTAGTTAATGCATATTTGGCGTCCGGGAGCAGGGCTACGAGCTCGGAATTTGGCCCGAACCCAGAGTACTCCCCCCGTGTATGTAAGTGGTTAGAACTAGAAGTGTGGAGAAGGGGTGGTGGAGGGACGCTGATAAACTGTCAACGAACGGAGGTAAGACTGCTGAATATGTACCTCTTATCGTTGATTGGCTGAGTGCTCTCCACTCGTCAATTATCTGAACGTGCTCCTCCCGAACTTTAATAAAACATAATTGAATTTTTTGCTAATGTTTTGAACGAAAGATCAAACGGTTAAACAATGCAGAATTATTTTTTACAGCCATCTTTGATCATATTTACCAGGGGTGCCAATAATTCTGACCACAACTGTAACTTCATTAGAGTACTAGTAGACTGTTAGGTTAGGGTTAGTAGGATAAGTTGACATGTAGTTGCAAAGCTACTTATAGTCACTAGAATGTCTGTTGGGGAGCATCAAAATAAAGTGTTAGCAGATATTAAGCAGACAGTCTACTAATACTCTAATGACTGGAAGTTGCAAAGTTACTTAGTTAGTAATGTCTAAGGTGGACTATCAAAATCAAGTGTTTCACAGGGGTTTTTTTTAATTATACATTGTATTGTGTTATATTTTAGGGTTAAAGGAAATGTCCATAAACTTAATGGATAATATCCTGGTGGAAAATTCCAGTTCCTGTACTGTTTATAAACATTGCTTGCACTTCATGACACGCAAAGTTGCTGCCTAAGTAAAACATTTGATTTGATTTATTGTTGGCATTGCACAGCAGTACAACAAAATACAAGTACAACTCCTTGTGGTAAAGTAACACTTTAAATTAAAAATTTAAGTAAAAAAAACAAAAAACATTCCAAATCTGTAATGCAAGACAGCTCACTACATTCAGATCCCAAGTGTTTATTACCCCGGCCTTACATCCTCCTCAAAAGTCACTTTTGTCCTACCTCACAGAACACGACAACCAAGCATTGTCATGATATCCGGTAGATCTGACTCTTTCGATCCCATAATTAGCCTCCCTGGAGAGCGACGTTGGCAGGCCGGTGGAGACAGATCCTCTCAGCCCAGTCTCTTCCGGCATTATGAAGAGGTAAAACATCACTTGTGAGTTGAGTGTGGTTGGCCAAGTTTCGTCCTATGTAATGGTGGTCTTTGGGCAGAGGAACTATCAGGAAAACATATCTCTGAAAGAAAGATTAGCAGAATGGAACAAGAGCGAGTGTTGTAGAAACAGCTCCACCGGGAGCTACACGTGAAGCTTAATTTTGTACGATGCTCTTGTAATCATTTCAGCTTTATGTTGGCTACAAATCTGTAGTGAAATGTTGTCACGTCACAAGTAAATATGGTAAAAGAATAGTTTAAAAATCGGACAACATTTTTCTTCCATTGGACACAAAAGATTTCCTTTTTCTTTTCCCAGTTTTTGAAAGGCAAAAATGACCTAAAAATGTTCAAGGACAACAGTTAATCAAGTCTAAAAGTGTGATACAAACTTTGTGTGTACGCATTGCTTTTCATATCTAAAAGCAAATATATTATAATTAAAACATGTTTTAACAGAACATGCATTTGCATTTCTTTCAGGAAAAGAAGCCAAAAATATTCTATAGGCCTACATGCAAAACTAGATGTGCATTTAAATATGAAATAAATACATTTTCAATTATTAATAAATTAGAGATTTAGGATCTCTTTAAATTGTTAGTCAAGTCTCAAAATCTGGCCTCTGTAAATGCAGTAGGTTTGAGCCAAGAATGTAAATGCTTTAAATATGCATGAAACTTTAATGAACTTACCAAAAAACCTCAAACATTCCCCCAAACCCCATGAGATGTTTTTTTTTTTTTTTTTTTTTTCTAAAGTCCAGTGTTTACTTTTTTAGGCCCAGAATTCACCTTAATGCTGCTGTGAACTGTTTTACTTTGAGTTTAAAGGGATAGTTCACCCAAACATAAAAATCCTGTCATCATTTACTCACCCTCAAGTTGTTCCAAACTTCTTTCTTCTGCTAAACACAAAAGAAGATAAGGGTAACCAAACAGTTGATAGGCCCCATTGACTTCCATAGTATGGAAAAAAAAATACCATGGAAGTCAATTGGGCCCATCAACTGTTTGGTTACAGACATTCTTCAAAATATCATCTTTTGTGTTCAGCACAAATGACTTGCATCTCAGAGCAGTCAAATGAAACACGATGAACGCTGTCATGTTATCTTGCGTTTAGATGCCACCTGTGAGATTGGGAGAGAATTATACCCAACCAGTTTGATGACAGACTTTGGCTCAGGCATTTCAGAATGACCAAACCAACATTTGAGAAGCTGTACAATGAAATTTGTCCACTGGTTAGTCCAGTTATCCAATCAAATCCACTGCTGGTTCTATCGTAGTTTATGCGCATGTCTTCTTATCGAATAAAAAAAAATGATCCGCCTCACTTGAGTGTATACATTTTTTATGTACATTTTAGAATTCATGTGCATCTTGACGGTTCCTTCCAGTGTTTTATGCATTATCCCAGAATGCGCATAAAAATAAGTGGTTGAAAACAGCTACAGACACACATTTCACAACCCAATAAATTCCCAGTAAATAACCCAGTAAAATAGTGGCCAGTTTTAATGGTCAGCTGCATTTATAAACACAGATCTAAAATTGGGCTAATGCCGTTTCTTGTTGACCTTATATTTTTAATTTGATAATAAATTGTCTGATGCAACATGTAGCCTGTATGTGGGAATGTGTTGGTGTTCCAGAGAACTGCATACTGCAGCATTCTGCACTTACAAAGTTAAAGTGTGAATTGAGGTCAATCAAACTAAATAACGAATTTTTTGTAAAATCTTATTTTTTGATGTACTGTTCAAGAACACCAACTCCCATTACCTGCAGAATTGAATTAATAATTCTATAGATTTTTTTTTCTGGCTTGAGTTCACAAGCTTTCAAAAGTTTTTTTTGCAACCTCTTCCATTGACAAAAAAATCTAATATGGAGAATCATCGGTTGGATATTATCATGAATTATGGGACATAAGATACAATCTAAAAAAATGTGTTTAATCCCTCTCAAAAACTTTGATAAAGTTTTGGGGTACTTTATAAATATTTAAGCTTTTTTTTTTTAATTGCAAAAACTTTTCTACTATCACTTTATATGTAGAGTTTTGGGACAAAATGCAATTAGAAGGCAAGATTACAAAACTGTTGACGTTTGGCTTTCACAAAAGTTCCTGCATTAGTGCTGATCCGGTGGAAAAGTACAAATATATTTTGGATTATGGAGAAACTTTGTTCCTACTTGTTTTTCTCTTTCAGTCACCAGGTCTCAAGAGAAAGGCAAAAGAAAAACCTCAAGTGTCTAGAAAGCACTGATGTACCATCTTTCCTAGTGTATTAGTCATACTAAATCTGGCCCTATACCTGACTTTTGAATTAGATGTGCTTTTATTTTGACTTGCTTGATGTAGAAATAAACCAATGAACCACTCGATGCTTCTGACAACATTTGCCATATTTTCAGAGAACATACCTTACCAATGTATGGAAGTTTGTTTCTGCCAAAGATTATAAAATAAAAAAGGTCATTGCTTAAACTTTATATTAATAAATGATGGTTCTGGGTTACCATAAATTTGTTTTCTAATCACATCATTGGAAGTTTGATGCATCTTACAGATAAATCCATTTCCATTGTCAATTGGTTTATTGAACAATCGCTGATTGTTTTTATTTCTTTGTCCTTCTCTAGGCCCAGCGAGTTTCGTTCCGATCGGCCTTCGTTAACCTTGTCTGCGAGCTGCTCAAACTTAATTGGCCACTGCCGGGCGCGTTTTTCAAGATATGTGAATGTGCTCAAGGGAAGTCTTGGCACCTTGGACAAAGACACCGCATTGCAATTTTCAAGTCAATCAGACTTAGGGTTGCGTAGTTATAGCCATTTTTTTTTACATGTTATAGCGCCACAAAGTGGCCAGTCGCTGCCCTTTTTCACGTGACCACAGATCGAGCTCTTACATATATGTGCCGAGTTTGGTGAAAATATCTCATTCCTCATTCCATCGTCATTCAGAATTATAGCCATTTTAGTAAAAGTGGCTCTGCCCACTTCAAACGTTTTGGAGGCCTTTAGAGATCATGATTTTTTGATAATTATTGACAATCAGACTCCAGAGAATCTTGCTGCACTGGTTTGATTCCAATCGGGCCAAAAACCTAGGACTAGTTCACAAAAGTTCTTTTTTGTTTTCCAAAATAATCCAAAATACCTGAAAAACATTCCAACGATATATGACACTTAAGCCTACGCCTAACTGTTTAGGAGTTATGAGCGATTTTATACTTTTGACCACTGTAGCGCCCCCGTCAGGCCGATCGGGCGAGTCTTGGTGACGTTGTAGACGGTGTGAGTACTACCAGCCCTCAAAGTTTCAAATCTCTACGATTTATGGTTTGGTCTGCCCGATCACTTTTAGGGGAGAATGCTGATCCTTGGACATTTTTACAAATAGGGTAAAAACTGAATGCTACGCGCTTGAACCGTAGACTGTAAAAAAAGATGGACGATGCACATTCACTCTTTCCCTTTGAAGTAAGTGAAGCTGCCAGTGTCCAAATATTGCGCTGACATCTTGGGTCTCGAATCTGCACAGCAGTGAGCGCGAAGTGGAGCTGAGATATCAAGGTCCCGCCCACACTCCTGCCTAATCAACAACTTTTTGTAAAAAAAAAAAAAAAAAAAAAAAACTGTTATGGAAATGAACTTACATCAGCGTGATTAAAAACCATCTTTAGAAAAAAAATATTTGAAGTGTAATTTGTTTAGTTTGTCTATGTCCCATTACATTACATGGAGCTATACAGCATCCAGCCACCTGGGGGCGATCAAGACGCTTTGGCTTCATTTTTCAGGACTCGTGTGGCACACTTGGTTTGAACCCCTAATGAATGACAGTGATTTTGTGAGTCTTTCTGCCACAGTGCTTTATTTAACTGACCTACTGTTCCTCATACGTTTGTTTTGCAGGCTTCATGCGGGGAATATTCCAAATGTGTGTTTCCACAATGAGTTCTGCAGAGACAAAAAGGAATGTTAGTCATCCTAGATAAACTAATTGTACATTTTCCATGTAAAGGCTTATGACAGAGTTGTTGAGTAGTTTTATTTACTCGTGTCCAATTTTTGCCCATAAACCCTCTGGAATGTCTTGCTCCATACAGTGCCACAAGTTATCTCATCCACTTAATTATGAACATAAGTGTGAACATCAGCCCACTGCTCACCATATTCCTTTTCTTGACAATATGACATCATTGATTTAATGGTCTATGAAAGAATATTAAGATTAACTCTAATGAACAGTGTCAAACAGCTATCTTAGTTTTCCAATTATTAAATCCCTCATTGATAACCATGTGGACAGAATCCCTATTACTGTGATGATAAGCTTAGTTAAAAACTATAATGAAAAATGCAATAAGGTAAATGGCCTTTGGACTTAAAGCTGCAACTGAGCACTTTGACTTAAACAGTCTATTAGATCATAGACTGTTATTAATCTCATTGTACCAGCAGTTAACCAGGCTTGATCCCACTCAAGAAATGCAAAGCCGTTCCTCAAAAACTACAAGCACTTTCAATATTCCAAAAGTTGATTTTTATAAAAACTAACAGCTTTCTTGTTTTAGTTAGAAAGTCACATTCAATGTGCTACACTTGTCCCTGACTTTGATTGTGTGTGTGTGTGTGTGTGTGGGAGGGGGGGTCCCCACAAAGATAGCAATATCCGAAATCTTTGTACTTGTGGGGACATTTTTGGGTCCCCATGTGGATAACAGCTTATATGTTTTTTGAAACATCAAAAATATGCAGAAAAAAATGCAGAAACTTTTCTATGAAGGGTAGGTTTATAGGTAGGGTTAGTGTAAGGGGATAGAATATACAGTTTGTACAGTATAAAATTTATTATCTCTATGGAAAGTCCCCATAAAACATGAAAACACAACATTTAACACAACAAAAATTTTAAAATGTTATTTCCACAAATGAATTTTGAGGCAGTTCATGCTAAAACACTCTATATGCATTTTGGCACATTTCATTTGAATAACCTGAAACATTCTATGACTTTATAACAGCAGATAGTCTATGCTGTATATGAGTCAATTAGTTGTCACTAGCATCCAAGAAAGCATTGTACTCCTATATTCCTGTCAAAAGAAAAATCGATAGTTACGTCTTATCTCCATACTGCAGCACTGCTCTCATTTCCTATAAGCGAAACCAGTTTTAAAGTGTTATTGTAAGACAGCTTTGAGTCATAAATGAAACCATTACTACACTGATCATGTTAAGCTCAATGAGATCTTTGATGTCCATGTACCTTTCAGTGGAAACCAATAGGATACAAATAACATGTATCCTATGTTCATGCTCTTGAATACAGTATCTCTTATTCAAAACCAACTGAGCTGCCGACCTACACACCACTGAATCCTTTATAAGCGCTCCTGACATGAAGACTGTAAAAATACCTAATTTAGTCTATATTCTAAGGCAGCGCTGCATGCATCCTTCATTGAGAAGGCATTATTAGAAATATCCAAGTTCTCCCCCCAAACACTTTTTGGGGAAAAAAATAATTATATTTTTATTGTGCTTGGTCACAGGGTGGAGGAAAAAAATGTAGCTGACTCCATAAAACAAACAAGCAAGCGGTAAACAGTAATCCCATGACTACTCACCTACCAACATCCGTTGTTCAGCAAATCAGGCAAAAGTCACAGTGTGATCAATATTCATGACCAAAGTTGTGCCTGGCACAGCTTGTGTGCTGAGCTGCTGACAGAAAGTAAACTTCCTGTGGCAAGAAGACAAGAACAACAGAAGAGAAGAAACAACATCTTTGACAAAAACATGAATCTTTATATTCAGATTTTGCAACATATTTAGGCCCAATTATTAAACCTTTCTGATTTTATTTTGAGCTTTAAAATGGGAACTATGTGTCATAAATGTGTGTGATGATGAGAGGATGTCAAGATTTATAATGTGTCCCACCAGTTCCTACACACCTGCTGCAAAGTGTCAAAAAATACAGTTAAAAAAATTAAAATAACAATATTCTGCCCTGTGTAGTCTTTGTATTTTCAGCAAATCAGCATATTCAAATGATTTCAAAAGATCATGTGACACTGAAGACTGGAGTAATGATGCTGAAAATTCAGCTTTGATCATAGGAATAAATTACACTTTAAAATACTTCAAATAGAAAACAGCTATTTTAAATTGTAATAACATTTTAGAATTTTACAGTGTTAACTGTATTTTTGATCAAATAAAAGCAGTCCCAAAAACAATAACAATTCTTACCGACCCCAAACTTTTGAACGGAAGACTAATTATTTCTATTCCAAATCAGTCATGTTTCATTTCTGTTAGGATTCTTCCTAGACATCAAGGCTGCTCGCTTGGTTACAGAAGCTAGTGAGCATCCAATTATTATTATCCTAAAATCTCTCACTGTATAAAGTAAAATTGATAACAAGCCCTTCAAATAATGCGAGCATCAGAAACAGCAGGAGAAGCAGCGGGGATCCTCAAAGATGCCACAGTTGCTTCTACTTGCAGCATACGCAGTAATTAAATCCTAATAATGATTTATGAATAAAAATCTAAGAAGGCCGAGGGCTGGAACAAAATAATGCAAAAACTGTCAGAGGGCACTGGAAAAACCATCTACGCAGAGCCAAAGGGGCCGCTCATAATTAGATTTCATTGTGTATGAAAATTATTTTTTACAATTCCTTTTCAACTCCTTTCTTTAAAAAGCCACATTTTTTATTCACTTTTCACCTGTAATAAGTAACAATGCCAACAATGGCTTTCCGCTGCTTTTATACACTGCAAATATAATTCATGCATGTTCACACTCTTGGATTTAGTACCTGCTGAACCTTCAAATGAGAAAACAAAAAGTCAGTAGAGAAGTTCTCAGGGTTTCGCTGAGGTAGAGCAGAATAACATGAAGGGGTAAAAGAACGAGAGCTCAGCTCACCGCACTCTTTCAAAGCTCATGCCATGCCGTCTCAAGAATGTGCTGCTATTTCACCTGCTTTTGATCACTTGGCTAATTTGAATGCAGATCTGTAGTCAGTTCTGAGAAGGAGACTGACAGCACCATAATTAAACATCTTTACAGTGGGTCCTGCAGGTAGCCCTGTCTGTCACGATTACTTTGATTGGGAAATTTGCTAAGAATGAATCATGCCCAATGATATTAATTTGCATGAGCTGTCTTTGTAGTTTTAGCACCTGATTCACAGGTTGGAATGAAAAATTCTGTCATCATTTAAGGCCCGTTCACACCAAGGTCGATAACTATAATGGTAATATAGTAAAGATATTGTTTTAAAAATCACTATCAATTTAAAAGAATAGCAGAGTCCACACCACAGCTATAATGATGACTGCACATGTAAACAGTCTTAAAGGAACACGCCGACTTTTTGGGACTTTAGCTTATTCACCATATCCCCCAGAGTTAGATAAGTCCCTACATACCATTTTTATCTCCTTGCATGCCATAACTCTGTCTGACGCACCCACCGCTAGCCTAGCTTAGCACAAAGACTGGAGGTAAACGTCTCCATCTAGCCTACTGCTCAATAAATGACAAAATAACGGCAACATTTTCCTATTTACATGTTGTGATGTGTATAGTTACATCGTGTACTAAGATCGACGGAAAATTAAAAGTTGCAATTTCTAGACTGATATGGCTAGGGACTATACTCTCATTCCTGCATAATAAACCAGGAATTTTGCTGCCGTACCTTGGGTGCAGCAGGCGCAATGATAATACGCAGCGCCTGAAAATAGTCCCCAGCAAGCTCTCTGTGCAAGCAGGTTGTCACGTTGGTTATGTTGACAGAAGTTAGCCTATTTTCAGGGCGCTGCGTAAAGTTAAAGTCCCAAAAAAAGCTAAAGTCCCAAAAAAGTTGGCGTGTTCTTTTAACCGACCTGCTCAGAGCGGGAGTCTCTGGCGTGTGAGGTGGGGCGCTCTAACAAGGACACTAAAGACCCCAGCCACTAACGTCAGTCGCTAGCACACCTCTAGTGAACAGGCGAGGGCACTCTGGGGAGTGCACACGCACAGCTCTTATTGGTCACATCAGTTACACTCACCTCCCTAAACCTCACTTCCATCTGGGTCACAGCACCAAATGTAACCAGTCCTGCTCGACCCGCTTTGAGCTGGATTCAAACCGGGGTCTCCGGCGTGGGAGGTGGGCGTGCTAACAAGGATGCTAAAGAACACAGTCGCTAACGTCAGTCGCTAAAGCGCCTCTTGAGATCAGGGAAGTGTGGTTTACACGCACAGCTCTTATTGGCCTATGTTACACTCACCCCCCTAAACCTCACTCCCATCTGGGTCACGGCACCAAATGTAACCGGTCCTACTCAACCCGCTCCGAGCGGGATTCGGACTTACGTCCGCTACACACAGAGGAAGAATATTGTTGGAATCACTTCCACAACAAATTTTCCAGCTGATGAACAAAAAAAATCCTATTTTTCCATCCTATTTTAAAGAGCTCCAGCATTTAAAGTGGCAGACAAGAAAACTGCAACATGCTCATAATAAACAAAGTTATTTGGTGTGGATGCTAATATCATTATAATTATTGTTCTTGGTGTAAACTAGCCTTTACTCATCCTCATGTCATACCAAATCTGCAGAACATAAAAGATGATATTTTAGAGAACATTTGGGTTTGAAAACAAAACAAAACACTGAGGCCTTGTTTACACTTGGTATTAAGTTGCGTTTCGGTTGATCGGATCCAAATCTATCTCACGACCAATTCATAGATATTTCACAAGGTGGCTAATTCGTACAAATTCGTACGACCTACAATTTGTCTAAACCCCAGTGACGGGTAGGTTTAGGGGCAGGGTAAGGGATAGATTATTTGTACTAATTCATACGAATTGGGCAACTCGTAAAATACGTACAAATTGCCGTGAGATCGAGTTGATCAGATCACAAGTGGACAACGTTAAATACAGGTGTGAATGAGGTCTAAAACATTTTGAGCTTGTCCACTTTTGACCACTTCCAGAGGTAGTCGAAAATGCATTAGACTAGATTGCTTTCGTAAACGCTCATGTGGTCAAATGCGTTCAAACAGCCACAAAAGACCGCCTACTCTCCACCTACTGACCTAATGCATAAACATTATGGGAAGTGTGCTAGCCAGACTGAATTTAAACTAGGGCTGTAATCTCCCAGTCGATTAGTCGATATGTTCTGGCTCGACCAAAATTCTGATTGGTCGATTTTTTGCCGCATTCATTTCATCAGTTTTGCCACGTTAATTTCATCAGGTGGAAAGCACTAATTGCTAATGGGGGTGTTTTCAGAGCACTCCTGTTTCACAAGTAACAGTCTGTCTTCAGAACACCCCCCTTGTTTTCACTTCTTTTGGATTAGCCCAACCCACTGGAGAAGAGAGACAGATTGAAGTAGGCTACTTTGCTGTATATTATTTATTTAATTGTGAGAGCGATTTACTAGTCAGTCCTCTTCTACCATGTCAACAAAGACATCGGCAGTGTGGCAGCATTTTTTTAAAAATAGAAAATGGAAAAAAAGTCGAATGCAAATTTTGCAAGCAACAGTTTGCATATCACAGCTCGACGACAAACATGTCATATCACCTAAAAACGGTAAGCTAACTTGTCTGCGTTAGGTTGCCCCGTCTGTTTTGAGTAGGCTATATGAACATATCAGAATTGCCATATTTCAATGTTTTAGTGTAATAATCGTTTTATATATTCTTGTGATGATATCACTAGTTGACAACATAGTAGCCTACTATATTTTCGGAAATCACAGGCCATGATATTGCGCAGGTGCACATGATGCAATGCTGTCAGAGCCGACAGACTCGTGTGTCAGACTCATTTCAGTGCAAAATAATCAGGTCAAAATTGATTTAATATACTGCAAATAGCCTACTAGTTTTTTATGTTTATTTATAATTCATTTAGGCAGACAACAAGGCTACCAAGTACTGCGCACAGTGCGCAGCTAATTCATTTAACGTTTTTTTTCCTAACGTAATTTTTAGTCGAAAATTTCAGGACTTCAGTCAACCAAGATTTCCTTTGGTTGATCACAGCCCTAATTTAAACTTTGTCGGCTAAAGAACCAAGTTTGGTTTGAAGATGAAAAACATACCAAGCACAATGTTCTCTCACCATTCCTGCTTTTAAACCCACACTCACAGCATTCAGCGTGGTCTTTGCGGCTATCAGAGCAGAAATAAAAACCGCTGCTCTCTGTATGTTTTTCTGTTGTCTCCGAGTGTTCATATGTAAATTGCTTATTTTGTCTATAGACCCTCCCCTCGAAGAAAGCAGGATAGAAGTGGTTGAAAGTGGACAAAAGAGACAGATTAAAACACCAGGTGTAAACCCTCTCCCTCATCTACTTGTCTAAATGCATAGACGTCTAAATGCATATTAATACCAGGTGTAAACAGGGCCTGATACATACAGGTTTGGAATGATATGAGGGTGAGTAAATGATGAGTTTTCATTTTTAGATCAACTGTCCCTTTATAAACTGAATAATTTGTGGTGAAAAAGGTTTTTTTTGTACTGAATTACTAAGTGTTAAAGTGGTGCAGCTGCTTAGTAAATTCAGAGTGTGAGCGTTCGAGAAGCTGTCATCATTGCTCATCATACACAACTAGGACTTCTATTTTCTCTCTCACATAAGAAATACTGTCTGGACAGAAAAGGCTCAGATTGATAGGATTTTTTGCCTGCATGCCTCCTTCACAGCATTCCTAAGATCTCGACTGAACAACACGCTTCTTTGAAGCATTTATGCATCTCCATGGTCCGTCGCACCGTGACCCTGTCGTCCACCCACCTTTCCCGCTGGGAGCATGTTAGTTCAAGGGGAAGATGTTTCAAAAAAAGACTTCTACAGGAAGTGCATCGGAGCAGAACATTAATTGATTTGTATGTAGCAAAACATTCTTTCCAATTTTTCTTTCTTTCGTGGAACATAAAAAGGACATTTAAAAAATATATTCATGCTGCTTATTTCTATACAACAACAACAAAGTTGTATAATATAATATATTATACTATATATTTATAATAGATTATTATAAATCATAAAAGGTAAAAGTCTGGGAAAGAAAGGTGATTTAAGCAATTTTGAGCGTGGCATGGTTGTTGGTGGCAGACGGGCCTGTCTGAGTATTTCACAATCTGGGATTTTCACGCACAACCATTTCTAGAGTTTACAAAGAATGGTGTGAAAAGGGAAAAGCATCCAGTATGCGGCAGTCCTGTGGGCGAAAATGCCTTGTTGATGCTAGAGGTCAGAGAATGGGCCGACTGATTCAAGCTGATAGCAGAGCAACTTTGACTGAAATAACCACTCGTTACAACCGAGGTATGCAGCAAAGCATTTGTGAAGCCACAACACGCACAACCTTGAGGCGGATGGGCTACAACAGCAGAAGACCCCACCGGGTACCACTCATCTCCACTACAAATAGGAAAAAGAGGCTACAATTTGCACGAGCTCACCAAAATTGGACAGTTGAAGACTGGAAAAATGTTGCCTGGTCTGATGAGTCTCGATTTCTGTTGAGACATTCAGATGGTAGAGTCAGAATTTGGCGTAAACAGAATGAGAACATGGATCCATCATGCCTTGTTACCACTGTGCAGGCTGGTGATGGTGGTGTAATGGTGTGGGGGATGTTTTCTTGGCACACTTTAGGCCCCTTAGTGCCAATTGGGCATCGTTTAAATGCCACGGCCTACCTGAGCATTGTTTCTGACCATGTCCATCCCTTTATGACCACCATGTACCCATCCTCTGATGGCTACTTCCAGCAGGATAATGCACCATGTCACAAAGCTCCAATCATTTCAAACTGGTTTCTTGAACATGACAATGAGTTCACTGTACTAAAATGGCCCCCACAGTCACCAGATCTCAACCCAATAGAGCATCTTTGGGATGTGGTGGAACGGGAGCTTCGTGCCCTGGATGTGCATCCCACAAATCTCCATCAACTGCAAGATGCTATCCTATCAATATGGGCCAACATTTCTAAAGAATGCTTTCAGCACCTTGTTGAATCAAGAATTAAGGCAGTTCTGAAGGCGAAAGGGGATCAAACACAGTATTAGTATGGTGTTCCTAATAATCCTTTAGGTGAGTGTATAACTGTAATCTGGAACTAAAGCAACTTTTTTCAAGAAAATCTTTAAATGTTGGAATGACAAAGTCTTGTTCGAAAGTTTTGAAAAAAAGTTTTGGATGGATGGAACGATCAATACTATAGATAGAACGATAGATTAGATAGATAGATAGATAGATAGATAGATAGTACTACCCTGCAGATAATTACATACAGATGAAAACATTTAAATGTTCAAACAGAGAAATGAACACGCTGAGAAATAAACACACCCCGGGCAGGGAAAGCTTTGCGTAAGAGGCTCCGTCTCACTGTCTTCACACTACAGTATGCATTAAATATATTTTCACACCAGCTTGGAGCTTCACACCAGCTTATTAGAGACCATATTTAAGCACAAGAGAAGCAAGATGTTTTAAAATAATTATGTTCTCTGTTTTTAATAGTAGTCTCACTAAGTTCACTGTATGTTAATCTCCTGAAATCTACTCACTGCCCGTTCTGCCTAACTATTTCCCTTTAGCCACGCAATATCATATTGTACCATATTACACAGCTAAATTTACCTTCCATTGTCTGGGAGACTTCTCTAGAGAAGGAATCAAGTGGATTTATTTGCATTAGAACAAGGAAGGGGATCACAGCTTTGAAGACTGTGAGCATCGTACAGTTTCAAAGACGTAAAAAGGACTTCCTGTCATGATAGAAGTTTGTGAAGTCTGATTATATAAGACAAAGTCTCTTGCTTAAAGATCTTATTAAGTTGTGGAAAATGGTCCGACAGACACAAACAATCACAAAATATGGTTTTTCACACCTTTACGAACAGCAGTGAATGGGAGATGCAGCAGAGAAAAGATCAAACTTCTCCAACATGGAGTTTGCAGATGTTTGTTGGAGTCATTTTTTGGTGGTGGGTCATTAAAGATGATATTAGACTCTCTGTATACAGACATCTATAAAAAGACATGTTAATATCAACTTAAAAAGACAAATGCATGTAAATATTATAGAAATAGGCTTATCAAGGGAGGATAAAACTATTCTTATATCTTGTGTTTTTGACTTCAAAAGACCATGCATTCAATCAAACAATGTTTTGACCCAATTTCACTTAGTAAATTGGACAGCTTGCATAACATGCTAAAAAATCATGAACAAAACTTGAGGAGATAAAGATGACACTATTGTATAGACTACAATAAATATTGCAGCATGATAGCCTTACCTACTGTGTGCAAACTGGGTGACGTCTCTTGTGTGCAATGAAGATTCTACTGGAAAATACCAGCAGTGTCTCTACTGCTCTCTTCAGGTCAGCCGTGGTACTACAGAGGCTTTGCAACACAGTCTCTGGCGCCATACAGTGGAAAGAAAGAAAAATGAAACAGAGAGTATATTATTCACTTTTTAGCCACTTCCAATTTGATTCCTGCTAAACGGTTGCTTTAACACTAGAGAAAAATCCATCTCTCGTCTGAAAAGCAATTCCAACATCCTCCACAGACAAGAATAAGAGCAGCGAGATGATTGCAACATAAGAGGATAGTCTGTGTTTTGGGGGCCACTGATGAAACCAATTACAAAAGATCTGGAGTTGAAAGCAGGAGGGTTTTAAATAAAACCTTGATTATTTGCATAAAACAAACATATCTGACTGTGCATAAAGTAAGAGATAATGTACAATCATGGCCATTATCGCAAAATACACCCAACAGAGTCACCAGCTCTTATATATCATTCTGAAGAGGTTTATTTTGCAAAAAGGCTTACATTACACCATTAAATACACAGCTACTTAGCAAAATAAATAAATAATATACATAAAATATTGATTTTTTTTAAAGAGCAGTTTTACTTTAAAGAGCAGTAAATTAGATAGAATTAGATTTATTGCACTGTTGTTATTTAAGTAATTGGCAATGCTTCATAGTATTATTACCTTTGATTATTATTATTTTTTTCTGTGGAGAAAATGAATGGGCAAAGTACTTCTGGAAACAAGACCGCTGAAAATATTGGCTTGATATGTTAAGCATTATAGGTGATTTTTATACTGTAAACATAATTCAACAATTTGCATTTTAATAGCTGTTTTTGGACTTGTGCATATAATCATCGTATTTCACCAAAACCGAACAGTCCCTTTTTTTTCATAAAAATTACAGGTAATACACAGTGCCTTGACCTTTGAACAATGACATTAATCAAAACCATTATTTCCAGAGCAGATTAGCTTCATTTTGAGAAATTATGTCTCTCATCTCACTAGATGATGCTACAAATCGAGGAACAAAACTTGTTGTTTCCTTTCCCCTCATTGCTGTGTCTAACACATGAAAGGATCTTCACAGAATCAGGTATCATTATAGTCATGAAAAGACTGTGTGCAACATTGTCATATCTTTACTTCCTCTAGAGATCAAAGTCACTATTGCTGATGGGTTTGTGGAGCTCATTACATCTCACTACACTGATCCACATCTATAAACCACCTGACCGCATTCTAGTCACCGGACTCTACTCTGCCAGTCTCTCCACGGTCATGGAGCTAAACACTGAATCGTATTGCTTCAAGGTAATCCAATCAAAATGAGATGGTACACCTTGAGTGGAATTTGTTGCCGTTATTTGAGATAATGAAAGGGGACTAAGCATCTCCGGCGAGGAGATAAAATGCATTTTAGTGAGTCCTTTAACAAGAAGAAAATGGAAGTATTGATCTTTTCTGCCCCTGTGATTTCTGCTGTTGAGTGTTTGAACAGTGATATTTATGCAGGTTGTCCCAAAGACCCACTAGCTATATGCAAGGTTGGAGAGAGAGGAGGAGAGAGCAAAAAACTGCATAAATGGTCCCGGCTGCAGCTTATTCTGGCCAACAACCTCGCCTATTTTAATATAATCCTAGATGGTCAATACATCAAAATACACAACAGTAAAAGCTATAATGCAAAACATTTTTTGCTTAGAATCAAAAATATTTTGCACCATTACTTAATGTACACATCTATACTGCGACACTGGCAATACACATTTACATATACCAATAAATCACAGTTAAATGTTGTATGGATGTGAGGGAGTAAAAGATGGCAAGAAGGAAAAAGGAAGGGGTTGCTCTCATTTCCTGACTGACCTCTCTAACAGAGGAATAACGTGCATTTCATCTTCTCTTGGCTTTAATGAGGCTCACTAAAGATGCTCAGAGCAAAGACAGGGCAAGGCCAGTCAGCTGACATGCCTGTTCTTCAGAGAAATCCACCGGTCTCTCCCCAATCACCCTAAAGACTCCTTGTCCTAAAGATTTGCCCTCCAGAGCCCTTAAACATTCAGTTTGGAGACCCTTGACATAGCATTCTAAAACAAGCAGGAAAAGACTGGATAAGGAAGTCATGCTGGTCTCTGCACTGCATGTCCCAAACACTGGATGACATTTGAATAGATTTACAATGTACACAAAACAAGGGAGAATACATAAGCAGCAGGGGTTGAAGTTAAAGCATTTGGTTCCTGTATAGCACTAGTTGCAAGAGTGTTACCCAGTATGTTAGGCAACCATTACTGGGACACAGCCATTATGTAGTAGCACGTTAATATATAAAAAGGAATACAATGAAAAATTTAGAATAGGCATGTAGCCTGGACACCTGCAGTTACAATGGAGTTTAAAAGGTAATGTAAAAGGGGTTCAAAATACCACAGGAAACATTGCTGTCAACGTAATTTGAGTCAAGATACATTATAAAAAGCACACCAGAATTATGCCATTTAGCACTGACATTAGTCCAATGTACAGATTATGTACAAGACAGTCCATTAGCCCTTGACAGATGAAAAGTATCGTCCTGAAGCAGAGGTGCTCTGGGAAGGTCTAGAATAGCCTGAAGATTTCTGGATATAGGTGGGAGAATATCTAAAAGAACCTACTAGGAGGTTGAGAGATGCTCTGCGATGCACCAGATGTCTGAAATCTTTGCAACACCGCTGTACTAGATGGCTGAAAACTTTTAGACCTAGTCGTTGAAGGCTGCCACTTCTGAGATGACTGGCTTAGAGACTGAGGGGATCCACTCTGAGTTGCTGGATAGTACTGACTGGACACAGGCAATTTTGCACCCAAGGAAAAAGTTGGAGCATACTGGCTAGTGGTACCTTGAGACTGGAAAGATGAGCTGAGTGAAAGCTGCGGGCCAACCCTGCTCTGGGAGCCTGATGTATTCTGGCTGTAAGAGCTCTGACCACTGGTAGATTGGCTAACACCTAGGGGTGAGGCAGCAAGTGTGGTAGACGCAGAGGACACAGGGATATTCTGACTTGTAGTACTTGGAGACTGGGAGAGCAAACCACTTATACCAAGCTGACTTGAACTGCCTACCAATTTTGGCCCAGAGCTGCCCTGAGAGGTATAAGTAACCTCACTGAGGTAACTGGCTGAGGATCCAGTGGAAGAGTTACTCGGTGCAGAAAGTGGACTTGAGGTTTCTCCCAATTGAAGGCCAGACTGGTTGGCTATATCCTGGATGCTTGAACTGAAAGAACCCTTAAGTTGTAGCAGTGATGTATTGCTGTCTAAACTCTGCTGATTTAGAGGTAGGACCAAGGAAGCAGAAACAGAGGAACTTACTTTGGGTAGGAGACATAAATACATAGCTGCTGGAAATGCCACCTTTTACATATTTACGTGAAAGGGAAAACAGAGACCTGCTGGCATTCGGGCGTTTTCAAGCAAACCCATTAGAGGCCACTTCTTCCAAAGGAATGCTTCCTGTCACTGGAGCCTCCAACACAGAAGACTGGGCTCCCCGAGGGGAGAGGATCTTGTGGACAGGCCAGTTCTGGTTAGACTGAACAGCATGAGAACTCCAACCTACAGAACATGAACAGCAAATAAAGAGGATCTCTTTAAAAGGTCTAGTTTTATTAATTAACAGGATACCCACCTTTATATCCAACAGCATTTTTCCAGAAGATTAATAGGATCAATAGTATAGGGACCCTAGGGAGAAAAAGAAAATTGTATACTGTGGCAAGCAGCGAGGCGAGGGACCGTGAGAGCGGGCCGTTGGCGAGTGATAATGAGCTCCAGCTGCGCGCCACACCGGTCTTGTCTCACGGAGGAGTGACGGGAGCATAAAAGGAGGAGCGACGACAGTGCAAGACGAGAGAGGACCAGGCCTGGATTTACATTGTGTTTTGTTTATGTTTGATTTTGTATGTAAGCGGCAGTCGTCCGTGAGGGGCTGCCGCCGTTATTTTATTTTGTTGGTTTATTTTATTAAAAAGTCTTTTAAATGTTTGCCGGTTCCCGCCTCCTTCTTCCCATAACAACGAACTACATTACATATACATTTTACACACTATAGAGAGAAACAAACTTTTGCACAACACATGAACACCATAAATACTCCAAACTAAGATTTAAGTTAAATTTCTAACTAACTTTTTCCACCAAAGGACCAAAGCAAAAAAATACATTACCAGCCCTACTTTACCAACAATTGACTCTGTTACTCCAAACCAGAACAGCTAGAAATGTATGTACACATTCAAAATCAGGCATTTGGTTTTTATAGGCCTGTATGTCCAATCAGCTCGCATGTCCAATTACATAAAATACTGTTCACCTGTGAGAACTTAGTTGGATGTTTGAATTTGTCAAAAAGAAATTAAATATAATCACCTGTATGATCCTATACCAGCCATTACATACTAGTGATGCAAAGTCCGATTCATTTCCGCGAACCGGTTCTTTTCGGATAGTTCGGCTCAATGAACCGGTTCAAAAAGCAGATTCATAGGTTCCTGACGTCATCATGCAATGATGTCACTATGCATTTATTTTATGTTTTTTATGTATTTTATGCATTTCTTAGTGTCATGTTATATCAAGGAAATATTCAAATAAAGTAATCTGTGTCAATGCATATTGAAACAATCAAATAAAGGTATTTGCGTGAGTGCATGTTGCTGATTATTGCCTTTCATTCACTGGAGTTAATGGTGTTTGTGTTCACAGTTAATAATTTATCCTTCACGTCAGATTCGACTGAAAGCTGCGCAACTACAGCACACATTACAGGCACTGATCAACAAACACGGATATGAGCTTTATGTCTAAAGTATACCATAGAACGAGTAAACCAACTCTGTGTTTATTGTCCTTATAAACTCCTTGATTTAAAATATAATCTGCACGCGCAAAAACCATAGTAAATATTGGGTAGCCCACATCTTGGATAAAATTCCTAAAAGTTTCGCACATGCAGTACACATTCAGACATGCATAAACGCGGATATGTTACATGTCTAAAGTAGCCTATATAGAAAGAATAAACCAGTCTTATAAATAAATAAATTTCGCTTAACAACTTTATATATATACACTCACCTAAAGGATTATTAGGAACACCATACTGTGTTTGACCCCCTTTCGCCTTCAGAACTGCCTTAATTCTACGTGCCATTGATTCAACAAGGTGCTGAAAGCATTCTTTAGAAATGTTGGCCCATATTGATAGGATAGCATCTTGCAGTTGATGGAGATTTGTGGGATGCACATCCAGGGCACGAAGCTCCCGTTCCACCACATCCCAAAGATGCTCTATTGGGTTGAGATCTGGTGACTGTGGGGGCCATTTTAGTACAGTGAACTCATTGTCATGTTCAAGAAACCAATTTGAAATGATTTGAGCTTTGTGACATGGTGCATTATCCTGCTGGAAGTAGCCATCAGAGGATGGGTACATGGTGGTCATAAAGGGATGGACATGGTCAGAAACAATGCTCAGGTAGGCCGTGGCATTTAAACGATGCCCAATTGGCACTAAGGGGCCTAAAGTGTGCCAAGAAAACATCCCCCACACCATTACACCACCACCAGCCTGCACAGTGGTAACAAGGCATGATGGATACATGTTCTCATTCTGTTTACGCCAAATTTTGACTCTACCATCTGAATGTCTCAACAGAAATCGAGACTCATCAGACCAGGCAACATTTTTCCAGTCTTCAACTGTCCAATTTTGGTGAGCTCGTGCAAATTGTAGCCTCTTTTTCCTATTTGTAGTGGAGATGAGTGGTACCCGGTGGGGTCTTCTGCTGTTGTAGCCCATCCGCCTCAAGGTTGTGTGTGTTGTGGCTTCACAAATGCTTTGCTGCATACCTCGGTTGTAACGAGTGGTTATTTCGGTCAAAGTTGCTCTTCTATCAGCTTGAATCAGTTCTCCTCTGACCTCTAGCATCAACAAGGCATTTTCGCCCACAGGACTGCCGCATACTGGATGTTTTTCCCTTTTCACACCATTCTTTGTAAATTCTAGAAATGGTTGTGCGAGAAAATCCCAGTAACTGAGCAGATTGTGAAATACTCAGACCGGCCCGTCTGGCACCAACAACCATGCCACGCTCAAAATTGCTTAAATCACCTTTCTTTCCCATTCTGACATTCAGTTTGGAGTTCAGGAGATTGTCTTGACCAGGACCACACCCCTAAATGCATTGAAGCAACTGCCATGTGATTGGTTGATTAGATAATTGCATTAATGAGAAATTGAACAGGTGTTCCTAATAATCCTTTAGGTGAGCATATATATATATATATGCATATAATCTGCATGCACAATAAACTACAGTAAAATGTATTTAAATCTCTCGACAGAAAGGTTTTTGCAGGTTTTAATAAAATGTTATTTAATAACAGTAGTCATAATAAGCATATTTCCAGGACGTGCCTCAGACTTGCGTCACCAGCTCAATCATCAGAATCCTCTGTAATCCTCGGCAAACTTCGACAGCTGGTTGAACGGCTCTTTCGGTTCTTTTTTAGTCGGACGTGCTACTTCGGCTTTTGCGTCTTCTCTTGCGTCATCAACCCGGAACTACAGTTCAATCCAGTTCAATTAATGGACAGGTGTCATGAGAAATCCTGTCGCCCTGTGAAATAGTGTCCGCTTAGGACCCAACGTGGTAGCTGTTTTAAATGCCTGATCAAAAGCTGTTATCGTTTCGTTTAATGGCTAATCGAGCTGCTGTAGCTTAATAAACTATGAATTAATTGTCAAACTAAGTACACACAAACAACATTTATTTGAAATATGTAATTGATTGCTATAATGGGAGCAATAACATGCCTAACATATTGTAAATTATTTCAATTGATAAACTAAGTAATAATACCAATACAAAATCATAACATAGTAATGTGCCTATAATGTAAATAATAAAGAATAAAAAAAACAAAAACAATAATATACAGAACAGGTGCACAAAATAAATACAACAGGATTTTTTTTTTTAATGTATAAACATTAAAGCGGGGCTAAGGCTTTTAAGTTGTAGGGTAAGTGCAACCATGGTGTATAAACTAAGCTAATCGGGTAGCTGTATGCTATGCTAGAACGTACGCTAACTAAAAAAACATTAAGAACCAGATATGCTTGATTTCACAACTTATAGCTTCGGTTATATACTAGTATATGAAACATATGATTTGCAAGACGTTAAAGACTATTTTAACACAATTTAAACGACAAAAATAAAAACGTGATTTTGTAGGAATTGTAATCAGGCTCTGAACAGATTACCCATTAAAAGTTCTTTCAGCCAATAGAATCGCTCTGGGTTCCTAAACGGACACTAAGACTATTTCACAGGGGGGCAGGATTTCTCATGACACCGGCTCAACCGGTTACTTGCTGAGAACCGGCTCAAAAGAACGGTTCGTTCAAAAACCGAATCACTATTAGATATCCCATCAGGCCTGCACCATAAAGCATATTTATGTGGCTATACCTGTTGTTAAAAAAACTTGTACATTGTAATATATTGTAATGTTTTGAGAGTCATTAGTGTAAGAGATTGCACACACATTGCAGGTAACATGAGACTGATTCACTGTGAAAAATGTCCACCTATTTCAACTTAAACATGCAGTCGCTGCCTTAAAGTACAATCAAGTAATTTCAAATTAAATTATATTAAACTTTAAAAATCGAGTAGAATCTTGTCTTATTAAAAAAGTTGATATTGCTTAACTTACTTTGACGAGTTCATAATATAAAAAAACATGACATGAAAAAGGTGCAATGACTTACTGATCATATTTTTTTTTAGTGTCAAGTCCATTCACATTCTCAATGTAAAACCATAGGCCTGTTTTATGTAACGGCTCAGTTGTCTGACTAATACTTATACAATAAAATACACTACAGACATTATTCAGACCACCTGGTAGATATATTAGAAATGCACATTTGTACACAAGTCTTTACTGTGTGTCGCTTGGGGGATAATATATTAATATAATAAATATTGTACTCTCATATTAACCGTTATACTAAAACACTGAAAATCCTCTAATTGGCAATGCAGCTCCATGGTCTTCTCAAACTGTTTATTTTCACTTGAAATAAAAATAATGTACTTGTTAGAATTATATTGCAGGCTAGGGAATCACGGTGACAATGGTTTGTACAACCACAAGACTGAGCTGCAACATTTGTTCAGGGGATTGTTGAACAATTTTTTTTTACCTTAAATATGGTGGCTTGTGAATAATCCAATAAAAGAATAGACATAAAGGTAATAAAGAGGGCAATGCATTTTCGTATTTAAAAAGCTTTCATGCAATCAAGAGTGCAGCTAGTAAACAAATAAGGCTATTTAAGTAATATATATATATTATATATATATATATTGCTAAAAGCATGTTATTATTCACCTACTTACCCAATGAAAACAAATCCAATTCAAAGTATTTATAGTAAGCAACCTTCACAATGTGTATACTTACAATAGTGTTGTCTGGAATGCATTCCCGCTCTTTAAGGCAGTGTGATGAACCTGTGTTAGTCTGTGTACAAGTGTGTACCTGTGGGGATTATGCATGACTATGAACAGTGGTTGTCATATGTTTCAGTTCATGCATCAATGAATATTTGAGCAAGTTATTGTGGGGAGATGTGATGAAATGTTTAAAAGGGTTCCTCAGCACAAACATCAAGTTATCATGGGAGTGCAGCAATTACCCAGAACCACAGGTGTGTGTGTGTGGGTGTGTGTGTGTGTGTATATAAGAGAGAGGAACATAATGGCCACTCTACACTCTCGGCTCAAAGCCAGATGAGGTGTGGGTAGACCTCCACCCCTATCCCCCCCATCAACCAACCCAACCAACGACTGCTGATTAATATTTATGGATCTTTAATCACAATAAGAGAGTTCTTCATGTCCCCAAGAGCTTGGCAGAGTCACTCTGTCTGAAAAGCTGAAGAATCACATTAATTAAAGCAAGTGGACGTGATCGTGGTACATCCATCATTCCCATGCTCATTAAAGAGGTCAAAGGATTAAAAACTCAAATAAAGGCAGCTAAATTTGGCCTAATCTAACAAACTGCAGTTACTTGAGCTCTTTAACGAGGGCACATATTCACACAGGATGGTTTTACATGCCAAAACATTGACTCTGACTGACTGAGACATTAAAGAAAAACAGGATTTATATTGATGGAAATGCACACTGACACATGCCAGAAATCAGCCAAGGACTAACACTTAATCATTGTGTTAAAATAGTAAATTACTAGCAAATTTGAAAGAAAATGCCCATATATAGACTAGAACTTGGATCTTGACCAATGCCATTTTATTGAAAGTGGTTGCAAGGGAAGAGACATTCTCATTTAAAATGCATTTGATTGGGCAAAACTTTGTCATAGGAGACACATTTAAGACATGTCAATACCAGGTGTGTATTTTAATCTGTTTTGACTGAACACTTGTAATCAGATCACCAGAGACGGATATAAACACCCAGTATAAACAAGGTCTAAAATATGTCAGTGCAACCAAAACAGATTAGAACACAATTTGATTTATTGGATTTACAACAAAGTTTCAATATTGTTTTGGAAAATTTGTCATTTCCAATTTAAACGCTAACTTGGATGGAAGAAGTCTAATCCGAGTTCTCCAGTCCTGAGGTTAGATGTGCAGGTATATCAGCGATGTGATCCATGTGTTCTTCAGTGCTGGAATAGTTCAGTTTTCTCCTTTCAACACAGACACCAGCTCACCGTTCTCTTTCAGCTCCTGTTTAATGACATAAACACATTTTCCATCCTTTTATCTGGAAGTATAATACAGTAAAAATAAAATGGAGTGAGTCTCAATTTGCACAGTATCCTTCTCCTTTAGCAATGATTCTACACTGGTGTGTCATGATCCAAAAAGGAACATTTTTGTTTAGATTTATGACAAAATATCCAAATACAAGTCACCAAATACTAATTTTAAACAGTTCAATAACTTTATGTAATGCATTTGTGCTATATTTGGGTTACATTTATTTAAAATAAATATCACCTGGTTGCAAAAATGGATCTAACACATTGACCAACATTTTAAAAGTTTTTTTGTTTTGTTTTGTTTTTTAGGGTCAGAGACAGTCCTGACATCATTGGCTATAGAGCTCATTGTAGAGCTTTATCTGCCCTCTGCTGGAGAAAAACACCCACTGCAGGACACAGTAAATGTCACTTTTTTAACGTTACAACAGATTTCTATGGAGTGGTGCAAGGATGACGTATTTTTGTAGGCCAAAACCCGGAAACGAGTTAGCATTTTAGCACTTCTGCTTCCATCGTCCTGAAGTTTTTGGTTAAACGCTTGAAATAAGGTCTGTGGTGAACACAAGCTCAAGATATTTTCACATTGTATTCTACAATATAAAATACATCAGTAATACGCTCTTGTGCTAATAAGTGACAATGGGACTACAGAAGTTGTCGGGGACATTAAACGTCATCAGCAGAACAAGTCAAAGGGTTAGTTCATCCAAAAATTAAAATGCTGTCATTAATTGCTCACCCTCATGTCATTCCAAACCCATAACAAATGAAGATATTTGTGATGAAATCCGAGAGCTCTCTGACCTCTCTATAGACAGCAATTTAATTAACACTTTCAAGGTCAAGAAAGGTAGTAAAGACATCGTTAAAATAGTCCATGTGGTCTAACCTTAATTTTATGAAGCCACGAGAATACTTTTTGTGCGCAAAAAACGAACAAAAATAACAAATTTTGACCATAGACAGCAATTTAATTAACACTTTCAAGCCCCAGAAAGGTAGGAAAGACATCGCTAAAATGAAAAAAAATAAATAAAATAAAATTCAACAATTTCTTCTAGCCTGTGTCAGACTCTTACGCTGTTGATATAGTGTAAACAGTGCAGCGCTTCCTGGTTCTACAGCAGAACAACTCGTGCGCATGCGTTGTGGTGCTCACATGAACAGTGTCGGCCAATGGTAAGCCGGCTTTCTGGAAGCGCTGCACTGTTTACACTACATCAACAGCGTAAGAGTCTGAAACAGGCTAAAAGAAATTGTTGAATTTTATTTTCTTTTTTTATTTCATTTTAACGATTTCTTTACTACCTTTCTGGGGCTTGAAAGTGTTAATTAAATTTCTGTCTATGGAGGGTCAGAGAGTTCTCGGATTACATCACAAATATCTTCATTTGTGTTCTGAAGATGAATGAAGGTCTTACGGGTTTGGAACGACATGAGGGCAAGCAATTAATGACAGAATTTATATTTTTGGGTGAACTAACCCTTTAACTCATCTGCTCACTAGATCCCTTTTACAGCCTCATTGTTTATAATCCCACTTTTGCAGGGAAACTGTTTTTAAATAAGACTGAAAGAGTTGTCGGAAGCTTAGTGATGGTGATGTTGTAGTTCGTTTATAGCCTACGTTCAGCTTTTGACTTTTTTTTATAAAAATTTACAAAAGTTTCATTTTATAAAAGTGTCCATTTGCGAAAATTATCACGATGATCAAAACGTGTAAGAATGGTAAGCTTTTGTTAGTCAGACTTTATTTTCTGCAATAATCCAAAAGCCAATGGAAAAATCCTATTAGGTTTTGGTCGAGGGAACCAGGCTGATATGAACTTCTGGGTTGGCCTACAAAAATACATCATCCCTGCACCACTCTATATCACATAAATGTTTTTCTTTTGAACTTTCTGTTCATCAAAGAATCATGAAAAAATGATCACAGTTTCTATAAACATTTCAACATTGATAATGATAAGAAATCTGGAGCATTAAATCAGCATATTAGAATGATTTCTGAAGGATCATGTCACAAATTCAGCGTGGTCATTACTGGAATAAATTACATTTTAAAATATATTCAAATAGAAAACAGTTATTTTTAATTGTAATAATTTCATAATATGACTGTTTTACTGTATTTTTCAGTCTTGCTGAACATGAGACATCTTTCAAAAACATACAAAAAAAGAAATAACTCTTTCTGACCCTAAACCTCTGAACGGTAGTGTATATCAGATTTAGTTTTAAAAATGTAATTGCTCAAATCTGCATATCAGTGAACGCAATCTTTAAAACAACAACAACAACAACAACAACGTTCTGTCTAAGGGTGTGTTCACACTTGTAGTTCGGTTCACTTAGTTCGTTTGGTCCAGACCAAAATACTAAAACTAAAAAACATTTAGTCCTGGTCTGCTTAGCGTTCACATTGGCATTTTAACACTGAACATAAAGATACCAAACCTAAAGGCACAGGGATATGTTCACAACCTGATTGCTCGGCTTTTATTACGCATATTTTGTGACCGAACATCCAAAACAATGATGTGTGCTGGGCTAAATGTGCTCGTTGCATGTGCGTAGCCACATATGATGGTATTGATGGAACTCGTGAAGAGCTTATAAAATGTGTAAAGGAGTCACAACAGCAGCAGGAATCCCTCTGTCACACAAATGAAGATCTGCTGCGAGGAGACGCAGTTCTGACGCCTGTACTGAACTGTGATGAGCAACATCGCAACTATGACGAGAAAAAAACCGGTAAGCTTGAGCATTCTGTCCTTTTTAGGGTCGCATCTGGAGACATCACGTCCTGTTTTTAATTTGTTTACATGTCTTTGGTCCGTGTCGCGTTCATATTTCATTCAAATCGTACCAGAGTTTGTTTGCAAGCGGACCAAGACCCATCTTTTCAGCGGTCTTGTCCGCTTGTTTGGTGCACACCGGGGTTCAGATGGCAGCGTTTACTTATTCAAATGAATCGCACTAACAGAGCAATCGCACCAGGGTTCGTTTTAATCCAAACAAACATGCCAAAGTGTGAACACATCGTAATACTATATTACTGTAATCTATAATCATTAACATTCATTACAAATGTAATGCATTTTTTAGTACCTAAACCTACATTTATTTGTATTATTCATATTAAGTGTATGCGTGTCACCTTGATTATATCCAGTCCTCCGATGAGATCCCCTTTAACATACAGCTGTGGGTACGTCGGCCAGTTGGAGTACGTCTTGAGTCCTCGTCTAACCTGTGGAGATAATCAAAGGTACAAACAACAAACAAACTATTTATTTAGGGACAAAATCATATTCTAAACATAAATGTTTAATTGTTATTCAGTCTTTCTTGAAGTTGCATTGGCAAGACAACATTTACCAAGAACATAAATGGAAATAAACTTTAACTGAAGGAACACTCACCTCTTCATCTTCCAATATGTCAAACGTATCATATTCAACTCTGAAATGTTCATAAAAAAATTGTACTTTAATAACATGCATTTAGGCTTTTAATAATTCATACATGTTAAGAACATTCTCCAAAAAGATCTTTGTTAAATTACACTGTATGTGTAGACTCTGGAATCGTGAAAAGTCTCTCACCCTGAGCTGTTCATTATTTCAAGGATCTGACGGCTGAATCCACACTTGGCAGCCTGAGTATTCACAAAGACACGAGTTAAGAGGGTAAAAACGCTAGAACATTTTTTATATCATGAAAGGCTGCAGTGAAGTGATGCCCTGCGCTTGAAAGCCAATCAGAGCAAGCAAGTTTTTAACTCCACCAAAACACACACAGACTACTGGAAAAGCTCAAAGAACAGAGTACATAAGACTCGAGTGGCTCCTCTGGGCCCAAACCAGCACAGAACCAAACTTTCATTTAGAAACTTACAACTACAACCACCTACAAAAGATATTCTGAAGTGCATCTCAATAACTAGGGGAGAAAGAGGAGTTAATAGAACAAGAGAGACAGAGAGAGAAGCCAGTCAGACGAGAGGAAAGAGAGATCTCATGGGGAAAGACTTTAAACTACTGCAAAGAACATCTTTCATGTGTGAGTGTTAAAGATCAATACAGTTATGAGGAGAGAGGTGAGGGGTCTTTCTCCTCCATTAAAGAAAGAGAAGTAGCTCTATCAGTGCCGGAGCCACTTGACATCGATTTCCAACACCTCTTTACCCCTGCACGCCTTCTCTTACTGTATGATAAAGGAAAAGATCACCCAAAAAAAGGAGAGCTTTCTGTCATTATTTACTCACCTTTATGTCATTCCAAACCCACATCACTGGAACTTCATAGGAACACTACTTTATTATGTTCTAAAATTATTTTATAGTTTTCTGTATTATTTAAATGTTTTATTTAAATTTGAAATTATATTATTAATAATAATAATAATAATAATAATAATAATAATTACAAAAAAAGGACACAAAACAATTACAGAATGTAAAGTACTATTTAATAATGTTCTAAAATGTTCCATAAAATTATTTTATTAATGATTATATTTGTTTTGTTTTTTTACATTTATTTTAAATGATCATATTAATAATAATAATAACAACAGTGATGTTATGATTTACTACAATAAACTATTAAAAAACATTTCAGTTCATTGAAATAAAGCTAAAATAAAATAACATTTAAATCAGGCAAAAAACAAACTAACATTTTAAAATGTTGCTTTGGCTGCTATTTGAAGCACTGCAATCACTAACTAAAATAAAAATAAAACTGGTATAAAAATAAAAATTATATTTTGAAAAACAAACTAATAAAAACAAAATGACAAAAGCACAGATATATTATTAAACTAATATTAAAATGAAAACAGAAAGTATTAAAAAGCTAATCCAAAATATTAATAGATAAAATAAATAAAAAAAATAATAAATACAACTAAAATAACCCTGAATAATAATAATGTAATATATTTGCTAAATGTTGCATAAATGTTCAAAGTTTACTGTTAGTTTCGATTGGCTTTCAATGTAGAAAGATATTTTTTTAGGCAGCTGAAATGTGTAGTTGAGGCATCAACCAGCTCATTATTAATAATGAGTTCTTATATACTAACTACTGAGTATAACTACTTAAACTGAGAACCAACTCTTTAAATTGGGTCTGTTCTTCATAAAAAAAAGCTGGTGTAAGATTTCAAAAGACATATATTTTATGGCATTATTTTTCGTCCTTTGAGCATGACAGACGTGGCCACTATGACCATGGTGTTGTATGAGAAAAATGTTCTGACGAATATGGGTTTGGAATGACATGAGGTTGAATAAATAAGACAAGAGTTTTCATTTTTGGGTGATCTATCCCTTTAACAACCTCTGCTTTCTCCTCACTCTTGTAAACTGAGTTTCAGGAGAGAGAAAAGACGTGAGAGAGAAAAAGAGCATTTAAATTCACCCACCTCTTTATTGCCTTTCATGAAGAGCATGACGGGTGATTTATTGATTAGAGATTTCAGCCTGTCAGAAGAGAGGATGTTTAAACAAGTCCATTCACACAGTAGCAGATGATTGAGCATGCATGTATCTGTCTTCACCTGTTTTCCAGCGAGACGGTCTTGGGGAAAGTATTCTCAAGTTCACCAGACTCGACCAGCTCCTGTGGAGGATATAAAATATCTTTAAATCCAAACTCCCTTTCAACTCGACATACACATACACGCTCTCCTTTCATAAGTAACAGCTCCCTGCTGAGAATATTTTACCTCTCTGTAAAGGTAAATTCACAATCTTAATGAGGAAGGGCCTCTAGGACACTTGAGAGAAGAGAGGATGGATGCTGGCTAATCTAGCCCTCCTCTCTCAGCAGGGCGCTCTGCTTGCTTTAAGCAGTACGAGCTCGCTGGGAATGTAGAGCAACATACAGCTAACCGAGAACACACACTCTGTCAAAAGTCCTGAAATGCGAACACTTAACATAATACACACGGGATAAAACGCACAACATCAAGCAATGAAGAAGTTGGTGTTGGAAAAAACTGAAAAATATCTAAAAGATACAGCTATGCTCTGATTTTCAATTAATGCAATCAATATTGTGAAAGTTTATTCTTGCATCCTGCTGATGACAGTGACTCCTCGCACCTTTATGATGTCCAGTCCCCCCATGAGATCTCCGTTGACGTAGACTTGCGGATAAGTGGGCCAGTTGGAGTAGGCCTTGAGTCCCTGTCTGACCTCTTCGTCCGAGAGGATGTCAAAACTGCTGTACTGTACAGTGTGGTCCTTCAAAATCTGAATAATCTGACGACTAAAACCTGCAAACAATGACAAAAATGTTTTTAATAAAGACAACAAAGGTAAAAAATATTATTACAGCAGTTCACCACGTTTATTTTACTAGCATGCACTTAATTAGAAGATTTAAAGTAACAAAAAATTATTCAACAAAAGTTGTCAAGTGTCATTGCAGAATTATAATTCTTTTTTGTACATAAAATATTGTATTAAAAGTTCACTGTTTGCTTTGTCTTTTACAAGTTTGCACTTTTATAAAAAGTATTTGCTGTTATAAAATCATTTTCAAGTAAATAAATAAATGTGTTATTTTAGTATCAAGGTACTATTAGTTTTTATTAACATTTGAAAGTTTTTTTTTATATTTTTCTATATTCATTTTAATATTAGTTTTAGATTTATTTGATTAGATTTAGTTTTTTGTAAATTGTATTAGTTTGTTGTTAATGTCTACATAGTTTTAATTACATTTTATTTCAGTTTTAATTATTTTATTTTTAATGAAAATGAGAAATGTTTCCTTGCCAACTAGCTGAAATAAAATATTTATTTTAAGTGTTTTAATTTTACTTCAGTCCACGTTCAATTTAAAATTTCAAAAAGCAAAAATGTTTTTTTGGGGGGGAATTTTTGTTTAAGTTAATTATAATGACAACAAAAATAACTATCATCTGTCAATAAAAAATGTAAAAAATAAAAAAAAATAAAAATCACTGAGTTAAATTTTAGGTAAAATCATAATTTCTCATTTTTAGATACAAAGCAATATTGGGCAACATGACTGAAAGCTGGAACTCCGTAAAATTTTATGATTTCTGAATTTTAAATAGAAGTGCAATTCATATGAGATGACTACAAGCCAAAAATCAGAGAAGATAAAAGAGAGAGAGAGCGATATTAGATGGGAGGAGACAAAAAGAACAAGACACAAGAGAAACGGCACACAGGGAGAAGTGAGCGAGAGAAAGAAACAAGATCAGGAGAGAAAGAAAGAGAGGGATAGATGTGCAAGGTGATGTGTAGAGTCTGTGTAGCCCCTGCAGTAAAACACCCATTTTCATCTTGCGTGGCTCATGAGGGAATTCATTATAAAACAGCTTCAGGCATCTCACTTGTGCTTATGCATTTGCTGGTATATTAGCTCGACTCTATCAGAGCGGGCAAACAGGCGGGCAGCTGCTTTCTCTGGCTCCGGGCAAACTCCACCAGACATGCTGCATTGATTGCCGAGTCCTTTACCCCTCTATGCCTGCACCTACAGGGGACGAAGACCGCTCGCTTTGGCCGACTCTGCTCCAGGAGAGGGGCGATGTTACAGCCTCGCTCCTTTTTTGAAGGACAGCCCACTCAGAGCGAGAAAAGCTGAGAGATCTGAATTGCTATACGGACCCTTAACCTTTTAATTTGACATGCATAGCTGCTTTAAAGTTAGTGTTAGCCGAACACTTGATCATTTGGCTCGACGCTCGTATTGGAACGAAAGAGCACGTTTACGTTTAGAATCCAATGCACGACACCGACAGGCATGGCTCGCTCTCTGTGCATTATTTCTTGATTTGGATATCAGCCAAGTGAATGAGAACATCAATAAGTTCCAACATTATAATATCTCCGAGCCGGGCCGACCCACTGACACCTAGCGTGGCTTCAAATAACATCAACGGCGCCAAGCAACAGGTTTCGGGCTCAGAGACGAAGCAGCGTAAACTCCGAGGATCTTCTATTAATAAAGCAGAGCTGGAGGACCTGGCAGCCGTTGAAAGCCCAACATCACGTTTGAGATTAGAGTTCAATACGGTTTTTATTTTGATCTCAGGAAGGCAAACGCCCGCCTTCCCCCAGACCTTCCTCTTTACACAGCCAAAACGTCAAACGCTAAACTGCGCCTCAGTCCATGACGAAATATGCACTTTGAACTATCAAAAGTATTTTGTTTTGAATGGGTGAAATTAATAGGAGGATATTTTTCAACGCTAAACCACACATCTTTGACATGAGGAGGAAGTGTTTGAAGGAAGAAAAGCGCAAGCCAGAAAATCAACAAATTAAACAGAAATCAGCAAGATCAAACTGACAGCCTGAAGTTAAACACAAACTAAAGACTAACATGCTATTAAAGTTATTAAGCTGTCACGGTGAAGATTTAATGAGTATAACAGAACATGTTCCTTATTTAGATTGACTGCTTATCGGCCAATTGTTGATTAACAAAAGTGGTTGTTCACCCTTGTGTCAGCTTCAAAATCTATCAGCAAAAAATGTGTTTGTTAGTTGATGGAAAGCTAATAATTAAATCATGAAAATTTTAAATTAAAATCTGCTGTAGCTCAAACAGTAGAGCATAGCGTTAGCAATACCAAGGTCAGGGGTTTGATTCCCAGGGAATCCACTGACAAAACATGCACCTTGAATGCAATGCAAGTCGCTTTGGATAAAATGCATTAATGTAATTGAAATATTTTATTTGTTTAACTGTCATGACATGATCGACATCAGAGAACCGTGAACATGCAAATGTATTGTTGAAATATTCATTTAAAATCTCAGGGAGGACTTTAAGTAAACATTTTAGTTCAAAGGGGTTTGGCTGAGAAAAAAAGTTTGGGAATCCCTGCCATGCACACTGGGCAAAACACATAAACTGTTGAAGTAGCTGTGCAATGAGACAAAAACAAAAAAAGAATGGTGTCCTTAGACTAAATGCACATCGCACTGTCCCGCACCAGCTTCGTTGAGTGTAATAGGAGGCATTTAGATCAACAGGTTAAACAGGCTGTTTTTTAATTGGAGATGGGCATTTTTCACAACTATTGTATTTAAATATGTGGGCTCATGTAATATAAATGAACTTTAACGAGAAAGATGTTTCTTTAATCATTACGTTTTTATAACCATTTCTGAACAAGCTTATATTTAAGCAATATACACAACAAACTTACATTATATCCTGAGGTTTTCTTTTAGTCAGAATTTTTTTTTTGTGTTATACAGAACAAAAATTATACAGAACAAAACCATTTAAAGGTGCAGTAAGCGATTTCTGGTAAACGCTGTTGATATTTGAAATCACCAAAACAAACACACCCCTCCCCAAAGTGATCACACCCGTATCTTGATGTCTCCACCCCCACATTCACATACACTCTATGCAACACAGGCAAAACCTATGGCTGTGTTTGCTGCCTGTGGATATTTAGCTCCTCTACTCCTTCGATGGTAAAGTCATCCCTTCCATCCAAAAAACTAACCCTACATAATACGATAGTTCAAGTAACTAATATATAACAAATGTGACAAGATTAAGGGGTTATAGAAGGGGAACCAAAAGAAAAACATATTTTAGGAGTATGTTATCTCACTTTTCGGACATACTGTACTTTGGGACTGGGAGCCAATGTTTGACACGGGCGGTGGAGTAGGTTTAGACGTTGCAGGCTTACAATAATAATAATAATAATAATGCAAATGAACAAACAAGAGAAAATGTCATACAAGTATATTCAAGCAAAAGACAGCATATCTTTTGTATTTTCTCTGCCGTCTCTCTTTCTATAATCGTTCCACTAATGTCTGTCTTGTGCACTTGTTAAGCTCTCTCTTCTCCCCCATCATGAGTGGATATGCCCCTTACTGCTGATTGGCTGCAAGTGTGTTCTGGTGCTCGGTCTAATGCTGATGCAACAGCGTTGTTCAAAAATCACTTACTGCACCTTTAAGCTCAAGCAGAGCGAACAAACAAAAAAAAGACACTAATACAGCTAAGCCAATTATCGTACAGAACGTACATACACTTAAGACCGACTATAGAATTCGTGTTTTTTATTGTTTCACATGATCATGTTGACAAAAACAAGAATATCCACATGCTCGGGTCAAAGTTGGCTCCTCAGTCTGATAACAATAAGATGTTGCAGGGACACAAAGATAACAGTTTCTTACAGCGCTTTGTTTTCTGTTCTTAAACCCATCTAACTCAACGAAAAGGAAGAATATGTCTCAAGATCATTTTGCTATCAGAGAAGTTATGTTTTCTACTCGCTCGTGGGTACAACTGCGCTTACCTGTCGTGAATGCAGTGATGGACAGCTGTCTTTCCTTATTCGATTGGTCAATAACGATGGTTCGGTGTTTGGATTTTATGTGATTTCACATTTCAAACCTACCTACAAAGCACTGTTTATTTCATATGTATCTTTGTTCTGTTGTATTTATGCATTTATGTTGGCCTGCTGAATGTTGAATGGATCCAGTCAATGTTCATTAGAAATGATTTGATAATGCAGCAAAAAAGTTAATGTGTTTTTTTGTTTTTTTACTTTGCTGATTTATTTTTAATGACAAAATTTCAAATAAGAGGGCAAGTAACAAATATCGGTATCGGCCAATAACTGTTTGTTAAAATCGGTATCGGCCCCAAAAAGTCCTATCGGTGCATCCCTAGTTATAACTGTGAGTTTTAGTTTGCGTGCTTTAGGCTTTATCATGGATTCACTCCATTTACGAATATTCGTGCACACCCCTATTTTTAATCAGTGCAAACTTTGGGCCATACCGAGCCAGATTGGACACCAATCTCAGCACCCTTTTGGTGGAAAAGGGGTACCTGGGATATAGTGGCACAACCAGACACATGCCCTTTGCACTCAAAACAGAAGTAAAGTCCATCCCGTTCACTCCGCCAACGGTTGCTCTAACTAACCCCCTGACCCCGTGTTAATTTATGCGAGTGTGTGTATATGGGTGTGTTTACCACAGCGAGGCTCCTGGGGCGATCCCTTCATGAAGAGCATGCAGGGTGCGGCGTTGATCAGCCTCTTCAGTCTCTCGTTGAGATCCTCTTTAGGGACGTCCCCCACCCCGATAGCCCCGCCCCCACTGGACCCCAGCCGCTGCACCTTATTGGTCAGCTCAGGGGCATGCGCACCATCCAACTTGTCAATCTTCTCACCGCCCTGAGGGTTGACGGTAAACAAATAAATAAATAAATAAAAAACTCGAGAGTGAGTAGTGATGGATTGAGAGGGAGGGAAAAAAACAGCATTAATTTTTTAGGATGCTTGCCAGTTTGTTTAGATTGTGTGCAGGGAGAGAGAGAGAGAAAACAGGCCGCAGGCTCTCCTGGTTCTTTGACATGTTACGCCAAGAGAGGGAAAGTCTTGCCAAGCCGTGTGTTTGTTTAACCTCCGATTATTTCTCAGTTGCTTGATTCTAACACGAGGAGATTTTGCAGCTCACATTACTTGACCGTTAAACTCAACCTTCCCAACAGGCTCCGTTTTTCGAACCTCACCTCCCTCTGCTAAATAAACACAAAACACTATCACAGCACACCTAACATAAATAAAAGCTGCTTGTACAGAAAAAAACTAGACAAAATCTGTCACGAATCAGAATGATGAAACATAAAGAACACAGTGTATTAGTGGACTTCATGTTATACAAAAATGAAGTAAAATTGGAAACGGACCCATTTACTTTCTTAATAAATTTGGCTGGTCGTAAATTTATTCTGCATGGTTCAGCAGTACACATTACTGTAAAGAAAACCAATTAAATTCTTTTATCTAAATACTTTCACTTTCTCCATCTCTGAAACAACTTTGTGGGCTAGGAAAAATAGTACTAACCAATAATTTCATAGCCAAACATTCACAATCCAATCAAATTCAAATAAATAAATCCAAGTCACCATTTTTTCATACAAAATATTGTTTCATTTGTAAATATATAATTCTAATTAATTAATTGAAAGGTAACCTGGTGTATTTCTGTGTAATAGCAAAATAGAAAAAGTAAAAACAAATAAAACAAGCTTAGATGAACAAAATATTTAGATTTCAAATAAATGATGTTCTTTTAGGTTTCCAAAAAAAGGAAAGCAGCACAACTGTTTTCAACATTGATAATAATCAGAAATGTTTCTTGAGCAACAAATCAGCATATTAGAATGATTTCTGAAGAATCATGTGACACTGAAGAAAATTCAGGTATTGCAGAAATAAATTAGATTTTAAAATACATTCTAATACATATGCAAATATTGTATTTTAAATTTCAATAATATTTTACTATATTTCGGTTTTTACTGTATTTGATCAAATAAATGCAGCCTTGTTTTTTTGTGTTCTCACACCATTCAATAACAATCATACCAACCCCAAACTTTTGAACGGTAGTGTACACTAAAGACATTTTAGCTGCGTTTCATATTATGTTTCACATTTATGGCCGAATTAACCTCATACTCTGGCACGTAAAAGTCTTGCCATTATTTATTTATTTATTTAATCATAATTTTAGGTAAATCTGAGCCCTTGGACGTAAATCTGCCGTCATATGTGTAAGTTTTACCTTGAAGAAGAGGAAGGTGGGAACTGAAGTGATCTCATACTTCTCAGAAACCTCCGGGACTGCCTCTGCCTCCAGCTAAAGAGAGAGAGAGAGAAAACTACTGTACTAATGACTCTTTAGAATTCACATTAATAAAACATCACACACATCAACATGTCAAACACGCTGACAGTTTATCTGGCTGTAGAAAAAATAAATAAACATTTAACAATTTTTACACGGAAATTGAGAACTAAAACTACACATCTAAACTCCCCTGCTTCAGCTCTAACATGGAAAGTGATGACAGATGATACTGGCAGTCAAAATTTGGACACACTTTATGTTGATTTTATGTCTCTGATGATCTTAAAAACATTATGATCTAAAGGCTTATGGTTAAATGGCTGAAACTAGTTTTGTAGACATAAATTGTGACAACGCATGAATTTCTTAAACACTGAAATAATAAGCAAGGAAATGTATCAAATTCCAAGCTTATTCTAAGGAATCCAACATAATTCATGTATATAGATTGTAAAAGGGCCATTGTTGCTTGAAGAACTCTTCTGCTCTGTTGACTCTGTGATGAAAGACAGCATTAACCCTTGACGGAAGGTAAAATTTCTCTCTGCTGGTTTAAGGCCATGAGGAAGGTAAAGTCATTCACAGCCTGAGGCATTTCAATGCGCTCCACTGGGAACCGGAGCAGAGGGAGGAGAGCAGCTGGATGTGTGCACACAGGAAATTTGCAAGAATAATGGCCATTTTCAAACAGGTATCTTAAACACCCCCTGTCATCTGCAGCTGGTCAGAGAAGTTTTGGTTATACCCCAAAACTCTTACTGGCATGTGGGCTGGTTTAGATGTTCAAACACAAAACTTTGTTGTACACTTTTCAGGAAAATTTATCTAAGAACTGCGTACACAGTTTTTTCATTGCATTAAACTGAGATAGGAGAAAGCATTTTATTTTAAAAATAGTGATGTCAAATCAATTAATCACGATTAATCGCATCTAAACATAACGTTTTTGTTCACATAATATGTGTAAATATATATATATATATATATATATTATATACATGTCTGTGTGTGTAAATATATACACTGTATACACACATATTTATACATATATTTATGTGTATATGTATATACACAGACACATGCACATATATATAATATAAATAAATATAATAATATACACACACACACATACAGTCAAACCAAAACGTATTCAGACACCTTCAACATTTTCTCACATTATCACAGTTTATTCACTATAGTTTAGAAATTGGTAATAAAATACGACAAGAACTCAGAGTTAAACTGTTTCAGAATAAATTCATCTTGATAATGTCATAACTCTGACAGAAAGGTATGTAATGGATTACAATCAACCAATCAGCTGTTAAATTTAAGTACACAATTAGATAATACCAATTTAGGTCAACCAATGACCAAGCGATGCTTCATTTTGTTCAGTCTGTGGTGTAAAAGGTCGCATTAGCAATTAAAGAAAAAACACTTCAGCAAAACATGGTCAGGTCAAAGTGTCTGAATCCTTTTGGTTCCAAATTTTTATCAGTTTTACTGGTAGTCCACTGTATGAAGAATGTTTGGGTATAATGTGTCACAGTTTACTTTATTCTGCTATCCTCACTTACATTAATGAACTATAGTGTCCTGCACCCACTAGTAAAACATTTTATCTGGTGTCTAAATAATTTTTGGTTTGACTGTATATTATGTAAACAAAAACTTATAATAATAATAATAATAATTATATATATATATATATATATATGTGTGTGTGTGTGTGTGTGTGTGTGTGTGTCTGTGTGTGTGTAATCATTTATAATAAACAGCGATATTCCACAAAAAAAGAATGATCCATTTTGATTTCATGGTGACTTATTATAATTCATGCATGTACTAATTCGTAGGTGTACCAATTAAAACAATAGACATTGACATATTTTTAGATTAAAATAAAATGTTTCCATTACAATTTCATTCAAAGCAAACATCAAATTAAGTGGTCTATCATTTGCCTTTCTGCAAACTTGGCCAAATGTAGCTCAACCAATAACTCAACCAATAGTACGCGGCGCTAGCAACGCCAAGGTCATGGGTTCGATTCCCAGGAAAAGCAAGAACTGACAAAAATGTAAAATGTGTATCTTGAATGAAATGTAAGTCGCTTTGGATAAAAGCGTCTGCCAAATGCATAAATGTAAATGTAAATAGCAAGCAAAAAGACTCAATAAGAAACAAAATGCATGAAAACAATATGGCATATTCAAAACATGGTTCTGTTGCTTTTAGCAGCCAGACATGTACATTTCTGACAGCTATTGGTGTGAGCTTGAGGCTGTTGGACTCTTTGGGAAACTGGAAACAAGCTTTATTTTTAACCAATTCTGCTAAAGATAGAGAAACTACACTTCACTATTGCTGTACAACAACAATTTGAAAAAATAAAGCAGGAATATTATTTGCTGAAAATATGTCCAGACTATAGCTGTGTCCAAATTCAGAGGCTATATCCTTCAAAGGCAGCATTCAAAGGCCTCTGAAGTCTGCGTCATTGTATTACATTACTGCAAGAGTCAATGGTTCCCCTACCTTCACAAACATGGTGTGTTTGTGCTCTTTGGCTAATTCTGCCATTACATCGTTCATCTGTGAACACTGAGGAGCCCATGCTGCATGGAAATGGACAACGGTGAGGGACCTGAAAGGTAGGAACGAAGATGAGCTTTCAAGAAACCTAAATCACAGACTTTGAGATCTAAATTTAGGGACGATTTCGTCTCAGGGAAATATACTTTTCAAGCAAATCCATGTAGAATTGAATCACTAGTTTCATTTAAATGTGCATTCTATATTGTAATGTGGAAACAATTAGATTTATATATATATATATATATATATATATATATATATATATATATATACCACAGTAGTAGTATGACCAATCAATTAAATCATGAATACTTACTTCCTATTTTTCTTTTAGCTAATGCTTTTATATAAGCATTTTTTTTTAGGCGCTTCACACAATTGTGATAGTTCATGTATAAACACTTGTAAGGTTTGAACTACCTCCTTTAGTGAAACCAGCCCAGATCATAAAACACTATGCTGCATCATAATAACAAAGAATCATTTTATTAATTGTCTGTTCATATGGAGGTCTAGAAGATGGTGGTCTAGTGGGTTAAACCACTGATGCAGAAGGTTCTTGGTTCAATCCCACCTAGCCACCACCAGTGTGTCCTTGAGCAAGGCACTTTACTCCATGTTGCTCTAGGGGGATTGTAATAATTGCACTGTAAGTCGCTTTTCGTCTGCCAAACGCATAAATGTAAATATTAATGATGAACAGGAAATACCAGTATTGAATGAAGAACCAAATTGAAATTGTGGATGCAAACCAAATGATTGTTGATGTAGCCTAGTTAGTTATTAGGTCTGTGATTATTATTATAAGTCATATTCGCTGAAAATATGTCATTAATTTAAAAATTAGTTTTGGCATATAAGTTTGGAATGACAGGACCTGACATTGACTACCAAGTAACAGAAGGATTCATTAAAAATTATAAACAGGTCTAACTCAGCCTAGAGTGCTAAATTATGAGACTAATAATATTAGTCATACTACTACAACAACAACAACAACAACAACAACTACTACTACTACCTAATAATAGACTTTGACTGTAAATAGGACGCTGAAAAGCATGATTTTATCAAATGCTCCAAAAAAAACAAACAGGCAATTGTGAAGGACAGCTGACACAATATAGTGCAATGTTAAAGCACTTAGTCCATGATCATAATCTATCTAGATCATAATGTTATATGTATTAGATGCATCTGTGTTTATCTGAACACAGGCCATCGGTTATTTCATTCTGTTCGATCAAAAGGCCTCTATAAATGTCTTTCCCCGTGTATATGTGTTCAATCAGATGAACAGCAGTGCGAATTGAATTATATTTAATGACAGACTTGATAAATTGTAAATAATTGACTTACTTGCTGTATTTTTTTAATAATTCCTCAAACTGCTTCAGTGACGTCGCGTCCGTGAGGTTCGCCATGCTGCCAGACATTACTAAGCGATCACCGAATCCTCCATCAGGATCAGGACACTGTACTGACGCAAAACATTACTAAACAATTAACGATATCCCTAACATCGAACACATACCCACACAGTTATGTGATAAACATTGAGTTAAATAAGACATTGGTTAAACATATACATTTTTCAGTTATATGTAACATATTAAGTTTTAAGTCATCTTTCTTGCACTTTCTTCCAGAGGTGAAATTTACAGTATGTAGAAATAACCTGATAATAACTTCAATCAGCACATCTTGCACTGCATCTTTCACTTGAATATTTTTCTTATTATTACAATAATCGCACAATATTATAATTATGTGTCATTTTGTAACTTGACAGTCACGTTGATTGATTTTGATTCAAGAAGAATGGCAACCCAGGGTTGTGACATGCGCAACAAGATAACATTAAGAATAACCCTAGGTTAACAAAATTAAGTGTGAAAAATCCAGCGGTGAGAATAAACCATAAAAGTTTTTATTTTTTGGGGAACTATTCCTTTAAATTACATTGGACGACTCATTCGCGCTCGATACTCTCTCGTCAAATAATAATGCTCTATTTGAAGTAGCCCCGCCTCTGTTTACCCGTACTGTTCGTTGATTGGTTGGCGCAACTGTATGTCACTCATCTCATCGATACAGGAACTATAACTCGGAATAAAAGCAGGACGTAAAGAGTCGTCTGGGGAACTGCAGCATTGTTTTGATTTTAAAAACGGGCATTTTTAGACTTACTGTCTGTGCTTATTATATATTTTATAATACTTGTGCAGAAACTTCGACGTGTGATGGATAAAAGATTAATACAATGGGTTTTTGATTTTGCATATTGATCCAAATGGGAGTTCTGGGCGGATTGTGTTAATTTATTAAGTGTTGTGAATTAAATCTGCGAGTTTAAGTACTGTAATCAATGGATTGCATAAGTCCCATGCAAAATAAGAGAAGACGTAGTGGAGAGTTTGAACAGTGGCACAATCAGGCGGTAAATGGACTTATTTACTAAATTATATTTGACTAAATATTTACTAACTCCTAATTCATGCTTTAAACATATTAAATATGCACGTATGTGTCTGCTTTGGATAGCATTTGTTTGACCTTCTGTGGCATTTGCACAGACTGCTGCCCTTTACAAAAAGAGTTATATGAGTTATTATTAGTGCCTATCCATAAACACCCAGCAGATCATCACTGAAAATAGCTGTTATGATTTATAGAAACCGTGGGCACCACCATGGCATGACAGCTGCTTTTGCTCTCATTGCCATCTTATTACATAATTAGGCTAAATATAGTTTAATGCATCTCTGAATTTCACAGAAAAGGCAGTGTAATGGACTGGGAGGCCGAGGGCATGTTGAATATGGTGTGGTGGTGGTGGACACTCCAATGGAGACATGGGATGCCCCAAATCACAGCCCTCAAAATGGACACAGCGCCAGCGTCCCCGGCATGGTACATGTTCTCACACATGCCTGTTCTCTGCCTAGTCGAAAATTCTATTGGAATTTCTACCATAATTTGGAAGCAACCCTGACGGAACCTAATTGGAATTTTTGTTTTCTTATAGGAATCCAAAATAACACATAAAATAACAACTAGGTATTTTCCGACACGTAGTTCCCAATGGTGTAAAATGCCTGTTATTTTTCTCAAGGAATTTAAAGAAACTTATATAGCCCATTTTTCCAATCCAAAATGCATGCAATATCCAGTTTGATTTAAAATAATAATAATAATAAACTTCTTTCCTTTAGGATTGATTCCAAATTATGTTTTTTTCTCCTGTCTATTTTCCTCTTCCTGTTTACAGTGTTGTGATGAACATGTATATTGCTCTTATCTGATGTTCTTGTGGTTATGGAGCATGTGGAATGCAGGGGTTAAAGGTCACAGTCTATTAGGTGGTCTGTTTTATGGCACTGTCTCTGTGAATATTTTTTTATTGAACTAAAGTTTACCATAAAGTGATGTTTTACATTTAAAGTAACATTGTATCCTTAAAAACATATTAGTCTTATGTTTATTTTAATGGTGCATATCTATTTGCAAATCTTTATTTTAATCTCTAATGTGTTTTGGGCTTGCCAGCAGGTGTTACCCGCCCCGGGACGTGGTGCAGGACAGCATTGCCCCAGGTGTATGGCGGGTGAACCTGTGAGTAATATTTGGCATTGTTCGGTGTGGGTTGCAAATAATATTTCCTTCTCCTTTTATGTCATTTAAGAGTTTGACAAGGGAAAGAATGTGTGGATAACATGCCACTTTTTATGATATGACACATTCATCAATTTCTTGTGCAATTTGCGCACACTCAGTCTACCTACAGCACTTTCACCGGATGGCGTTGATACAAGCAATATGATTGCCTTTGGAAATGTTGTACTTCCTGCAAATCAATATTTATTCATGACGAGAAAGAAATGCACATTTTGAACGGTTTTCCCGGAGGCCAGAGTACCTACCAGCTGATCTAACCACTATGACACGGGAACAGTCAGCATATATGAATATCAATTTGCGTAGGGTTAATGAACATTATACATACAATGCATTGGGTGTTGAGTGAAGTTGACCTGTGTCACATCAATGTTGCTCTCTGTCTCTGGCAGGGCCATATAAACCACATCATGAGGTATTGATCAGCATTGCCGGTGATTGCTGGAGAAAATGAATCGACTGAATAAACGAGCAAGGGAAAAGCGCTGCAGAGAAGCAGTCTGCAGTTTATCTGGACCATGTGGGTTTTTCCCGCAATGTGCCTTTCATGCATTTTCCAAATCACCTCACCTAGTATGGTTTTATCTACAGTGTTACCTATTGTTTTATAGCAATGAGGTTTACAATACCAAGAACATGCACTCCAGTGACAGAAAAGGCAATGAATGATGGTTTAGATCACACTGCAGTGAAGTGTGTTGACATGACTTTGCACTGTACATTTGCCAGTGTTGCTTTGTCTCGATTTTCAAAAAGGAATTACTGCTGTAGTCAGTGAAACTAATGCATACATATTTTTTTTTTAACTATTTTTCTAAAAATTTAAATAATGAAAGAATACTCATGATTAAATATGTTAATTCAAGTGTGAGTTTTTTTTATTTAACCATGTTCATGGTTTAACATTTCAGCTTAATTTTATTTGGTGGTTAAATGTTTGAAAAATGTGTCAGCTTCATTTGAAATGAAGGATATTTTGTTTTATCCCAATGGATTTGTCTTAAAATGTTTTGTTTTCCTTTATTGTAGAAAACATTTCAGTGTATTATATGATGTAATCTTTTACAGCGTTCTTCTTTTTAACCCAATCCAGAATATTTTGCAATAAAGTCTAATTTGGTTAAAGCTTTTGTGTTGTGTATAGTCAATTCAGGCTCCATATACAATGCCTGCTGTTCGCCAAAGTGAGCACAAGATGGCAGTGTCCCATTCCGTTTCTCATGCAAGAGGACTTGGACCAGTCACTAGTGTTTAAAATCCAGCTTTTCAATATTAGATACCATTGCGTTTGATCCATTTAAAATATTGTTTTTTTTTTTCTCTCTTTTTTTTTTTTATGAAAACATTCCATTTCAGAATACATGCTCTTTTTATTAGTCCAGATTGCATGCATACTACCTGGCCAAAAAAAAAAGTCTCTGTTTGGATTCAAGTAGGCAAATGCTTTTAAGTCTATGACTGGATCATTATTTATTATGTTTCTAGCATGTTATATGTTTGGTAACAGTTCTTCTAACCATAATGTGTAGCTTTTTATTTCTTAAAGGGTTCACCCAAAAATGAAAAATTCTGTCATTAGTTACTCACCCTCATGTCGTTCCAAAAACAAATTAAGATATTTTTAATCCGAGAGCTCTCTGACTACAGAAAGGCCAGAAAGGTAGGAAAGACATTGTTAAAATAGTCCATGTGACCACAGTGGTTCAACCTTAATGTTATGAAGCGACAAGAATCATTTTTGTGCTAAAAAAAACAAAACAAACAAAAAAAACTAATTTATTAAACCATTTCTCTCTTCTGTCAAAGGGTGCGTCTCAATCAGCTAGTTAAGTAGTCAGGGCACTGATCAGGGAGTCAGCCATTTTAAGGGCTGTGTCAGTCACAGAATCCTTCCAGTGCACTGAAACGTTCGCTTCCTAAAAAATCCCACAATGCACCGCAAAACCCAGGGTGCATCGAAGCTTACTCTAGCTGCGTCTTAAATCGCCTACTATGTGAGTAGGTACTACATTTGAGTTTGAACTTACTTCACGGCCGTTAAAAAAGTATGTTCTATATAATATGAATGTAATCTGGATGTACTACATCCGCCATGTTGTCATTATCACATGACTTACCAGCGTCAGTTGCATCCCTTCACCTCCTCCCATGGCCTCATGGGATAGTAAACTGGCCAATCCTATGCACACTTCAGAATCTTGCAGCAAGTAGTAGGTCATCCAGCTACTGTTTTTCGAATACTATGAATTCGGACATACTACTATGTTGGCGTACTGTTTTTAGCATACTATAAGGGAAGTATTCGATTTCGGACACAGTTTATGTTCCCATAACGGAAGTAATGACAGGCGATATATGTTTTTAAAAATAGAAATCATTATTTTATTATATTTCCGTATAAACATGCATCGCTAGACAGGTAATGAACACAATCTAGCTAACATTTATTATTTATTTGCAGCTGAAATGTTGCACATAGCCAATATGTTACAAGCAAAGTAGGCTGTTTATCATAATGTACTTTAAATAACATTACAAGGTAATGTCAGAAAGATATCATCTCTGCTGTTGTTCATATATACCAGTAATGATGTTGTACAATGACGACGTTGTCACGTCGCCGGAAATAGAGTCATCAGTGTCCCAATGTGTAGTGAGCCAGCATCCTTACCAGTGCCCTAATTCGTGTACTGCTTCATGAGCTTGGGGCTAGGGAACTGATTGGGACGCACCCTAAGTCTCCTACGCTGTTCACGTTGTAAACACAGTGCAGTGGTTCCGGGTTTTAAGTCAGAACGCCGGCTCTGTATTGGCCAGCTCCTGCGTCAACATCACACGCATGCGCCGTGGTGCTCATGTAAACAGCGTCAGCCAATAAAGAGTTCTGACTGTGTTTACAACTTGAACAGCATAGGAGACTGACACAGAAGAGAAGAAATGGTTGAATACAATTTTTTTTATTAAATTTTTTTCCCCCACAAAAAGTATTCTTGTCACTTTATAACATGTAGGTATGTAGCATGTATGTAGTCACATGGACTATTTTAACAATGTCTTTACTCCCTTTCTGGGCCTTAAAAGTGGTAATTACGTTGCAGTCTATGGAGGGGTCAGAGAGCTCTCGGATTTCATCAAAATATCTTAATTTGTGTTCCGAAGATAAACAAAGGTCTTACGGGTTTGGAAGGACATAAGGGTGAGTAATTAATGACAGAAATGTCATTTTTGGGCGAACTAACCCTTTAAACAATAATGTAGGAAGACACATCATGGCCATATTCCAGAATGACAAAGCCAAGATTCATCAGGCTCAAATTGGGAAATAATGGTTGGGAGGGAGCATGAAGAATTATTTTCACACAGGAATTGGCACCTCCGAGTCCTTAAATTCATTGAAAGTCTTTGGGGTGTGCTGGAGGAGACTTTACAAAGTGCTTGACTTCTGCATTGTCAATACAAGATCATGACCAAAAATGTACGCACCTCTTGATCAACTAGGATTAGAAGATCCAGTCATAGACTCTTAAGTATTTGCCTTTTTAAATCCAAACAGTGACTCTTTTTTTTTGGCCGGGCAGTGTATAAACCACTTTTAACATACTTCTAATGAAGTTTTATATTCTCAGTAATGACTCCGATTAATAAGAAGAACACCTGCACCACATTTTCATGCTTTTTCCATGAGGAGCAAAGACTTGTATTAGCTATTCCCCTCAGACAGCAAGTTTTAATACTCATTTTGACATGAGCAACTCTTCTCGCAGATATGACTTCCTCGAGCTGCGGCCCAGCTCATAAAACAAGCTTCTCCTACAAGAGACTTATAAGAGTGGCCGTGTATTCATAAGTCATAGTTTCTGCTCCTGTAAGTTATAAAGGAATTACCTCAGCTCAGGAGGAGCCGTGGGGACGGGTCGAAGTTTGTGCTAAGTCAACCAAGATGGATTTAAGTATATTACCAGCTCAATCTTCCTCACCCTCCCTCAGTGTTAGCTTTTGTCGGTGGAGAAATGAGAGGCAGCGTTCAGACAAAGCTTGACCTCTTGGGGCCAGCTCTCAGAGCCTAGATTTTCAATAATGTAGGACAATAAAGCTTAGTCCTATAACCTACTGCAATATGCTACAAGTGTAAAGAGCTTAGCTGCTAATAAAGGAGGCCGACGAGGAGTGAGAGAGCGAACGGGAGGAAAAAAAGGAAAACAACAACTCATCTTCAGAACTCATATTTGGAGATCAAGTGCGGCCCATAAGAGCATTTCATAAGGACAGTAATGAGATGCTGAGGAGGAAGACGAGGAGATCAGACCGGTCAAGCCTGACAACTGCTATCTGACACAGTGGATATGAATGCGGGATCTTCCTCTAGTCCCTCCGAGTGCTCCTGACAGGTGCACATATATGTTTGTTTAGATGCTGGTGCTTTCGTCCTCATAGATGAGTTATTATTTTTCTCTCCAGCCCCCGCCGCTCTCCCGGTGACCTGGCGCTGCGTGGACCTGCTCCTGGTTTCCCGTAAGTGGCCCAGGTTGCCTGTGTGTTCTCCTCAGGGAGACAAAGGGCTATTATGGGTTTATTGTACAGATCAGCGGGGTCAGGGTACGCCGTGTGTGCATGCAGGGGAAATTTCTGGTTCTCGTTTGTTGTCGGCAGGGAGGAAAACCAATCGAGCGTTCCAACGTGCTGACTAGTTGCTTTCTTGATTATATATGCGTATTAATGATGAAACTAACATGGGCTGTGTTCGCAATGGAATATGCTCTTAAAAATAAAGTTTCAAAGGGAATTTTCACAGTGATGCCATAGGAAAACCATTCAAAGAACCTTTCAGTGAATAGTTTATAAAAGAACACTTTTTTTCTTAATCTGAAGGTTCAATGGTTGGTTCTCCGTGAAACCATATTATGCTAATAAAAATCTTTATTTTTACGAGTGTACTAGCTTTCTAAGTAAGAATAACACTTTTTTTATAATTATTTTTTTTTTAAATAATGCAAAAACTGCATGTGAGTGGTGGCAGCTTATAAAACAAGAGATGTAAAACATAATTGCACTAATTACTTCAGATTCATCCATTGCACTGGAAATGGAAGGCCAATTTAAGCATGCTGCATTGTGGGATACAGTATTCCACACAGTGGACTCTGTTCAAATAGGCTGCATCCGAAGCATACTATATAGTAGGCGAAAACAGTCTATGACAAAATAAGTATGTCCGAATTCACAGTAATCATGAAAGAGTAGGCAAAAAGTACCCGGATGGCCTGGATTCTGAGGTGTGCATACGATGGACACTTTTCTATCCCATGAGGCCACGGGAGAAGATTTGTGAATGGCAGTGAAACGATGTAACTAACGCTGGTAGGCCACATGATAATGACAAGATGGCGAATGTAGTACACCCAGATTACATTCACACATTTCATGCTATATAGAACTTTTTTAGTGTTCACAAAGTAATTACTTATTGAAAATAATTATGTACTCAAGAGAGTATGCGATTTCGGATGCAGCCATAGTGTGCTACATTTTTTATGTAATTTTGTGTAAAAATGACATACCTTTTGGCAATCTGAACAAATAATGATTAAAAAAGAGATGCTAACAATCTTTTGTAAAAATATACTCCTACAGGTTGAGAACCACTATTTTATATATACTGAAAATGTGCATGCTGTATATACTGTAGAAATAGTAAACGAAGAATATTTGTATCGCTTTTTCTGAACATATAGCTTTGTCAGGTCATTAAAACTGTTGTAAGACCCTTCTTTAGACTTGAGAATCTCATAAAACAGGAAACTGTTGCTCGTTGAGAGATCTCAGTTAAAGAGTCTAAAGGCCGAAACGCAGCAGACAAAATTTCCATCTTTCCTCTGCTTCTTCCTGAGGTTTAGGCCCGTCTCTTTCATGGCTGTGTTCTTTTCTGGATCTCATATACTCTTACACCATTTCCACCTACTTTGTTTATGAGGCTTTGATCCACAATATTCTAGGCTAAGTTACACCCATGCTCTGCAAGGTGAACCTGTCGGCATTGTTCCCAACGGGAACCTAATACTCGTGGAGTCTTTCCTCTCTCCTCTCAAAAAACTACTCTCTTTAGTAACAGAATTCTCCAAAGATGCTGAACAAAAGGTCATGCACAAAGACACAATTTTATGCTCCTTTAATGAGTCAAATTTGCTACCTCTGCACTCACTTAAAGATACTTTGCTAGATAACGGCGCATTATCAAAACCCTCGTCAATAAAGGGCGTAACTCTCTGAATGCGGTTAAAGTGTAAATGCACCACGCGGGCGACCTGTGTATATATGACCATTTTGCACCGTTAAGATATCTACATCTTTCGGCCTAATCTTTTGATGTTTCCTGTTTATGAATGGACTGAAAGCTGCACATTGTGGGAAGGAATAAAGAGCCGTGGAGGTGTCTGCATTATATCTGTTAAAGAGAGTCTCAGAGACATGAATGTGGGGCAATGATTCATTGTGTCCTGCGGTTGCCTCATTCAGACTTTCATGGAAGCCTTTTGTCCTAAATCTTAAGATCCATCCATTTAAAATCACGCCCGACAATGCTCTCATAGATGGTTAATATGCAGTCGTTGGCTTTTGTTAAATTGCTTTCATAAATGGATGATTTTGGAAGGGATTCGCTGGATTGTTTATTTATATATTTCATTTTTATAGAATCAATATCCTATTGCAGAGAGATATTATAATGTGTAACCTTTACCCAATATGTTTTATTCATCTTCAGAGGAAAACGTGGGATGCAGAGGCCTGAAATGTAATAACCAAACCACACAAATTAGTTTGACTACAGACGATATTCTACCATTGTGGTGCAACCTCTCAAAATTAAATACCAAGAATCATTGTAATGCTTAAAAACAACTTGAAACATTGAAAAAAATATTGCCAGGTACTCCTTTGTTCTACATCGGGAACCCTTCATGGCTTGAACATAATCATATAAAGGTGTCTAGGACACCTTTATCAAATATTAATGTCTCATAGTATGATGTCAAGGTCGTAGATGAAGGATTATAATTGTGGATCTCACAAAAACACATTTCAGGTCATATTCCATCTTTTTAAAAAGTATATCAATAAAATAAGAAATTGAAGCCTTTGTGATATTTTATTATAATTAAGCACAGTAAATTCTAATTACTGTAATGCAATGACATAATCAAAGGTGTACAACAAAAATATAATGGCATACAATGATTAGAATGGGGGGGGTGCTTAATTTTTATTAAAAAATGTATATATGTATGTATATATATATATATATATATATGAATGAATTTTAATCATGTTTTTGACTTTATACAGATTATCATATTCAGCATGTGTTTTCTTTGTTTTGTTTTCCACTGGTGACACATTTCAAAACAATTTCATATTTGTATTGGTTTTATTGAATCATCTGTTGTGTGTGATGATATGTCACAAACCATGTGCAAATTTGTAGCTTGTGCTTTGAAAGCAACACACATCAAGTCATGTAAAAATGCGCTTTTATTTCCGAAAGCCACATCTCTTATCATCGCTGGCTCTCCTGGGAACGGAGACCTCGGCGAGAACTCTTTCCCTTCAGTGAAAAAACAATAGCACAACTGATGCTGGTGTATTTTAAGGTTTTTTACTTAGCCTCAATCACCTCTGTGGCTCTTAGTGAGCCTTGACAGTGCTCGAAGCTCTCCAGGCGCTCAAAGCATTCCCCACAGACCCACACAACATACATGATGCCATGAAAGCATGTAGAGTAGCGCTGCCGTGTCGACCTGTCAGTCAGGAGTCAGGCGCCGCTAACAGTTGAAATGCTGGAAGTGTTCGAGCACGCACACACACAAACAGGCCTCTCTCTCGCTCTGTTTAACGCCAGGCTGCGTGTCAGAAGAGACTGAAGTGAACAAAAGGAAGCAAAGCCCACGTGTGTCATGCAGGAAGGGAGCAAAGCAGCTAATGCTGGCGTTTTATCTCCTCACACCCTCCTGATAAAGAATATAAAGCATAATATAGATTAATAATGTATGCTGAGTTCACAGCCCCCCTGTCTTGTTTGTATCTACGCAGCAGTCGTGGTAAATACGTCGGATGATGTTTACAGAGGAAGCTGCGCACCTGGCTTTAAAGGTTAAATCAAATCTGAGTCAAAGAGGGGTGAACGTGCAGCCTGTCCCCTGAGGAAGCACAGAAAGGTAAAGAGAATTAAGACGCGCGCATGCTGTTCTGCTGGGGAAGGAAACTTTGCGGTTCCTGGCAATGACAGGCCTGTTGATTCACACTCGTGCAGATTCAATTCACATCTTTCTACTTACCACCTCCAGCAGCCAAATGGGATAAACAAGCTGCTGGCTGTTTGCTGATTAGCTTGAAATATAAATGTGAGGCAGCGTAAAATGCTGAAAAACACCTGCAAGTGAAGTAGGCCAGTTTAGCTTCCTCCAAAATATCTGCTGCATTGACAGTTTTTTTTTTAAAGTAATGATTTTTGTCAGAAATGAAAACATTTACAGGGCAAAAGAAGGAGGCAGGAAAGCCAGATATGCAGAATGGCCAATGGATGTGCTACTTAAAATAAGCTTGTGGTTTTAGCATGTTACATTTTTGAATCATGGTTATATTTTTTATACAGTTTTTGCGACCCAAATGCTATGTAATTTTAATTAGAAAAGAAACAGTTTATTATGAATTATTCACTTTTTTTTCTTCTTTATTTCTTCTTTATTTCTTGGGAATATGTTGTTTTGAGTGGTATCCTAATCCAAGTGATTAATGGCTGCATCCAAAAGAAGTAATACTTATAAAAGAGCAGACAAAAAGTACCCGGATGACCTACTTCTTCCCGCAAGATTCTGAAGTGTGCATATGAACACTTTACCATCCCATGAGGCCACGGGAGAGAATTTGTGAATGGCAGTGAAACGCAACTGACGCTGGTAGGTCACATGATAATGACAACACGGCGAATGTAGTATGTCCACTACACACATTCATTTTTAGCAGTCGTGAAGTAATTACTTATGCAAAACAAGTACCTACTCGAGAGTGTGCAATTTCGGATGCAGCCAATGTTACTTGTCATCCTAAAAAAATCTTTTGTGAAATCCCTTTTTTTGTGTGTGTTGTTGTTGTTGTTGTTGTTGTTGTTGTCATAAAGACGCATACGTTTGTGAAATCCCTTAAATCCCTTACAGACACTCCCTAATGACATCATCATCCGAGAAGTGACATCACTTTGGAGGGAAAACAATGGTACAAACGTTAGTGAGTAAAAGCAGTGGTTTCATTGAATTCTAGCAATCCTTCATCATGTTTGATGAAAATAAATAGTTTTTTTTTTTTGTATAAAAGGTGGTTAAATTAGTCAAATTCAAGTTAAAACACTCGTGTAAAAAGATGAGTTAGATTTGATGAAGTTTAAGTGTAATTTTAATAGAAATACTTTCTATTAAAATCTATCTATCTATCTGTTCTACTCTACTCTACTCTACTCTATATTTGATGAGTGAAATTGAGGTTTTTGGTGTTTGAAATATTAAATCTTGTTGATTGTTCTGTAAAAAGACCTTAAAATGAAGCACATTCTGAGAAGAGAGCTCTTTTACCGCCCATATTTCACATTCAAAACCATTTGAATATGAGTTCTGAATATTTATTTTCTGCTCCAAACAGGAAATAACAAGTACACACGAGTGCATAATTTTTATTTATTGCATATTTAGTCCATGCTACAGCTCAATGAACAAAATCATCATAAGCAATAAACACATTTCTTTGCACGGTCTCTGTGATCAAAGCTTTGGCAGTCTAATCTAACCAATTAATCCATTTATCAGCGGCGCTCTAACAAACATGCCCTCCATATGCTGTTTCCAACACACCCTCTTCCTCACAGAGCAGCTCAGAAACTAGGGCGTTGTGCTCACCACAATCACGGCGTTGTTCGTTCCCTTGGATTTTGAAATAAGTGGAAATGAATCGAGCATTTCAATCTTTTAAAACTTTTGCACATACACACACACATAAAAAAAGAGAAAACAATACATGTGAAATTGGGGGTAAAGGGTTTTTGAACACAGATGTTGCATTTCACTGTTTAATTTAAAGCTCTGTGAATTTTTTTTCACAGTTTTTTTCACCTCTGTGGTCCCAGTACACAGTGCAGAACTAACAGCACTTATTTTAAGCATTTACTTGGTGTGTGTGTGTGTGTGTGTGTGTGTGTGTGTGTGTGTGTGTGTGTGTGTGTGTGTGTGTGTTTTCACGGCTGCATCTTCATCTTTCTGTCTGTTAATAATGTAGAGTTCACACATCAGAATGATCTTCACGTTCTCCATCTGAGCAGATTTCCTTTCTTACTTTCTCTGCTTTTTTATTTCTCTTTATGAAATCTGCAGGAAATTCTCAGCTCTTAGATTCTCTGACAGCATCTGTCAAAACCTCCTTTATACGGCTTTACAACAACACAAACATCCAGTGGAAAAACCTTTGATCTGAAAACCACGAGCCATTTCCTTGTGTTCCATTATAGGAATCAGTCTGATAAATTGTAATGGACACATCCTTTAATAAACCGAGCTAATGAATGGGGTCCCAAACTCTGAGAGCACAATGCAAATATGTGATTTATTTTTCATTTAAATTTAAACCAAGTTGTAGAATTTTAATAAAAGTTATGATGTAAAATTCGCCACTATTTCTATGTCACTAATCAAATGTAAGCAAGTTAGAGACATTGGTCATTCTCTGAATTATGGATGACACTAAATACTAAGACATTCTGACATTCATAAAATTGCTATTCTGGTCATCAAACTTTGCACTAAATTAGAAAATTTAAACATTTGGACCGCACTTTATATTTTGCCCATTTGAAAGGGCACTATTCCACAAAAGTTCCTCTAAGATATGTGTGAGTAATGCATCCCAAAAGCGGTCGCCTGGTAATTTCGAGGAATCCACATCTGATGTTTTGTGCTGCACTTAAAAATGTTTAAAATGCTGCTTTTAGGAAATAAATAATTCCACCAGCAGTTTTCATCTCTATCTTTTGAGGACTATCATTGAAGAGGCTGTTTGTTTGCTTCCTCTGTGTGATTAAAGGTTCAGTTATGCACGTGGGCGGCGTCGAGCATCTTTAGAATGAAACTGAGTGAATCTGTTCAGGGCAGGGATACAGTAGAAAGAAACCACAGAAGACTGAGTTTTCCCCATGCATGTGCTGTAAAACACGCACACATGCACACACGCACACGTTGTGTTTTCATGTTTTATGGGGACTTTCCATAGACATAATGATTTTTATACTGTACAAACTATATTCTATCCCTTAACCCTACCCCTAAACCTACCCATCACAGAGAACTTTCAGCATTTTTACAATTTCAAATAACATCACTTAGTATGATTTATAAGCTGTTTTCCTCATGGGGACCAAAAAAATGTCCCCACAAGTACAAGGATTTTGGATATTTCTATCTTTGTGGGGACATTTTGTCCTCATGATGTAGGGTTTACTAGGACACACACACTCATGTTTTATGGGAACGTTCCATAGACATAATGGTTTTTATACTGTACAAACTGTATATTCTCTCCCCTTACACTAACTCTACCCATCACACAAAACTTTCTGCATTTTTACATTTTCAAAAAACATCACTTAGAATGATTTATAAGCTGTTTTCCTCATGGGGACCAAAACATTTCCCCACACAGACAAGGATTTTGGATATTGCCATCTTTGTGGAGACATTTTGTCCTCACAACATAGGGTCTACCAGGACCACACACACACACGTTGAGTTTTCATGTTTTATGGGGACATTCCATAGACGTAATGATTTTTAAACTGCATATTCAATTCCCCTACCCCTAAACCTACCCATCACAGAAAACTTTCTGCATTGGATATTGCCATCTTTGTGGGGACATTGTTTACCAGGACACACACACATGGTTTCCATATTTTATGGGGACATTCCATAGACATAATGACACAATTTTATACTGTACAAACTGTCAATTCTATCATCGAAACCTACCCAACACAGAAAACTTCCATTTTTACATTTCCAAAAAACAACAACAACAAAAAAAACACTGTATGATTTATAAGATGTTTTCTTCATGGGGACCAAAAAACATCACCACATAGGGTTTACCAAGACCGCACACACTTAGACTGCCCATCTCTACAGCCGTGGGACTACTGTAGTCTGTTTCTAGACAAAGCCATTCGTTCACAATCCAGTGTGTTTTCATAGAGTTTAAATTCTTGCATTTATTCATTTGGGAAATTAAAAGTAGCCCTTTTGTCTGTGAGATTATATTTTTCAGTGCAATAGTATTGAAACAATTCAAGCTTGATATGCTATTGATATATATGACATCAGGAAGACGAAAAAGAATTAACTGCCAGACTCTATCAAAATTAAGGTTACTCAATTAAAAATTTATGGGCTAATAATGCACCTGGATACAATCTGACCTGCCATTATGTGGATGTAAGACACGTCTCTAAGTGAGTGTGCGCCTCTACTCTTACGCCAGTGCCACTGGGAATTTAAACTGCAACGTAACACAGCAATAAGGGGCTATGTGAACTTTGACCTGTTGACCCTCCCTATTAGAGCTGGCAGCTGGGGAATTTCATTTTGATACAGCAAGGCAGTCACTAACAGTCCCGCTTCGTGCTACGAGTTGTCATTTCTCACATTTTCAATTTCTTTCCTCCGTAGTTTTCATTTCATAGCGTTGACCTTTTTGACTCTGTCATGTGGAGTGTTTGGGTGATGTGCTCTCAGGAAATAGCAGGAAGTTCCGAATGATAAATTGTGGACTACATTTGCTAGTCTCGTTGCGTCACGGTTTGTCTCATACACGTGAGCAATGCATGCAGTTGAGTGAGATTTTGCTTCGTTTGGCAGCTTAATCTGAAAGTAAAATGATGGTTTGGTGTTTCCTAAAGTAACATCTGTAATCCTGTGTAGATTTAACCATCAACCCCCACCTTTCCATACTGCACCATATATTAAAATGTAATGTGACTTGTCCCTGAATTATGACAACATGTTTTTAAATTGCTTCAACTCATCAAAATAAGTTAAGCAATTTTCAACTTTTTATACAAGATCCAACTCATTTTTAAAAGTCAGTTTAATGTAATTTAAATTGAAGTTACTTAAAAATCCAAGTTGATTGTACTTAAAAAAAGTTAATTTCAAAAAAGCAACTTTTTTTTTACATAATGCATTTCAGCATTGCATGCAGAATAATATATATGAATTCATGTGTTACTGCATTTTACTTCAGTGAAGCACTTCCTAAATAGTTTAATTAATTAGATCATTTGTCTTTACTTTTTTAAATGATCTTAATGGAAAAATAAAAGATTCATGCTATAAACAATTGGTTTTATATACTTAGATGTATACATGGCAGAAATATTTATTGTGATTGCATTATTGAAATGAATTTGAATAAAATATGTATTTATTTTAATTACATTTGTAGACAACTTATTTAAGAGAAAATAAAAAGGTTTTCTCAGTTCCGTCGTTGGTGTAGTTGCTGCATTTTACCTTAGTAGGAATTCTGGGTTGTTTCAACCCAATGTTTGGGTCAAATATGGACACATCCCACCGTTGGGTTTATCCATATTTGACCCAACCATGTGTTGAAACAACCTAGCATTTTTAGTTAATGAATAGATAAAAATAAAAAAAGATAAAAAAAGTAAAAGGCAAATTATGTAAATGGAAAAGAAATGGTTATGACTAAACATTTACACATGCAGCAAATTCTATTCTATTCTATTCTTCAGCAGATGCAGCCTCTGACCTCAGGCTCAGACTACAGGGTGTTTGTTTTTACCCCTCAGGCCTGTAGGTGGGGCAATGGCACCACATAACGATCCTTTCCGTGCCAGAAAAGCCCGAGATCGTCTCACCTACAGGGGCAGAAGTGACCGAGCGCCTATAGAAAGGCCTGAATAGACAGACCGGTGGGTCTTCCTCTCGGTTACCAGATGTTCGGGCTCCCAACGAGCGTCTGATTTGTGAAAATAACTGGGAGAAAGTAGGTCAATCACGTCTCATGAAGGACGTGCTGCTGGTGACAAACTCATTGCAGGGTGAGCTGTTTAATACCGAGAGTGTTGAAATAATCTCTATCACTGTCACTGTGTGTGGAGGGGCCCCGAGCGCAGGTGCAACTGACTTCCCCGCGCCGTTAATTACTCCGGTAAACTTTGTAATCACGAGAGTTTACGGGATCTACTGAAATGAGGTGGAGCTGACCCGCTCCGTCTCTTTTCAGAGCCCATTTCCACTGGATATTTTACATGTTAATTGTGTAGAATGGCTCTCCGCTCGTTTCTTTCTATAGGTGCTGCCTGGAGCTGCGCCTCGGGCTCTTTCTCTCTCTCCCTCTTCATTTCAGCAGCAGAATGAAAATGCTAATTATTATATGGCAACCTCGACATAACCAGCCCATTTCACATGTTCTGCTGTTTTCATTTAAAATCAGCTGTGAATCACGATCTTTGTTACACTGACACACAAAGAAAGCACTTTAGGCTAATAGTCGCTGTTATTATTATTATTATTATTATTATTACTACGGTTATTATTTAATCATTAATAATATTTTTGTATCTATTTCAAATGAATATAATGTATATTATAATTTTAACTTTTGATACTATTATCAAAGTTGTTATATATTTTTTAATTTACATTTTAATTTAACAGCGCTAATAATACAAATAATGCATACCAATTATTATTATTTATTTATTTTTTATAAATGCAAATATGCCTAAAACAAATGCAGTGTGTGTTTGAAATGTCAATTTCGAAACATAAAATCATAATAAGTCGAATAAGGATATAGGATGCATGAAATACATAAGTAACTGTTTAAAAATACTATTACTTATAATTAAAATAGCCTAAATATAGAAATAACATATAGGAATGGTGACCTGTTTAATGTCGTCAGCCAGCGTATAAGGTTTGAAGTGGTTTCCAGAGAAGTGAAGTTTGTAATTGTCACTGGAGTTGTATTGGGACATCTGCTCGACTGTATCAAAGCCGACACGAGAGTCCCAGCGGCTGAGCAAAAATCTGAGTTAATTAGCGCGATACATGTTTAATTAAAGCCAATTACAATATCTAAAATTACCTAATCGAAACCTGTTTTCACAGTGAAGGTGCCCTCAGCACGATCTGCTTCACACAGAAATAACGCATGCATTTTGCAGCACATGCACTTTGTGCTTCTGTACAATATGATGCTTCTGCATGGATATGGAGATTTCTGGTATTTTTTTTTTTTTTTTTTTTGGTCTGCAAATAAAGCATCAGCAGATATTGGAAACGACAGCGATACAATACTTTTATAGGAGTTTTCTACAGCTATATCATCTTATATTTATTTTTTAATGCGTATTTAAATGGAAAAAAAAAATTGTTCCTTTTGTTTTTAAGTCCTTCCTATCTTGATGTGTACAACGCACGACAGTTGTGAGGTGATAAATTCGGGCACTTTTTAAAACAAAATCAGAAACTGATTGGCTCATGTTTGATCGATATTGGGCTATTGATTCGAGCTCTTCATCCCAGTTTAATTGTGCTGTGATCTCATGCGCTGTTCCACAGATGCGTCGAAAGGAGGCGCTCTTCATCAAATTTCTCTTGAAGATTAAACGCTCCTGCAGTTTCCTCCGGAAAAAAATACATTTATATATTTTCACGTTTTATTCATTTAGGCTGATGCTCAAATTCATTCTTGAGAGAGAGAGAGAGAGAGATTGAGATTTGTCATATTGTTAATGATATTGTAGACGAGGTAAATAATTAAGCATATTGTTTAGCTATTTTTCTACCATTAATGCATTATTTATTCATATATATTTTATTATTTATGTATTTTTATCAGTTAATGTTATTTGCTTTGTCTATTTATTTATTACCCGCTACAAATCCACAATGGAAAAGGTACATTATAATATATTAACTTGTAGTAAACATATAGAATAAAATGGCCAACATGATTTTATGCAATATCTGCGCTTGCTAAGCACAGCTTTATAACAATAAACCGTTAACGGAAATGATGACTTGACTCTAATAGCAATGCACATAATTCATCAAGATTTTATTTGCCCTCATTTTTCCCTTTTCTGATCATTAACGATGTAATTAGTTGTCATGATTAAGGCGAAGGGAACATATGCAACAGTTTAAAAATGCAAAGACGAATGATTGATTCTCCCTGTTTGTCATGCACTGACGTTTACTCATCTTTGATTTCCATCTCTCTCTCTTTCTCTCTCACATTCCCTTTTAGATTTTTTTTTTTTTTTTTTTTTTTTTACATTTGTAATGGGTTTATTTTCGAGTCTTAGCATATGAGGACTAGGTTTTAAAAACATGCAAATGTGAAATTTAACACTTGATTTTTTATTTTATTTTTTTTTTACTCTGGTGCTTGAAAAAAGATTCTATAACATATTGTGACAAACTGGGACAGATGCTGGCAGATGCGCTTTAAACCCAGAAACTTGTGCTTTTGGACTGATATTCCGAAGGTAAATCATCTTTCAGTAGCTCTGCATTAGTTATGATGAGCTAGTTCACGCCTTTCACTGCACGACGTGCTCTCTGAGTGGTCAGTTGTCCGATTTTACGCACAAGAATCTCAACACTGCTAATTTAATTTCATGTCTCAATGCCAATACCAGCCCGAACGCACGTCAACGCTTTTTGTGATGTTGGAGACAGACCGGCCCTCACCCTCTCTATATCCATGCCTCTCCTCCAGCTTCTCTAGAGTTTTGCAGGTGTCATTTCTGCCCCAGACCTTTAAGATTAAAAGTGGGCTTTGGAAGATTTGGCCGTGCGCAAAGATGCAAATAGGAAAGTCGTGGTGCGCTGGTATGATGCGTGGAGGGGACATCTGGGCACTGGCCATCTGACTGACTTTGCCTTGACATCTGGGAAAGCCACTGGTGTGTGGCACGCGAATCGGTTGATGTCGCTATTTAAATGCAAATTTGTTGGGGATCATTGGAGCCTCACCCCGTAAATTCACACAAAAGGAACACTTCACACACAATAAGGAGGAGGGTCGTTTCTTCGGGAGGTCTTGGCAACGCCGAACAAATCTTATTCAAACCCACACACACCTTCTGCATGACTAACTTTTCCTTTGTCCCGCGCTCTCGGTTAGTACATCTCCCAAAATAAGATCTAACATGGGCAGACAGAATAGAGCTCAATCCGCAGCGTTCAGTTTTAAAAAATAAAGGTTCCGGTTGGAAGCAAAATAGTAGAATTTTGTCAGAGTAGAATATAACCAAAACACTGTTCTTAAGAACCTATAATGTAACATCAAGTTTTGATTATTATCCACAATTAAATATAATATTAAAGGTCTAAACATTTAATACACAAATCAATTAATTTTTTTTAAAGTATTATTGTTTGCCTATTATTATTATTATTATGTTTGCCACCATATAGCCTAATCTTTTTTCTTTCTTTTTTTCTTTTTTTCTTTCTTTTTTCCCCCTACGGAATATTCTGAATGTTATTTTAGCTGCGCTTTTAATCTTCTGCTTTTTTTTTTTTTGCATAACAAAAACTGACATCTGACACTTGCAAAATGCAAAACGCAAATAAATCAGATTCAGAGTAAACACGACGGATTGTTGGTGTCATAAAACATACATTTGTCGCGCACTTAATTTTCAAACGTCGAGGAGCGAAAAGTGAAAGTTGGTGAATTAAAGAGCGCATTTAGCACGCTTTGGCTCCGGGCTCCAGATGAGCCTCAGAAATGAGCCGAGATGGATTCAGGCGAGCAGCTGATTCTCCAGTCTCCGGCCAGATGGCTTCTGAACACAGATTTGCATTCATTTTCGCCTAATATCTTCCAAAATAGAGGGGCAGCTGCATTTGTTGTCAAATAAGGTTTAAAACTCCTTTTTAGGACGGGATCGTTACCTACGCGATGGGATTGTTGAACTTCTCTAGTCAACAGTATCAGATTTAAAGGGATTTAGACTAAAACCCTAATTTGGTAATCAGATTGAAATCGCTTTGGTGTGTAATCTGTATTAGAGATACTGTAGATTAGGCCATGAGTTAGCAAACCTGAAATATTTATTATGGTAAATTAGGGTTTGGAAAAAGAATTAAAATAATAATAATTTGATAAAAAAAAAAAACACACAAATTAAACAGATATCACATGCCAAATCGGTCATACTTTAGATTTATTTATTAGCACACAAGTAATTATAATTTTTGATAACAATAATCATATCATTTCACGTGAAACAAAAAACAACTGTTTCATGATTAAGATAAGCGCATATTAATAATCATTTGCTGCCTAGAGTGCCATTTAACACTAAAGTTCACAGAGGCATTCAGCGTATGCATGGATCAAAGTCATTGCGAATTAAAGACAAAAAGCATATCAATCTTAAATTGTCGTAAAATATAATTTTATTACTTACGTATTTAATTAGACGACGATGCAATGTGATGGATTTTGAGTCGAGGCAAGAGCAACAGCTTTGATAATTCACTTATCTTTGGCAATAGTCATTAACCCCCAACACTAGCAGAATAGATTGCTGTGTAAAACACATCTCTCTTCTCCTCTCTCCGTCCATCCATCCATCCATCCCTCCCTCCAGCGCACAGGGTCCCCAGATAACCAACATCGGACTTCCATTTTCGCCCATTAATTCAAATATTAACATACATGCATGATCTGCCAATATCGGAGACACGAGCACCTTTCGAAAAGAATGAAAAAATGACCCTTATTGTTCAGATAAATGATTATATTTTTATTACAAAAGACATCCTACTTCTTGCGCATAGAAGGAGAGGGTGGACGCAATGTTTCCCCCGAGTCCTTTCACAGTTTCAGATGTAATTCTGGAATAATTTACAAAATTAAGCGCGTACGCACTAGGACTAGGAGTTTGACATCGCCTCGGTTCGCTCCACACACGCAAACTGTGAGCGTTAGATTCGAGCAGTCAGTGTTCTCATAATTTAAGACGCGCATTACGCCATTATGCAGATGCCCAGGGTGTTTATTATAAGGAGCATCTAGTCTTAAAATGCCAGTACACCTTCTTGACTTCAGAAACTAGTGAATCGATTTTGTCAATTAGGCGCATGGGACGTTTGGCACTATCATCGTGATGATGGCCCAGTAAGAATTTAATTCTGGAAACCGGCTAACAGTTGCATCGGACGGGTGGTCAGTGTTCCTTTTGCACTCTATAAACTTGCATGGCAGTTTCTCAGAATGTATATATAGTTCCTGCGCGCCGCGCTTTATTCATTATCATTCATTTTTGTTCCTCTCTGATGATTGCTTGACATGATGTTCACTGCGAAAGCAGCAGCAGCAGCAGTGACTCTAGTCGGGTATGTACTCACGGTCCAAGCTTAAAGCCCAGCGACAGGAAGCGTCAATCCTCTCCATGTATGGGCAAAGCCACGCCCACGTGCGCGTCATCCTCTGACAGCGTGTATCCCGTGGGTCTGGAGTTTTTGGCTCCCGGGAAAGGTTCCAGTCCTGGGGGATAGAGGGTTGAGTTTTGTATGCTTCCATCCATTCTGCAAAGACGCGCTAAAGGCCCCTCATCATCCTCTCCCGTGTCCGGGAACACCTCCACGGTGATCATTTACGCGTTTATTTGTCTTTTGGAGCCAGAAGTGGTGGATTCAGCAGTGTCCCGAAGCCTTTTTTGATGCTGTTGTTATAGGATGCCACCAAGCTAAGAGCATCATCACCATCATCATCATCCTCATCAACAACAACAACAACCGCAGAAAGTTGCAAGAAATGTTTAACTGAATTAAAACAACTGTAATATCCTGCTATTTGCGCGACTCGTCTCGCTTCTTCCACGGGAGGATCTCCATCTATCCAAACAAGCTGCTGGAGAGGCTTGAGAATCTTTACGCACTGAATCGTTCATGTGGTGCCAACGCAGGACGGACTGAAGAAGGAGTCGGGACTGCTTTTTTCTTCTTCTTCTTCTCTTTTCGACAAATCCCAAACAAACTCTTACTGCTATCCGAAGGGGCTTCTTGGAGAAACGACGCGCCCTCGCTCACACTCTCATTTCATCTCTTTGGCTGGAAGTGTGTTGCACGCGAACTGTTTTAATGTTTGGGATTCAGGAAAATATACCGAGAGGGGGGACCACTATGAAAGAGGAACCGCTGGGCAGTGGCATGAATCCGGTCCGATCGTGGATGCACACGGCTGGGGTGGTGGATGCGAACACGGCCGCCCAGAGGTACGTTTGCCAAATCATCCGATTTTTAATGCATTTCTCAGATCGACCCCTAAATCCCCAATATGCCATGTATCAATTACACTCTCCCCATGCACCTCTTCGCCGCTTTCCCCTGTTCATTACATCATATTACAGTTTAAGTGACAAATCAAGAATTCTCCCATGTTTTCATTCTATCTACATCTATCTATATCTCAAGTGTACGCCTGTTGTTTTAACCCACACTGGTGTCTTGTTTTCCCCGCAGTGGAGTTGGTCTGGCACGGGCGCATTATGAGAAACAACCGCCATCCAACCTCAGAAAATCCAATTTTTTCCACTTCGTCCTGGCGCTTTATGACAGACAGGGACAGCCAGTGGAGATCGAAAGGACAGCTTTTGTGGACTTTGTGGAGAAGGAGAAAGTAAGCGCTACTCTGGAATACCGCTCTGAATTTTCAGCTTAAAACTTCCACATCTATAGATCTTTGGAAACACGTGCGCCATAAAACACTTTTGATGGATATCACAGAGAAAACAAAACAAAACCAAAATAGATATGCATTATACACATTATTGCCAGGAATTATTCTACTATAAAAAAAAAAAGTTGCTGGATAAACGCGTATATATGTACATGCATACAGACAAAAATGCATGCATTTCATAAATATACAAAAATCTCAACAGCCCAATAATGCCAATCTGACCCCAAACAAATGCTTATTTTCAGGAACCTAACAGTGAAAAAACTAACAATGGGATACATTACAAACTACAACTATTGTACAGCAACGGTAAGTGTAAATTTCTCTATTCAGCAGGGATAGATTTACAAGTGTTTTATTCACTCAATGGAGCCGTATTGGCTTACATTTAGTTTCCTAAAATGTAGTTCAGTTTATTCCACAAATGTAATTCTAGTAGATGGCAAACCTTTTTTTTTATTAGTGAATTTCAAGAATACTTTTGAGAATTTTTTTCCGAGGAAACTTTGTATAGTTTTTTTCACCAGACTTTTTCCACATTGAAAAACAAAAAATAATTTCCCACAGGCGTCAGAACAGAACAGGATCTTTATGTTCGGTTAATCGATTCCATGACAAAACAGGTAAGAACTTTTCTTTTTTATTACTCGTGTCTGTGTATTTATATTTATAATCTCTCTCTCTCACTCTGTGTGTGTGTGTGTGTGTGTGTGTGTGTGTAAATTTCAGTTGCACGTGCTTTACATTAGGCTACATTGTTCATGTTTACATAAGTAAATACAGCATAAGTAAATACATAATCTTCTTTATATGTATTATTTATTGGAGATGCAGTGCATTTTATTGCTCGTTCTATTTACGTGTGCTAGGGTAACATGGACACTGTAATGTAAAGCCGTGGCTCATTTTGGGTTGCTCTGATTAATGGGGGGAGGTTATTTAGCGGATTTAATTTAATATGAATCACATTACCACGTTTTTTCTTCTCGTGTAGCTGCTTGATAATTCATTGCGAATTAAGGAAATAGTGTCGGGCAAAAAAATGTGTTTATATATATATATATATATATATATATATATATATATATATATATTAAATTACGCATTTAAAATAAATATGTTCTTAGGATAAAGGCAAAAATAACCTACAATGTTTATAGTTTACGCGGATTAGTATCTTTTGAGCCATATTATCATAATAGTCAAAACCCATATTTGTGTATTGCGCCCAATTTATTCAATCTTATTTTTTATCTGAGACAACAGCTCATATGCGTGTACCTTTGAAGCATACATATTATACTGCATAAATTATTTTAATCATTTTATATCATAGCATATGAAATTAAATTATTTTTTTTTTTTTAATTTGGCAGTGCAATATTTATTAATTGTCATTCAGTTACTAAACGTCCGTGTGTCATTTATATCGCACGTGAAAGCTCACTTTTGTTGTGCTGTAATCAGATCTGGTTAAAGGCATAAAATTGAAGCTCCAGGCGTGATACAGACACTTGAGTTCATATTGTGCTCTGATGTTCTCTGAAATCACTCTCAGCTCATTTCCATTGTCCATTTCAGCCTCTCATAGTAAAGAACAGGGCGGATCTTTAGCTTGATTTTGAGGCTCTTGTTATCTGTAGTTTATCCATCGTTTGGCATCACAGGAGAGAAAATATGAAGGTTTTATCTGAGGCGCCTCTGAATGGAGCTGAACATGATCAAAGAGTCAATGGCGCTGAACAGCCACTTCATGGTTTTCCGTATATTTTCAGTGAGAGGCAAGGGAAGAAAAAAAAAAATGATACATCAAATAATGTCTGATAAATTCAACCCAGTGCTCAATTTGCTTGAATTGTATCTTATGTCTTAATAAAATAATACAATAAATATAATTAATAATGTCATCAAAATTAGAAACCGACGCTTGATTTGGCAAATTAAAATTCAAAAGTGACCTAATTGCGACTATACTTTATTATACGTTCTTATATATTTTTATGTAATTTATTTTTGCACCGTGCTTATTTACGCACATTACGCTTGCATTTTTTCTTTTCCAGTTTAATGTGTAGATATACAGCAGTGCTTGGATTTTCATACACTTATATAGTACTGTTTGTGTATACATGTATAATTCATATATATATATATATATATTTTGTTTTACAATGATGTACTGTGCAAGAGCGCACTCCAAGGCGCCCCACGGAAGGACGCGTTGGAGTGCGCTCTTGCACAGTACATCATAACGGGAGCAGGGCAGACAGGGAGGGAGGGAGAGAGAGAAAGAGAGAGTGAGACAGAACGCGCAAAAAGCACCAAGGCCCGTGCGCACCTACAGCTCCAAACGCCATCTGTTAAAGCCAATGCTCAAAAATTACTCAAGCGTACCCCCCGACACCGCTTTTTATCTAAAGAAAAATCATTGTTAGCGGCTCAAAATAAACAACAGATTGCCCATTAGCACTCTACCCCTAAATATCTGCAGATTATAACCGCGTTGATGTGTACGGTTATGGGTATTATTTACCGCGGCCATCTGCGTCGGAGAAGCGACAACTATGTGATTTCTATTATCATTCCCCAAATAAATAGCGCAAAGATCTAAACAGAAGCATATGCGACTCTTCATTTCTAAAGTGATATGCATGTGGTATAATTTGTCATCGCAATGACCGGCCAAGTGTTGCTATTCATTTCAAACATCATATTTATTTATGCAAATTAATAACACAAAGGTTATCTCTATCTAGAATGTGGGCATGTGTGTTGGTTTACAGATAAAACATTGTTTAACAATGTATGTGGGCTAAATGGATTTTATTTACGCACCCTCTCTTGTCGATTTTTAATTGATGAACATGAACTTTGTGCCATAAAACCACATTTGATTATTTTAGGTCCAATTTCACTTTGTTTTGTATTTCATATTTTAACTGTTATATTTTAGCCTAAAAGTGTTTAAAAGGTCTTCACTGTTACTTTTATTTCAAGGCTATTATTTATGAAGGACAAGACAAAAACCCAGAAATGTGCCGAGTTCTTCTCACACACGAAATTATGTGCAGGTAAGAAAAACACATTTTAACATTTTCAGATAATTATACTATTACATTCGATTGCATACTTGTATTTTATCAGCCATAATGTCTTGTCATGTTTTCATAAATGCGTAACGCACACATTGTAGGCCTATCCAGGCCTCCGAGCATCAGCCTTACAGAAAATCAATGAATCCCTGAATAGATCTGCCTGGATACGCTGAAAAGATTCCAAATGTTCAGAATTGTCAGGCGGCTTACGCATAATGATTTACGGTTTGCTTTGCGCCCTGCTCTGCGCGTTTCAGAAGTCCTACTTCAAAAGCGCAAATTTTGGTGGCATCGGACTTATGAATGATCTCACTGGACTTTTAATACTATAGAGGATGAATTGAAATTCTCACACACACAAATGCAAGACGCGTGTGTGCGTACTCGGGCCTTTTGGAGAGTGTTTTTTCATCCTCAGCAATTTGACCATGCGCCACTTTGTCTGTTCTGATTTTTACGCACGCGCCACAGAAAATCATGCGGTTATTTTAAAAGTAAAAAATTACATTAAACAACACAACTGCACTAGAAGAGAACCCGACACGTCTGGAAGCAAGCACTCAATTTTCCACCAAATCGGAAAAGAGTAAGAACCGTGCTCAAAGGTCACGCCACATCCTTCTGCGCTCCAGACAATAACGTTCCAAACTTTTAGAGTTTGCGGAGCCGCATTTAACGATAAAGAAAGTTCTTCGCAGATGCGTTTCCGAGTCCCAAGCAGAGGTCCATAGATGTACCTTAATCACTTTAGCTGTCAGCTTTAAGGAGCTTTACGTGTGTTCCATACCATATGGTGTTAATTTAGCTCACTTAGACATGTAACCATTATACAAGTGGGCTTCTTTAAATTCAAGAGGCATAACATTTTTTTTCCCTCTGTAATTTCAACATTAATTAAAGAAAGCATAATGGAAGCATCTTCAGGGCCTCAAAATGGAGGCATTGGCACATTGTAGGAGACTGATGGAGGCTTTTTGAGCTGGTAATTAATAAGTGCCCCACAGAAATCCTGGTTGAAGGTGGCATCTTGCATCCTCTCCAGACACAACAGCTTGACAATTAGAGGTAAACAAAAGCTGGGGCTGAGAGAGAGCTTTCCCCCCTCCCAGCCTCCTGGCACCCCCTCTCCTCCTCTCAGCACTAAGACAAACACCAAAAACATGCTGTTTTCCCTCCTTCAGCCACAGCGCCGGGCTCCGTGTTTACCCGCCACCCGCATCTGCGAGAACCGCAGCCACCAACACCATCAGGCTCAGCCAGAACCTATGCCAAACACCTCGGCGGTTAGCTAGAAAAGAGGACGCGAGAGCGTGTCAGATGAATAAATCGAAACACACGGTGCTCGAAGACGAAAGACACATGCAAGCTGTTTGCTGATTCTCTCATATCTCGTCTCATCTCATGTCTTGTCTTCTCTCTCTCTGTGTTCTTCTCCCCAAGTCGGTGTTGTGACAAAAAAAGCTGCGGAAACAGGAACGAAACGCCCTCAGACCCCGTGATCATCGACAGGTAAGACTCTTATCTGCTTCCTGCCTTCCGTCTGTGAGTGTAGGGCGCTGCGGCCCAGCGGCCCGGCCTGGGTTTGCCCTGTGTTGTTGTGCAGGTGTGTTGACGTGGAAACCCGGGGGTGTCTTTAGGGACCGTGTAATTGCTGGTGAGTTGTCAGGGAAGCACTTTCCTCGAGACAGTTTGAGACACATCTAGAGAGCGTTTGGTTTTAAACTCACAACTGTTTCATCCTAATTTGTTAACAATAGCTCTGCTTATCTTCTCGACTGCGTGCCGCAACAGAGCGGTAATGTTGCGTCTGTGAGCATGCATGTTTGAGGCAAAAAGGTGTCTTTACGTTGCGCTCTGTAGTGCTGCCGGTGGGAAATGAGTAATGTTTCTGGGCTGGCTGTTGGCGGTTGCATGTTGATCACATTAGGGAAAGCGTGTTCAAACACACCGGCTCCCGCCGAGTGGGTAATTGACGTTCTTTCTTTTTTTTTTTTTTTGCAGCTTATGTTTCTCTTTGTGAGTCTGGCTCAAGGTTACACTTACTCGGCGAGACTTACACTTCTTCCTTTTTGTCCAATTATCCCTGTAGTGGCAGCACGTACGTGGATTACGGCAGGGCAGGTCTCGGACTTGCGGTTGAAACAGTAAATGGGACAGGGAGCGCTGGCTGCTCGAGTCCGGGCCTCTTGGAGATTAGTGAGCTAGAACAAGCCTACCTTGCTCTATAAAGCCAGGAGTCTCTCCGTTTCCATCTGCTGTAAAGAGCCATTAATAAGCAGCAAGTGCTGCCAGCAGCAAGAGTCTCTCTCTCTCTTGTTTTCTTGCCGTAGCTGTTGCAAAGTTATCTCACGATCACGAACTTGTCTGTCCACTGAGTGAGAAATTAGATTGGAGGGTGAGATGATGGGTAAAGCCGGGAACAAAATATGCGCCACCAGTGGATAGCAATGCTAATGTTTGACTTGCTGAAATAGCTGTTTGCTTAGCGGGGAATGTTTGGTATCTGACAGAGGGAACATCTCTCTTATTAGTAATCAAATAGCAGTGACCACTACCAGTTGCCGCTGTCAGTCACCACGCATGAAGTGTGTGAAGCGTCGGAAAAAAGGACTCATGCCCTGTGCGTCGAAGTTATGACCGTGCTTGCATGTTTTGAGGTCTGAGCATTTCCCGCTCTCACGTCATGTGGTCGTAATGTGGAAACCCTGCAGTGCTACACTATAATGTGAGTGAATCGGTCATTGTGAGGTTTGATTCCTCTTTTGGAGCAGGCATACGTTTGTTTTGTTGTTTTGTAACTTATTCATAATCAATATTTGATTTAATTGATAGTCCATGGCTTACATCTGTCTTGTTTTCTATACTGTTTTTACACTGTAAAAAAAGTTACATTTTTTAAGTACAATCAATTTGGATGTTTAAGTCATTTCAACTTAAATTGCATTAAATTGACTTAAAAAAGTAACTTATTTTCAGATGAATTAAAGCAATGTTATAACTTATTTATCATATAAGTTTTTACAGTGTACAGGCAGCATCCACACTACTTGCTGTAAATGTGAATCACATTTGATTACTATAAAGTATTAATATATTGCTAAGCTAACAGTACATGTAAATATAAGGTAAATTAGTCCATTTTCATTTATACTTCTTTTATTTTGAATACATTTTAAAGTTTTTTTTCCCATGAATAAGCAATGCTGCCTTACAATTTGCCTAAAATATGGTATCTTAGAAGGTAGCATAATAATGGTGTGCGCCTGTGATGCCCTCAAATGTTGCCAATGTAGGCAGCCCACTAGGTTTTTGAACAGAGCCTCTATTTAACCTTATTTGGAGGGGAATATGAGTTCCTTACATTTTCTTTTGTAAACACTCTCAAAGAGTGTGAATCAATCTCAGTAACCTTGGTTATCTTTGCATTAAATGATTAGCTTGTTTAAACAGACGTGCTGAAGAGCTCTGACAGTGTGCGAACAGTAATTAGTTACAGGACAGACATTCATGCACTCACTGTAACTCAACCGCAAGAGAAAGAAAAGCTCAGGGGTGGGGGAAGAAAAAAAAAGAGGAGTCCCGACGAGGAGGAGGAGGAGGATTTGTTTTGGTTTTCTGAACAGAAGATAAAACACATATCACTTCCTCTTAGCAGATCCTGAAAGAATTCTCAGGCAGTCAGAGTCGATTCTTCCAACTGTGGCTTATACAATGTATTTACCTTTAAAGAAACACATGGACACTTTACAACAGGGTTTCACTGATATTTACCACATTGACTCTTCCCATAAATTGCTCGGCTTTGTGTCGTGGCTAAATAGAGGTGGATGGATCGGATGTCTTGGCGCTTTGTGCTTCAATCTGGTGAACAATATGTGTAACACTAGTAAAAGAGGAAAAGGAGAACAGTGCAAAGAAGGCAAAAAGGAGGGATATTGTGGTAGGTTGAAACGGTGGATAAAAAAGCTCACATTTTGATTGTGAGGCGTCTGAAAGACTCGAGAGGATCATTTTCATAGAGAGGCGATCCGTTCTGTCAGATCACAAAAGCAGATGTACTTCATTAGCCGACTGCATTGTCTGCATATCACAACTGTGAACAGATGATTTTATCCAACGCTCGGAGAACAAGGCGGCCGGGACAGCCCGGAACGCACGGAAACACGAACCTCAAATGACTGAAGCATTCGTGCAGGTGGGGTGTATGATATAAAGCTAATTTGTAATCACAAAACCAATCCTGTGGGGTAATGTCTTGTTAGGTCCGTCTTTTTTCTGGTCTCTGAGGAAGAAGTGGAACGTTACAGCACACCAGGGAATTTTATGCATAGCTAAGATGCTCATTCACCATTTATAAACAAGCATTTGCGTGCACAGGAAGTAGATCCAAAGTGCAATTGTGTGAGCGGACAAGAAAGGGTCGATTGCATTACAATCAAAACATTTAACTGGGTTGGATTGAGGATAGATAGACAGACAGATAGAGGAAGAGAATGTTCTGCTAAACATGGCTACGGTGACCAGAAGATCTGGTGATCCATTATCAATAACGTTTTCAGCCACATTCTCCCAGATGGCACATGGGCCAGGCATACTGCTTGTTGGCACGGGCTTGGACAATAACTGGCACCCGCTCGCTTCTGGCATTTTCAATGGAGTTTAGGAGACTTATCATTCCAAATGTGTCCTATTTTCCTGTAGTCAAGCCAGACATCTGTTTATACTATTTCTCTTGGACTTTAGTGCAGCTTTAGGTTCTTCACGAGGAGAAGAAGAAGAAGAAAAAAACAAGAAAAACTTGGTTGTATTTCACAGCTGTTACAAAATTTCAACCTCGATGGATCTTTAAATATTTCACAACCTGACCCTGCTTCGCCATAGATTATTCATCTGTATTTTTGAAAGATAGATTGAGCATCAGAAATGAGGAGTTCTACAGCTAGATCCTGAACTCTTGTAGGTGATGCCTTGAACACACATGTTAAGAGCGAGGCGTTGGATCATTTACCGCCCCCGTATCGGTCCGAGAACTAATAATACCTCTCAGACTCAAGAGCGATCAGGGTTTTCCTAGCCAACCGATCTCCCTTTCACTTCCTGTCAGAAAGGTCAAGACATGCTGACCTCTGACAGCCAACCCCCTCCTTCAACTGAATAATTCATGAGATTGACTTTTTTTGTTGTCAGACACAGTTGTGTAGCAGGACGGTTTATGTAGCTCATTTCGCTGAGGCTTTTGCACCTGTTCGGGCCGCATGATATTTGGGTCCCGATGCTGATTTAGCTAAACACTCATTAATTTTTTCATACCGAAGGACATTTCCAGAAGGGATTGCGCTTGGTTATTAGCTAGGTCTTCCTGGAGCCATATGCTGGGTCAAAATTTGTGTACGTACTCCTCCTGTTGCAGGGTTTTTAATCTTGAAAAACCAACACCGAACGTTCCTCCGCCCTTTTGTTTGTATCTTCTCTGACCAGGCTACTTAAAAAGACCTCCTCCCTCTCATCCACACACAGGCCTTCTCTCGGAACTGAGCAAATGCCAGCATTTAGAAGGTCAGAGCTTTTGTTGGAAAAGCGCTATGTAAATTAGCACCAGCAAAAGGGACATTAAACAAAATTCAATTCATTGTCTCCCTTAATGTCATTTACATTTTTGGCTCGGGCCCGTCCTGTCGAGGAGAATTTTGGAGATGATTTTAATTACATATCAGCGCTGGAACAGAGGGCTGTCTGGAGCGAGACGCATTTGGATCACCTGTAAAGAGAGGTTTATTTACCAATGCACTTGAATGGCAGGTTTTCACAGGCGCGTGCGTGCCGTAATTAAGCCCGTGTTAAGTGTTAATTCCTCTGCCTGTCTTTTTCCTTCACAGAAAGGCCTGCTTCACACACCTTGTGTAGACTTTTGTACACCTTTAGGCCTTGTCTTTTAGGTTTGAGTCCTTCTGTATTCTCCTAAACGCAGAAAAATTTCACTTTTAGCAGATTTAATGCACCAATCTGAGCCCTCATTTTGCACATATCCACTTTTAGAAAAAATGTGAAAAAATATACCTTTAGAGGTACAACCGCAGTACCCTAAAGAGCATATTTTTTATCTTATTTACTGCTAAACGGTTCATAGTAGTACCTTAAGGGTACTGTATATATTATTACTCTAAAGTACTAATATGTTTATCTTTTATTTTTAATTTGCACTGTCCCAGTGACAACCTGTTGCACTCCTAAAGGTACAATTTTTACACATTTTTCTGAAAGTGTCTAAATTGTTGTCCACTCAAATGCTTTTTTAGACTGAGATTGCCCCTCCCTTTAATATTGTGTGACTCTGACTTGCAATAGCAAGTAGCAAATCATGCTGTGACGTAAAATAATGGCTATTTACATAAAAGGATGATCCCTGTGATATGTCCCGCCCAAACATCATGTTTAATAGGAATTAAAACTGCGCAGGATGTGCGAAACCGGCCAATGACTGAGCAGTAGAGGGCACTTGAACTGCTGCTTTTGCCTCCAGCCACGAGAGTAATATTTTTATTTATTTATATCTTACCGTGTCCAGGTGACATTCAACGGACAGTGTGTGCGTATGAATGTTTTATTCGAAAAGTCCTTGTATCTACAGCAGAGCCACAGCAGTCTTGGAGGATGTGCATACACGTATATGTGTGTTTATGTTCACAGAGACACACGTGTGAGAGGAGGAGAGCGCCGGAGCTCCATTAGACCTGATTAATGAGGTTGCAGACAGCAGATATATCTCTGGCCAGGTAACAGCCTCACTGCTGCAGGTACACAGGTGTGCACCGCAACTCCTTATTTATGAGACAGTCAGCAAACCCTCTGCTAACAACAGAGGGAGAGAGAGAGAGAGAGAGAGAGAGAGAGAGAGAGAGAGAGAGAGATTGTGCTTTTTTCTTCAATGAGCAAGTCCAGCAGTGGCCAAAGTGAAAGTAGAGTGTAGATCTCCACTACGAGAAGAAAAATAAAGAATAGTGTTCCTTCTGTCACACAGGACTATACTAAGATGTTTGCAAGTGTATTGCTTTGGTGTAGGCTGTGTAAAAGGTTTCTTGCTCAGGTTTTTAGTGAATATTTGCTGGTTACATTCTATCTCTTTGCTCTTTCCTGTGTAGTGTTATTTCTGCACCACTAGGGGCAGCAAAGTTAATTGGGAAAATAATGACTGTTCTCAAACAAGTTTTAAAGACTCCCCCTGTCCGCCATGAGTGGGAAAACAGATCATCCCAAGATTACGTTATTGGCTGACCCAATGGCCTTTTATTACGTGCAATAAATTAAATGCAATATTTTCTTCCATTTAAATATTAATCCATGTTGCATTGATAAATTGAGGATTTTCTTTAAAAAAAATGGAAAGAAAAAAGGCAAGTGTTTTCTAGTATGCAAATGATTTATCATTAGCATACTTAAGGTTCTCCTTATGCTAGCTTGTTTGAAATGTAGACCAAAATTCTTTTGTAATTATTTGTTAATTGCTCTTTTGTCTCTCCTCAACATAATGATATACAAAAATGCCTTTGCGTGCAGCGTGGATGACACTGTCACCTTGAAACTCTTCAGAACCGACTACGCTTCTAAACTCTGTTATGAACTAGTGACTTCCGTCTCACTAGAGGGATCAAGAGAGAGAGAGAGAGAGAGAGAGTGAGTGAGAACAGCTGGCTCTTTCTAACTGTGAATAACTGACAGTTGTCTGTAAGAGGTTTTAATGAAGATTGCCACCTTTTATGCGGGGAACTGAAGGGATGCCAGATCTACAGGAGGGGAGAAGCAGAGAGCTTAACCTGCCCTTGGCAGCTAGCACTCAGCTCGCACTCACACAGAAAATGAGAAACAGCCTCTGCGGTCAAAAAGCCAAACCTTAGCGCTGCCACACATTGCTCACACGTAGAAGTGGGTCAAGGCCTAGCAGATGTCCGACAGCACACAACTCTAGAGCAGGCTTCTCCACAACAATGTCCTCTATGGACAGAGGTAAATGCTTTCATATCTGAAAAATAATCAGTGCTCCTTGTACGCTTTTAAAAATCTTTTTTTTTTTGAGCCCGATTAGAAGACAAATAAGGGAAAAAACATTCTGAAGTGCTGCAGAGAACCATTGAGGAAGCAATTTTTTCTCTCTTCTTCCTGAGAGATATCACCTTGTCTCTGTAATTTAACCAAACATTTAACCAATCAGAAAAGCTCTCTGCTTATGACATCATTTTGCACATTCAGGTTTGATGGCATCAGGTGGCTAAGCAAGAAAAAATAGTTCAAATTGTTTTGAGCAGCTTTTGTCTTGACTTTTGCGACTTTTCATTTTTAAATCGTCAAGGTTTAGATTCTAGAAACTAGAGCATTACTAGTCTTGATTTAGCTGCTACAAGCTAATGATACTTGGCAATGGCAATGTGTGCGTTTCCTTTTTTTGTGCCATGTGGGTCTGTGTGTGAGGAGGGAAGGGGGAAATGGCTCTAGCATGTGTAGACAGGAGGGAACCCTGCACTGTGTTGTTGTAAGACGTGTTGCATGGGCCCTGCGACCGGAAGACATCGGCTCCGAGGAGTCTATAGTGAGAGACAAAATCCATGCACACTCTTAGGGGTGAGAAAGCTGCATTGGGGCAAAAGCAAAAGAGAAATGTGAAAATTAGTTTTACTACAGCAACCAGCGTCATTGTGTGTGTGCGTGTGTCTGGTAGAGATATTGAGAGTCTAATCAGGACTCCATGGAGGGGACATATGTGCCTTAAAAAGCCCCTTTTATTTGATTGAGCGCACAAAGCAACGACACTCCCCTTTTGTTGGGCTATATGAAAACCCCCGCTGAGTGTGTCAACACGCACACACACATGCATATGCACGCATGGATTCACATGCAACAAATAATCATGTGCATAAAGCACGATTATCGACAGACACGTAAAAATGTGATTCCACACATGCATGCAGACGTGCACAAAAACTCACCCCGGGCAGTTGGACAGGGTGTGCTGTCACACAATAGCTCGGCGCGGGTGCACGTTCCTTTTGAATAACAACCGGGAAAATTGAATCAGTTGTGGTTTAGGAAGGACTGACTGGAATGCATGTCCGAAGTTCATGACGCTTCCCTCTGTGAATGCGGGCAACGTGTCCCATTTCCACAGCACAACCTGTTTTGCTCAAACTTCACACCGTGAAAGGATTCAAAACAGATCTGTTTTATGTGCACGTAGTTAAAAATGCTTAAAACCGAATGTTTATTTTTATTTTGACTAGTTCTCGGGCGCTGCGGTGCGGCAGAATGTTTTCGTGCTAAATTAAATTGACGTGTTTGGTTTCCTTTCGGCCACATTGTCTATTTTACATGTGTGTGTTTATGGAGCATCCTGTTTGATTCTGTCAACACAATGTCAGTGTGTGTGTTTTAGGCTGTAAAAGCATGATAACTTGCTTTTGGTTTGCGGTCGATGTTGGCTTGATCCGTACAATTCTCTTTTCATTTTCGCAAATACACACCCACAACATTTGTTTGCCATTAGGAGCAGTTTGTAAATCAGATCAGGGTGTTGAGTGCGCGCCGTCTCCCTTGGAAGAAATATCCGTTCCTTGTCCCTCCAATCTCTCTCTTTTCAAAAAACACAAAGCTCCCATGTCTTTTCTCTTTTTAAACCACCCCCTCCCAGCCACCCACCCAACCTCCATTCCCATTTTTCCGAATGTGGCAATCTGTCGTGTGACACCGCTGAGATTAGGTTAGGAAACAGTGTGAGGATTGTATTGGACATGGTGCTGGTCGCGCCAATTTGAGGTCGCAGGACAGCGATCTGGACATTGGGCACACGCCATCAGCATCTCTCCGCGAGAGGCACTGGGCCTTGGCCGTCGCCTGTCCCATGGGCCCCCGGGAGGGGCCATCGGCTCCGAAACCTTCAAAAAAACTGCAGCAAATAACTATCATTTATTAAAGCTGACAAGTTATCTCTAAATATAGGCCCCTCTGTCAAAAGATTATCGGCCAACGGCCCGTTCTGCTGAAAACGTAATCGTGTTTTCGAATCTCAAATGAACATTTGAGGGTAGATTGCGCTCGCTCGCACTGGAGGGATGTAGGACGTATATATCTCTGCATGCACTTGTCTTTTACTGCCCTTTGTGAGGTTCGATATGATGTTGAATTACATTTAAGGTTACCAGACGAGAAACAGTCAAGCCCAGAAGTCAGCAGCGAGTGGTGTAGTTGAGAGGTTAGGCCGTGTTTCATGCACTGGCTCAAGGCTATTTATCATTATAAGTGAGTCTCTGCTTAAGTTTCCCAAACCCTCATTATAATCATTCCCAGCAATTACAGCGTCCAGAACTCCTTCTGCCATCCAGCACACATCATCAGCCGTTTACTCTGCTCAGAGCTGCCACTAATTTACATTGTTTTAAATATGGGGTGCGATGCTGATGGATTGTTGGTGCTGTGAGTCAACTTGATAGAATATCATTAGCCATGCTAAATATTTGTTTAACTCTTAAATTGTTTGCATGCACAAAACGAGGCTGTTTAGCTGCACGATTGTACGTTTTAATGCTAGATAAATCAAACTTTGAGATAAATATTACTTCTGTCTTATTGCTGACAGATGCCGCAAGGATTTTTAATTTGCATGATCATTAGAATGTCATTATGAAGACTTGCTCTCGCTCCATTCCTTTAGACGGCACTGTAGTCTGCAGCTTAATGCCTATTTTGCTAGATTGGTAAAACCATTGTATTCTTTGAAGTGCTTTACCATGGTATGCATGCAACATCAGGCCTCGCTCTCTGTATAAAACACTTGTGTTTCCAAGGCAGTCGCTGCATAATTATCCTCTTGTGAAGAATGCACAATGGCGCCAGGATGATGAATCGATGGCAGATTGGATGCGTGGTTTAACTGTCATGTCCCTCAGATAAGGGGCTGCTCGGGGATTGCTCATTCTCACTGCTAGCCTGCTAGCTTGCCAGTTTATTAGCGCAAATCCCAAATGTTTAGTAAACTCATTAGGCCCTATCTAATGCTAATTTATCATCATAGATGGACCACAAGAGGAGCGGGACACCGGGGCGGCCGGGCCAGGGCTTTGACCGCTGGCTGATCAATCAGTGCTATAGGGGCTAGCATGTTTCATTAGATCAGCTAGACTCGGATGGGTTTTATGGATTTCGCTCCTGAAAGTGGGATTTCAGGAGGCTTAGCAAAAGTGTGGTGGCTGACAACACTTATCTACAGGAATACATGGCGGGCCTTACGTCAGAGGGCTTGCTATTTCAATGGCCGCAGATAGATAAGGCAGCTTTTTGAAGATGGAGAGCAACATTTAGGATGAGAAAAGAGTATTATGGATACTGTTATACACCTCAAAGGGGAGTAGAAAAAGGCAGCTGAAGTGCTGGTAAAGTTTTTTTCTTCTCTATATAATAACTGCTGCCCTCTTTGTAGCACAAGACCTCTGATCTGTGTGAATCAGGTGGACTAATTCAGAAATGATGTGATCCTTATGATCTTCTGGTCGGGAAGCATACTGAACTTAAGAACTTCATCGATCTGTCCAGTCTCTCTGAATCAATCATTTAAGAAGAGACAAAAAAGAGGAGGCGTTCTTGCAGGTTCCCACTCGGCCAGAGCTGAGAAATAGGATTTTCTTGTCTTTTTTTTTTGTATGCTAGTCTATAGCGACAGCTTATATCTCTTTCTCTCGTACAAATGAAACGAAATAATAAATAAATAAAAAACGTAGGTGGTGAATAAACCTGCCCAGACTGTGATAATAAAATATGACAGGCGTTTCCTAGTGCTGGGAAAGGAGTGTTGTAATTCAGCTGACTTATGTTCTCCTGTCTGATTTAGCTTCAGATTAAAACCCACTGCTTGGCCAACCAATTGAAATCAGATCCAGTCACAGCTTGCCTGTATTGATCCCTATTTAACATCAAGGCTGGGAATGGATTGGTATTGATTAACTATAAAACCGCTGGCTGGCTTGTCCAGAGACCTGCTCAATATGCTGAATGAAAAAGTATCGTACCTCTGCCCTTCAATGCACGAGAAAAGGAACAGTAGCACATGTAAAACAACAGCAGAGCTTGGAGTTGGCAGGCATGGCGGTCCATTCCCTTTTACCATTTCACCGTATGTTATGTGATGCGATGATATTTGACTGTGATATTTAACCCAAAATGGTCCTATATATAGTAAGGCTGGCCCAAAACATGTTTTGAAAGAGGGTTAATAATTGCTTTTCTATTACACTCCCTCTTTCTCTACCATTAAAAAGCAGTATAAAAAGTATAAAAGCCGACCACAGACGTCATTTTTGGGCCTCGTCTCGGTGTGTGTGCAAAGCTCAGCACGAAACCCAATGACTACATAGGTATAGTATGTCATGGACATTTGTGTCTAATAATAATAATATAATTTCCAGATAAGCCCGTGATGAGTAATATACACCTGCGTTCAGTCACAGACTCGCGCATATGCAGTGACTCAATCGTCAGAGCTCGTCCACCCTGATTTGGGACCAGCTCTTTCAGCTCATCCTGGCTGGAACCCCTCTCTCCCTAAATCTCCGTGTCGAGAGCAAGAGGAGGCTGTGCATCTGTAAGAAATTACCCTCAATCTCCCACATCCAGGAGTTTACACTTCTGTAATGACAGAGGAAACCACTGGCCTCAGTAGGGTGCAGATTTTAAGGGATGTCTTTAAAAATGCCATTCTTCTGCCAGACCTACAGGATTACTAAGTGGAACGGCCCCAACACACACACTGGCTCTGCGTCCACCTCGCATACTGATGCAAGAACATAGTGTACTGTATATTAGCCAAATTTTCAGTGTATACTTACATTGGCTTGTTCAAACTCAGGGGCTCTTCTTTGTTATGAGAAAAATCATAGTGATCAATTGTTTTTCAGAACAAAATATCATTCTTGGCACAAAGTGCACTGAATACTGGCTGTAAATAATGTGGTGTTGTGCGATGATTTTTGCTAGCCAAGTTCATTATTAGCATTTTGCAATGATCTTCGACCCCAAAACATTTTGAATGTTGTAACACAAAACATGCTTTGAAAGAGACAAGTCTTAGGTTATTACTGTTTATCCATCTATTAACCATGCCAAAGAATGAAAGAATATTTATTTTGTTTATTATTTTCTTAATTATTTGTATATTATTATATGCCATTATTTGTTCACATTTATTTACATTTTATATATTAACATTTAAGTATATCAATTGCAAACTTACTGTAACAGGGGTAAAATAATTCATCACTGTATTAGGCTTTAGCAACAAGAAATATCTGACACTCTTACAATGAATGAGACAGCCACACACACACAATCTGGAGTCTATTTGTCTCTGATAGGGCAAATCCAATTTGATTCCTTAAGTGTTGATTAAAGTGGTGGGCTGAAACAGGCTGTCCCTCATTGAGTGTTTGTTGATTATTTACCTTCCAGCTGGACATAATGAAGAGCAGCCAATCAGAGCGTTGCTCTGCCCTCCAGTGTCAGGTCTCTTGTTTGGTCTACTGTATTGGTTTGCTTTCTCAGCCAGCAGCTAAACCAAACTAATCACCACTTGGGTGGGTAGAACTGAAGGACAAATGACACTTGGTTTGTGTTCGAAACCTCCAGGCATAAACTTCCTTGTCCAAAGAGTGAGACCAGGGGGAGAAAAGGGAAAGAAAATCATTCTCAGGGAGGGTGGGTGGCAAAAGCACTTCAGATATTGTGTGTAATGTGAGAGTGTCACAGAGCCTTTAGCTCTTCTGTGAGGGGTTTAGATTGAGATCATTGAGTAAAGAAGCAAGAGAAGCAAGAATTAGCTCTTTCTAGCTGGTACCTTGTATATCGTTTACGTTACAAGAAAAGAATCAGTTGCACTCAAAATTATAGCTGCCAAAAATGACAAGTATTGATTGAGCAAGTCTGGAACTTTATATCTGTTTGGGCTTCATTGGATCTTCCTTTTTTCGAGTAATATCTCAAAGCGTGCCTTAAGATGCTGAAAGAATGGATAGACGTTTGGTAATCAGAGCCAGCTGCGATGGATGCTCCGTCTCTGTTTCTCCATCTGCCCAACTCGATGGGCAGAGTACGCTTTTGAAATGTGTGCCATGCCAGCAAAAACAACAATGTAAACCGATTTAGCCAGTTTTATCCACACATCACCACAAAAGCACAGTCAGGTATGATGTGTTCCATTCATACCCCTACATAATATCTATGATATACACCACCGTTCAAAAGAATAAAGAATCACCAAATTCTAGATTGCTACTACAAGTTTTCCAATTGGAAGACCTAATTCAGATGTTATACTTTTCCAGTTTTAAGATGTTAAACTGAAATGGTAAAGAGTTGAATGGAACACAGCATAATTAGGCTCACAGATTTTCTTGCTTTTTAATACCGTAATGATTCAGGCGATTTGAAACCGTCATGCTACTGATAGCGATGAGGATGTCACGGATCTGTGTGTGTTGACAAGACGTTGCTAAGCAGAAACCGGGGGAAGAGGAGGGAGAGGAAGTCCTGGGCAAGTTTTCCCGTGAGTCAAGGCTTTAATTGGCCTGTGGGAGGTAGAGAGAGAGAGAGGGAAAGAGGGAAAGGCAGCGAAAGAAAGACTTGGACATTATCTCCTCAAAGTGTCTGGCCTCGTGGGTCACCGCCTTAACTTCCTTCTGTTAAAGTGGCCAACCCTGACAACCTGACACAATCCAGACAGCTCCTCAACACACACACACACACTCACGTCCCTCAACAGGTTAGCTTTACGACCCCTCTAACTAGGCTTAATGGCAGACCACTTCACCCTCTCTCCCGTTGAGCCGAACGCTTTAATTGCTCAGAAAACAAGTCAGGCTCTCATAGTTCTTCCGATCCTGCCGTCACCAGGCCGGCGTCCATTCGTTTGACAGAAGGACAATGAACACATTGACTTGCACTTTTACACCTTACGGTCTCTCCTGGGATTGATAATGACGCTTAGCTAAAACAACTGCGGCCCCAGTCCAAATTTTGTGGTCTTGCCATTAACCCCGGCAGTCCGAAGCGGTTTATTAGCTTCATGCGGTAGCAACAGTGAGGAAAACCAAGTTCGTTTTTCTGCATGTTAACAATTCCCTGATTTTCAAGCACACGTCTTGGAAGAGCTTTCCAAGTGACGCGTGTTTGTACAGGGGTTTCACCGGCGAGCAGCGGTATTGCATCAGTTACACGTGTCGATGTGGTAATTAAACCGTACACACAGTCAGACGGAGCGCACACACACACACACACACTCTCTCTCGCTCACAGCCAGCGCTGTTGTTAAATATCATCTCTTTAAACATACAGAAAATAATAATGTTAGGCCAAGACTGGGTAATTTGTTTCACGAAGGAAGTTATTAGCTCGATATCCAAACCCTGAATAAGGTCACACGTCACATCCATTTAAAGGTGAGCGTGTAAGCGTGTTAACCTGTTGGGGGCAACATGGTTTTTTTCACATTTTCTCTCACGGAGATGGCAAATTAGTATGAGGCACCTCGTGGCGGCTGCGCTGACTGAAATGATTGTAACAAAGGCTCATTTTGAAGAGGTCAGGCTCCCCCTGCAATGATTTGTTGTTCATGAATCTACTTTGTGCCAATTTGTGTGTGCATGTGCAATCAGATGCGACTCGGGGGCGAGTTCCATCATCTTCACTTTGCTTGCTCGTACCGGGAGTGTGTGTTTGCGTGTGTACGTGTGCATGTGTGTGTGTTCCTCCACAATTTGACCAACGCGCCTCAGTCGGATTCCCGTCGAATGAGATTTTAATCACCTTCTGCTATCTCCACAACAACCGGGCCGCCAGTCCAGCTCAAGCTTCCTATATTTATGATAATTTTAGTTGTTTTTCTTTCCTTCTGTCTCTCTCTCTCTCTCCCCCTCTCTCTCTCTCTTTTCTTTTATTGAAATCACTGTTGACTGAAGGATGTAATCCTGATTAGCGGTGGCTGTGTGTCCATTGAAGGGTGAAAGGCATCAGAACCATGTTGGTTCACAGGCACCGAGTGAAATTGAAAAGGGGAGATGGTCTGAAATGCTTCATGGATTCGTCACTCCAGATAGACACCCGGATATCAACCCCGCCAAACCAATTCCTGCTCTGTTATTAGAGGACACAAGCACTAGCTCGAATTAAGCAGTGTACACGGCGCGAGTATGTGCTTACGTGGCAAACACAATCATATAGGTTTGAACAGCGTATGGAATTAAGGGGACTTTTTTCAGTCAGTTTACACAAGCCATCAACCAATTTATCTTCCAAACTGATTAATCGCACGATATTTGACTTTTTAAGATTACATGTGACTGTTTGCCGCTGGTAGTGCTGGTGTTCATTTTCAATCACTGGCAATGTATAATAAAATGTTTTTAATAACTTTTCAAAAATTTGTAATGATTACAATTTTGTGCTAATATAATCAGCTTGAGCGATTGAAGCTAAAATTTGACCAATATGTGGCCATTTTGGGATTGTGGCGTTTGGCCGATAAATTATATCACTTTTGCAGGATCTAATACTGACAATGGTTTTCAATCAATGCCAATGGATAGGCTTTTTTTTTTTATTGATAAAATATAATTATTATATTTCTATTTAAATACAAAATGGACTAAATTTGGTTTGAGATTGTATTGTGCTAGCAGTCGTAATTGGACAAAATTTGGCCTGTTGAGATTATCATGTCAGCTGATAACGATTAATCAATTAATAGTTATGATTTTCAGATTTTAAAGTATGTATAAACACATTTTCTGTTTTCAGGAGTGTGAAAAAAATGGTGAATGTTGAGATTTTGAATAATGGTCTGTGATTTTAGTGTGCTAGCATTCGTAACTGGACAAAATGTGGCCATTTTGCGATTATCGATTAATTGAAGAATTTGTTCCCATTTTTAAATTCAAACATTTCCGTAGTATAAAAAATGTCTTATGGCTAATATTCATAAGACTGCTGTGCTCTTTTCATACTCTAATCAGTTTGAAAGTATCATTGTTTTTTGTTGTTTTAATTGAAACCATACACAGTCTGTTTAAATAATAAGTGTTTATTAAATTTTTTTGTGCATTTCATACATACATTTTGGAATGGCATCAGCCGCCAATCTCTACTGACATCAGCATTGATTATTGATTAAACCACTGTGTTCAACCACACGTTTTGGGCACTAAAAATATAAAAGAAAGGAAGGCAAAACAAATGTTGTTTCAGGATGTGCAGTGCCGCCCCGCAGTGCTGCTGCTGTTGAAGCCCCAGTGTTTGACTGGAGAAAAACGAGATGGCCACAGGCTGACGGAGGGCTGATGTCTAAGCAGAGAGCAGACAGGCAGCTCGCGGGGGTGACGGGGCGGGAGAGAGGGGTCGAGGTTTAGTCCTCCACCAGCGCTGAGAGAAAGTGAAAGGGGAAGAGAGGGGGAGGGCAGGGCAATCTATCATTAGTGACCGAATCAGACAGGGTAGCGGCCTGTGAGAAGCTTAAGAGATTCTCCCTTCCCAACACACACACATTGGGTGAAGAGGAGGAGGGAAAGAAGAGTATGAGGAGCACACAAACTCACTGCTCAAAACCCAAACAAATGGGCTACTGCCGTCCGTATATTGTAACGTCACTGATTTAAACAAAAAAAAAAAGTGAGGGAATTAATCTGCTTATGCGCACTGAAAAATACATTTCGTAAGAGGATTCAGTAACCTAGGTTTCCTTCCCTTATAGCAAACATACATAAATCACCGGCTGAATGTATGCCATAATTCTGGTGGTATAAATTGAGTGAGGAAGGAGGAGTTATAGCTCGTCATATTTGTTTTGCTTGAACAGGCCTGCTACATCCGTATTGATCCCATCGCTAATGATGCATGTTATTAAACATGATCGCTCATAGAAAATATGGTGACATTTGTCTTTGTTGCGCTCAAGAACGTTTGCCAGCGAGCTGACGTCCCTATTAAAGATCCGTATAAACAATCTCCGGCATGCAAATTAAAAAGCAACGGCTTACATGCAACACTCACACACACACTCGCATGCACGCACACCTTCTGCATTCAAATTAAATTACTTTATTCTAATATCACGTCTTGACTGACACCTGCAACACTCATAAATGTTAATGACTGTGTTTTGTTGTCTTTATATTGCTTTTTTTTCACCTGCTTGTTAGCAGGAGGAGTCAGCGTTTTTCAGATCCCGTCCTAACAAGTTCTTTCTAATCAGCCACAGAATCTCACATGTCAGAGAAACGAAAGATTGTGCGCCAAAATAAACCTTAAGACAACTGCCTCTCGGAATCAAGGAATAAATGCGAGCGCACAAAGACGTGCATATCTTACGACGATCTCTAAGACGCACGTTGCTTTGCCGTGTCAATTTATGAATCAACGCTCTTGTGTTTTTATCATTATTTACCAGGCCTGTATTTGTAGTCAAACTTCATCAGAAGTGAGTTTCAGATGCCACTCCGAGCAGCTCTCGCAGAATAAAATGCAAGACGCATTGAATTCTTTCCTTTGGGGCTCGAGGGAATTCGAAAAAGAAAGCACAACAGCTCAACCCTGCTCCAGTGCATCCGCGAACAAGAACGAGAAGTTTTTGAAAAATCGGCAACACATTCAAATATTGATATTTGTGCTTGTCAGGAAAAGGGGCCTTGAAATTTCCAGAGCTCTTGTTGTCAGAAAAAGTGTCAGATAATTCATAAACGCAGTTCAGAGTCCGCAGGGAGGAACATGGTAGCGCGGATGCAAAAAAGAACAGAAAACAGACCCGTTTTTTCAATCATGTCTGGCAAATGTTCAGTTTGGGCCTGTTGCGTTTTCCCCATGTCTCTGCCGTTCTTTCTCTTGCGGTCTGTGGGCATGTTAAAGTGTTTTTGGGTTGGATGTGACTATTTGTTGTTTCTAATTTCTAGTTTCCCCCCTCTCAGCTTTCCGTTTCAAGGGCCAATGAGAGCGCAGCTGTTTTATTAGCCCGAGACATCAGCACCACTTATACATGTGGCCTGCATTAGTAACCCCGAGACTCTTTCTCACACACACACACACGCTATAAAGAGCTGTGAGTGACAGTTGTAATGATGTGACTGTCTCTCGTGTAGTGGCAGTCATAAGAGGCGTTTAAATATGCTTAGAGCCTCGTCAAACTTGACTTCAGTCCTGGATGCCAGCAGCACAAAATGCCAGAGAAATAAATCAACACATTTCCGATGAAACACACCTCACATTTGGCGCCGGCACACGTATTTCTGCGGAAATGTGTGTGCAAATATTTGCAACTTGAGAATGTATATGATTTATCTGTTTACAGTCGCTTCATTTGTTTCCCTCTGCAATTAGAATCCAAACGGTTGCTGTTTTGTACCTTAAATGTTTTTTTAATGTTTTTTTTGACACTTTTAAGGTGGAAATCAGCACAAATTATATCTCATTAATATCTCGATTTATTCTCCTAGACATAAATGACTAAACTTAAAATTTTAAGGCAGCATAACCACTTACTTTTTAAGTTTAAACAAAATTTTTTTTACAGTATAGTCTCGCAGGTTTCAAACTGTGCTCACATTATCTATTTTTTAATTAGGAATTGTAGGAGAAACATCTGAGACAAAGCTGATACAATGACACTTTTAAGGTGAAAAACAGCATAAAAGCTTGAATGATATCTTGTCAATGTCTCAGTTGTTGCTCCTATAGACATTAGTGAGAGATAAGTTTGATTAAAAATGACCAGTTATCTCACAGATTTCAGAAGATGTCTTAAACTGCCTGGTAAAATAACAAAAAAGAATGCAATCAAAATGTCAGATATCTCACTATGAGCCCAAAATTTCTCATCTTTTGTTTATTTATTAGGAGTTATAGGAGAAACGTCTGAGACAAAGTTGCCTAAATGAACCATAATTGAAAACTCCAATGAGCTACAAAAGAGCAACCTGTAAGCAATAGCATTTTCTTTTGTCTGGTAAAGCCAGAAATGTGTTTTTTCTTCTTCCGTAATCTCGTGCTTTTTGTTAGACGCGTGGGAGAGCTTTGCGAAACATTTCGGCCTGCACCCTTTGCTCAATTATTTTATCAAAAATGTTGGATTCGGGCTCGGTGCCGGCTGCTCGGCGGAGCTGTTGAGAGCCGCGGCATGTCGGACACGTCCCTTTATCAGAGCTGTACGAGGTACTTCCTCTCGCTATCGCTCTGACAGCAATATTCGCCCATGATGAATTGGACAGTCAGACGACAGTGGAACTCTGAAACAGAAGAGATATAAAGACCTATGTCTTGTCGCCATATGATCTCATAGTTCAAGGCTGTTGACAAGACGCATTTTTGGCACAGCTTGCGGGGGCCATCTGGGAAGTGCTGCTCGAAAGCGGCAGAAAGTATTTCGAAGCCGTAGTTAAATAACGCTAGAGAGTATGGCACCGCTGTGAGGAGAAGTAGGACAGTAGATTGCGCTCCCTCTTTCTGGAAGGAAAAAAAAAATCACAGGAGACCAAAGATGGATGTGAGAAGAGGAATATGAGATTCTCCTATGAGAAATATGATTAATATATTTAAAATAAATTAACGATGAGTGATCGGCTAATTTATCATCTGGGGGAGGTGAAATACGCCAGGGTTTTGACACAGCACGCGTGGGTGTGTGAGATTGCGTTATGTATGTGCATTCCTGGTTTTTAATGTTGTTGTTTTTGGAAGACTAACAATAATATAGTGTCCATTTTCTGGTTGTGGCCATCTCAGGACTAATAGAGAGAGAGAGAGAGAGAGAGAGAGAGAGAGAGAGAATGCCTTGGAAACACGATTAGAGAGTCTGCCAGCATGTGCTACCCAACATGCTTTCTCTCTCTCTCTCTCTCTCTCTCTCTCTCTCTCTCCCTCTCTCTCTCTCTCTCTTGTTCGTTGGCGAGTGGACACTCGTAGCGGCTGACATCTTTGGCTCGTTAGAGCCTGCTGGAGTTGACGTTTTCCACGCCTGCCTTCAGCCGCCTTCCTCTCCTCTCCTCCGCTCGACACTGTCTGCTACACGTCCAGCAGAATCTGTCATCTGCTCTCGGCCGTCCGGCCTGGCCACTCACGCCCTGACAGAGAGAGAGAGAGAGAGAGAGAAAGAGAGAGAGGTGAACGTCTCGCCATTACCTTTGTGAAGTGTATTGATTTCTTGTAAAAATAATGATATTGACAGGCTTTCCAGAAATAATTGTTTCCAGAACAAAGAGGTCATTGCAGAGACTGAGGGAGCAATAAGTGGACTGGTTGAGTTTTCTTTGGGAGTATTTTTTAATGTATTTAGTTTTACTTATACATATATGGATATATAGAAATGTTAAGTCCAATCACTTAGAAAAGTAACAGCTCACCTCGGAACGTATTGCCAAAATTTTAAACTTAGAGGTTTGTTCAAATCACTAACCCCAAGTATGAGTGAGCAGCGCAAATAAATACATCCAGAGCTATCTATATGCACCACAATGACCTAATCTTACTGACAAGGAGCACATAGCTGTGCCGCCACTTCCTTTGCACTTTTCTTTCCTCTGCTGTGTACCTTGACAGTCGTCAGAGAGAGAGAGAGAAATAGACCCTTTATTGTGTAATGCAGGCTTTGACATGGCAGTTTCCAAACAGATTTTCTCGCTGTCTTTATTCATTCGCTGCATGGCTGGCAAGAAGCGGCGGTACAAAGGGAAATATGCTGTTTACATCCAGGCAGGGAACACCTGTAATCATTTGTGAGGTTAAGAAGATACATCTACATTCCCGTAGAGGTCTCGAAAGCGCAGAAAAAACACTTTCATACCAGTTTTTTTCCCCCTCGTCTCTTCTCTCAGGTGTTGTGACGCGGACAGAGTCTCAGCTGAAGCCCCTAGAGGTGTCTGGGAGTGGCGTTCTCTTCCACAGAAAGCTTCAGTTCCCCCGTTGTTAGTGTTTTGTCACGTGCTAGCGTGTCTAGCTCACACACAGAGTTGTTGAACAAACAGCCGTTCATCGGTCAATAGTGTTTCAGGCAGCTAATTGCGCCTGTGAAATGAACTGCCCCTCTTCTTCCAAGACAATCGCGTTTGAAGCTCTGCAAGACCCCGCGCACCACTGTGAGGGATTTTCTGCTTTTTTTATCCCTCCATCCATGCACCCCCCTCATTTTATTACCTTTTAGGATACAAAATACACAGGGCTATACAAAGAAACATCTCCCACATTCTATATACTCAATTTTTGCTTTTTTAGAATAAAAAAATACTTTATTTATGTCTTTGAAGACATCCAGGACATTTTTTATAAGATTTTGGTTCCTGAAGGGGGACACATTTATTTAATTATTTAGTTTTATTATTTTTTTAAAGCAATTTAAATCCTATGTCACCATATTTAATTTTTTTTCTCAATTATTTATCCGTTTATTTGTTTATTTTTTTATAGATAGATTATTTTTTGCATTTTCAGAATTGAAAAAAAAAAACTTTATTTATGAATTTATTGTATTAAAGCAATTTTAATCTCATATCTTGTCTTTTTATTTTTCTAGATTGATTATTTTGTTTGTTTGTTAATTTTTTATAGACTGATATCTTTGCATTGTTAAAATTACAATTTAATTCATAAAGTATTTTTTTTTTTTATTATATTTTATTTATTTTTTTGTTGTCAGATGTTGATTACATTTTCTTTGAACAACTATTTATTTATTTATTTTAATCTCACAACATTTTCGGGGTTCACTTATTTCTATCTCTTTTTTTTATTTAGATTGATCATTTATTTTGAGGACTATGTATAACACTATGGCACTGAATGATTATCATATTCATGTACCACAGTATAGTTCCAAGGTTTTACTGTCTGATACCACCCCTACTTTTTTGTAATGCTAGTTCTGCTAGTGTACATATTTGCTTAATCAATAGTCCTGGATCCACAGGTTTTGATGTGCGTGTAGGGAGAGTGACTACATGACTGGTGGAACAGATTAATTAGACGCTGTATTGGGTGTCTCAGATTAACATATCAGGCAGAGGGCCGCACTATTGTCCATGTGACTGAAGCCGATGCGTCTGTCTAATGAACTGCAGGCCAAAACTATCAATTAACCTGACAAAAGGGCCCTCACCGGCAGGGACAGACCACTTAACGACAACCTCTCCGCTGTAGTCGCCATTACCCTGTCACTCACATGCAAACGCATGCTCTCTCTCGCCTCAAATTGGGTCCTCCGTCTCGCAGACTCCGACGCAGAGATTTGTGTTAACTGTAATCCAATAAAGCCGGGGAGCTCTGTGGAGTAGCGTCCCTCCGAGAGTCCGTCCATGGGGCCTGAAGCCGTACCTAATGGCCATTTAGGGCCAAAGTAGCTGTGAAGTGTTAAATATTTACATGTAAAATGCCAATAGTAATTGCAGGCTATGTCTGAGGTTGTCTTGGGACAAAAAAAGGCCATTTGTACCCAAATACCTCCAATAAGAGCGTAGCTTGGTGTTTACGGCTTATTTAGCTTTTGGCTTTACCCATGAGCATGCATGCACGCTGTCAAGTTTTGCTTATTAATATGGAGGATAAATCTATATTTAGCTTCTTTTTTTTTGTTCTCTTTTTTTTTTGAATGATTGTTGGGTCCAGAGGCGGCTAATGTGGTGTTGACTCCATGTGGCCTGTCTATTAGGGGTGACAAGACTGCCCTGGCAAATAATAAAGAAATATTTATGCTCCTCTTAGCGATGCTAACAAGGTAACATATCAAGCCTGTGCACTGCGGGGTCTCCCTCTAAGCTTCAATAAAGTCTTGTGGACTCCACACACACACACACAAACACACACCCCGCTTCCCTGTGTGTGTGTCCCTTTCCACTCTGTCCCCTTCTTTTTGTTTACGAAATGAGATTGGTCATAAATCCAGGCCATCTCATATATATTTGAACGCTGGTATTTGCTTCTGCCAGGAAAGTGCACTTTACATGTGGTAACATGCGATTACCTGGGCGTCTTATTGCGAAGGAAGAGAAAAATCAATATCAATTTATAATTCACCATTGTTGCCTATATCTGGTTTTATGGCACTCTTGCCTGCCTCATTAATGTTTCAGAGTGATTGACTGGAACCCAAAGATTTTTAACGTGTTTCTTTTTTATTTATTTTCCCTTAATAATTCAATAAACCATAACTGGTTCCATTCTCAAAGCACCTAACATATATATATATATATGGACCTCGTATTATGAAATTAAGTCCATGAATTATTAAGGGAATAGTTTACCCAATATTAGGAACATTTTGTCATAATTTACTCACAGTCGTGTTGCTTTAAATCGATGGATGGATGGATGGATGGATGGATGGATGGATAGATAGATAGATAGATAGATAGATAGATAGATAGATAGATAGATAGATAGATAGATAGATAGATAAAACATAGAAGATAAAACATGGCTTAGATATTCTTCAAAATATCTCTTTTTGTTGAGTTAAAGGAAAAGGTTGAGTTAACAACATAACAGAAATGTCATTTTTTGTGTACTATCCCTTGAAGCAAAGTGTGTGCATCTGCGTTTCAAAATGTTAAAATTGAAGATTTGGCTATCAAATAGACTCTCGTCATTTCTGTCACCTTCCTGAATCTGATTTTCGTCCGTCATATCACGTCCAATCAGAGGACAAAGGCGACTCTCGTTTCTGGGGTGACCCGCCACAGACCCTTCTGACGGCTGCTTAAGTTGTTCCTTTTACTCTGGTGACTGACAGATGGAAAATTACGCTTTCAAATTCATCCCAGTCATTCTGCTCTGTTCTTACGTGTCAAAGCCCCCATGGGCCGGAGACAGTGAGGAGCGAGTGAAAAGAAAGAGAAACGCTGTGAGAAAGAGTTGGGCTAACACATTAGCTTAGCCTGCAGAAGGGAAGACAATCGTGTGTTTGAGAACTCTGAAGGAAAATCAATCATGTCGTAAGTGAGCGTATGAGTAAATTTGAACCCTGACAACTTTCATCATCTCGCCGCGGAGCGTTCGGCGGGCTGCAGTTTTCTCTCTCTTGCTCTTTCCCGCTGAGCGCTTCTGTGCTCTCCTCCGGAAGAGAAAATGAGCGCCTTTTCTCTCTCCTTTTTTCCCCGTCTCTCCTCACAGCTGTCTATTAAGAGGGTGAAGTGCTGGAGTCTTTTCTTTCTTTCTGTCTTTTTTACTTTACTGCCTCCTGTCTAGTACGTCCTTTTTGAAGCACATCTGTCAAAGGGCCGGATGGTGATTTAGCCCCATTCCTTGTCTCTCCTTCTCACTTCCGTTTAGACGTAACCACCGTCATAACAGGGACTTATTTGCAGGTGCAATAAATTTAACACTGGGAAAATTGATTTGGAAGCAAATTCATCTTTAAGCCCCCGATATCATTCTAACGTGCCTTTTATTAAGTCTTAAACTCACAAGCCATCCGCGATCGATTCCGGCTGAGAGAACAGGCACGATGTCTAATTTTGTTTCGTTTATTGAAAAGCGGAACGACAGCTTCGACCTTCGCCTCTCGTCTGTGAAGCTGAACATCGGCCCATTGCTGTTACGGTCAATGCAAGAGAAAGGCCAGAAAAGGCAGATATTTTAAAAACAACGTTTCTGAGGCACATACTAGAAGTTAAGGATGGCCTTTCCGTGCACAAGATGGAAATCTGCTTTGGTGATTGATTCAGAGCGCTGTGAGATATTTCTTCAGTAAGTGTGAAGTGACCCGGTTAGATGGTAATATGGGCTAATGTGACTGCTCTGTTTCTTAATGTGAGCTTTAGCTGACAAGCACCGGCGGCAGGGAGGGGGAAAAAAGATTTAAATCTGTTCTCTCTTCTTTAACAAGAAAATTAGTGTGCAAAGGAGATCTGTCATGATAAAGAACAGTGCAGTGGCCTCCCCCCAACACTACACCTTCTCTCTGTACTCTACGACTCCCAGCGGGACGCATCCTTAAGTGTTATAAGGATAAATTTATTGTCCTGGCCACATTATTTAGCGATTTGATTTGTGCCAGGGATTTGCATTAATTCTGAGCCGGAAAGAACGATGATTCATGGAGGGGAAGAGAAATTTGCAGGAAAGGAATCAAGATTGGGAGAGTTAAGATTGAGTGAAGTCTTTCTTAAGGAAGTTTTATGATTTGTCTTCAAAGGATTGTAGATTAGAAATGTCCATGACATCCAAGGCCTGGAAATCACAAAGTTAATAAATTAAATATTTAGTTATTCACAGCTCAAAAATTTTACATTAACTTGAAATGGCTCAGTTTGTGTACATATATGTTCAGTACTTTGGAGAAGTCAAGGAAAATATGAAAAAAAAATTTAAGTACCATATTCATATTATGGTAACTTTCCCCGCCATTGATGCAATTTTCCGGCTTTTTGTGTTTTCTCTGTTATACGGTAGGGGGCGCTATGACACATCTTCTGAAAGAGTTTGAGAAGCTCCGGACCAAAACACAGGTGAAAAAGAAGCAGAAACAAGCGATAGCATTTATAAGATGCATATGTAAAATAAAACAATCATTAACATTAAACGGCATATAAATCAAAACTGCCTAATGTTTCCTAATGAAATGTCGACCCAGGACGAGCTATAGGAATGTGAGGCATTGGGGGTGTTGATGGAGTCGATCTACTCCATCTATGTTTTGATCATCGTTCTGAATCTGACATAGCCTTTTACAAAAATGCGATTTTCTCAGCTTTTTGCTCAAAATGTTGCTTTTTTTAATGAAACTTTCAAGTGTCTAGAATCTAGAATAAAACAGGTTTTTTTGTTGTTGTTTAAAAGCAGAGGGTCTGTTCTTTCTTTTGATATATCGCATGTTAAATTATGCAATATATTAAAAGAGTTCAATTACACTGTAAGGCACACAATATCATGGTATTATCATCATGGCAGTGTCCAAAACTCATGGTAATACTATGGTAGTTTTCTGGTGTTTTCCACCATTTTTCCATTGCCGTTCAGTTGCAGAGGCAGAGGGACACGTGTGTGTTGTTTTGTCTTGGCTAGTCGTGACCTTTCTGATCTAAGGGTGTCGCTTCGTGACCTCTTCGCACACACACAGATAGACGCACACACACAACCGCATGGCAGGGAAGGATGAGATCAACGCTAAAGCAAACAAACATCTCTGGCTGAGAAAACATGAGCCGCCACACACACACACACAACAGGAAGTGTTTCTGCAGGAGCACAGGAAGTGAAGGGTGCGCGCGCACACACACACACCGCTGAAAAGTTTGGCGTGTTCGTCCGCCATGAGAATCCTCAATTGGGAGCTCAGATTCAAAACCCTATAAAGCTCGTGTTCAGGCCAAATTCAGGAAAAATCTGGTTGAAATTCACTTCCCAGATGACTGTGGAAGCTTTATATCCCACTGCGCTCTTGACTTGGGTTACACGTTTGGCCGAGGACGACGTTTCCTGATCTTCCTCTTTCTCCTGAATGTGTTTGTCTTTAAGCTTGACGGCGTGTGAAGATGACACTTCGTTTCAGCTATAATTGTGTCTTTTTTTAGCCAACCAACTCCTGAAATAAATCGCTTCCGGGCTATGGGGGAAAAACGGATTCTTGGCAAACAAGAAGCATATTTTGCATTTATTATCGAAAATAATTTTTACAGGTAGGAGGTGAGACAATTTGGGAATTTCCGTTCGCTGGGAAGTAGGATCGAGAGCGTAAAACTGCTGCATTTTAAGCAGATTCCTGCTCTTTCCATCTGGCCCCACTGGCTGGAGAACCTGATCCGACCTGTCAATCAACAGGCCCCAGCTGTGAGGTGCAGCCCCCGCCTGGAAACCCTCCCCAACTCATTAAAACAGCTTCCCCAACGCTCCCCTCCTCTCTCGGCTTGGCGCTCCCTCTTTCCCGTTCCGTTCTCTCCTCTCCTGTCCTCTCTCCTCTGCTCTCCCACACTGCACAGTGGGGTTTTCATATCAGGGGTCTGTGACAGGATCATTTCAGCGATTTGTGGGATTCATCTGCAGTTAAAAGTACAGCCTAAGGCTAGTCTAATTGGTAGGAAGGCTAATTCCCTCCCGTCCTCCTGTCAGTCTGTATTTTATTTACTGAGCCTTGCCAAAACCTATTTACACAATAATGAGAGGAGATTGCTGTGATGCCTGCAACACAAAGACTCGCTCAGCGTGGAATCCAGAACGAACAATTAAAAGCAAATCTGAAATCACGCTAGCAACCCGCCTGCTACACAACACAGGTACATGGACGGGTTCGCATCTATCCTGCGCTATACCTCTAAATCATGTTGCTCAGAAGTTGCTCAGGAGTTCTCAGTTGTGTTTCTCCTAAAATTCATTGAGAGAAATTAAGTTCATACTAATGACAGTAAGACTATAGAGATTTAAAATGAACTTGGATAGCATCTCAAATCACTTGGTATTGGGGGAGTTGATGAGAAATGTTGGGGTTTATATTGAGATCTCTGAGTTTTCATTGCAGACTTAGGGATCTTGGCAAATCTGAGAGCAGTTTGAGATATTTTTGAGAATGCTCATTTGATTTCACTTGGAAATGTTCCTTCTAACGGACACCTCTAAAGGTATTCATAGTTTAGGAGTTTCAATTGAGTTCCCACTTCAAATCATAGGGGGATTTGATGAGAAATGTTGGAGTTCAAATTGAGATTTCTTAGTTTTGATTGAAGACAAACTCTGAGCACAGTTCAAAACATTGTTGAGAGCTTTTGAGATCACATTTGTAAATATTGTCATCCTATAGTTGTCTCTGCCTTTATATCCAAAGGTGTTTTGCTCTTTCATGGCTCAAGAGTCTCAATTAAGTTCTCAGCTATGTTTTAGGTGTTTCTTCTAAAATTCCTCAGAAATAATAATACATGGATGAGCCATAAATGAGACAATTGTTGGCTTTTAAGTAATAATTTGGATGGTACAGCTCATATTGAGATCTATACGTTTTGATTGCAGACTTTGATGTTGAGCAAGGTGTAAGAAACTCTGAGAGACACAAAGTTTTTCATCAGTCTACACACTGTAAAAAATATATGATCAATAAGTTGACAACATCTCATTATAAGTTTTCAACTTTTAAGTTATACAAGATTCAGCACATTTTTTAAAGTCAGATTAATATAATTTAAGTTGAAGTGACTTAAATATCCAAGTTGATTGTACTTAAATTTTTTAAGGCAGAAACTTTTTTTTTTTTTTCTTTTACAGTGCTTTCCTTGTAATTTCATTGCAATCTAGGAGAAACAATTGAGATTTCATTTTCTGTAACTTTTCCATCTGGTCAGTTTCTTTCTGTTGTGTTAGCAGACAAAGACTTTGCCCTGACCGTGCTCAGGTCACCCGTCAGGTGAGAAGTGTTTAGCATTGTCGTTTCTCCATGCGAGCGAGCCTGAGGTTTTTATACGGCTTTTTAGAAGCAAAAGACTTGTCAGATTTAGACTGGATCGATGGAAGATGATTTAGGGGTGTTGGGAGGAAACAGGTTGTATTTTTCAAACTCAAATTAAAACCAGTCATGTGAATCTCTATCTCTCTCTGCCTTCACTCTCCCTCTGAAGTCATTTCTCTGTTATTTGTGGTGTTTGGTTTTTATCCTTGACACTTTCACAGAGTGACTGCTCACTTAGAACGAGGAAATCATTCAGAAGAGCCATATTTCTCCCCCAACCCCCCACCCCCCTCTCTTGAACGCTCCTGCGACATGAGCACTCCATACCTACGGGAAGTCTCCGGAGAGCGCCTTCTTTATGATGATACTCTCAAGGTGAATATTGGCATTTATTTAGCCCGAGTTGGATATGAAAGAGATGTTTAGTAGCACCAACCCTGGCAGAAAGTGTGCAGTCAGCACTCATCGCTTCCCGTATAATTCTATTTCATTTCCCTTTTCTCAAAGTCACTGTGCATCCCTTTCTCCCCTCCAACCCTGTTCAAATTAATTTAACACTCCTCTTGAGGAATTCTGATCAAATTAAAGTTTTTCTTTGCGGAGATGACAATAGCGGTGCGTCTAAGTTTCAAGCTGAAATGACGAGCTCCTATATTTAGAGTCTCATAAGGGCTTTGCTTTTTTTCTTTCTGCAAGCAAATTAATTGAGGAAATGACAGACTTGGCTGAGGCATCAATCAAAAAGTAGCAACACGACAAACTTTGGCAGCGATTAGAGATGAGAGCTTTTTTTTTCTCCCTCTCTTTTTTTAACCAGCTAACAGCTCCAAACCCCCGATCCAATTTCCTTCAAACAACAGTTTAAAAAGTCTTTCATATGACGGGAAGCAGAGGAAACAAATCACTGAGTGTAAATTACAACAATGATCCCTTGAAGTGGAGATTTAGGGCCAAGTGGATGCTTACATTTGTCTAAAACATACAGTGGGGTCCAAAAATAATGGTATTATCTTTCTTGCATTATTTCCTTAAATTGATTTTAATTTTTTTTTTTATTTATTTAAAGTTTTAAGAGCTTTAAAAGTTTTATTACAAAAAAATATATTATTAAAATAATTAATAATTAATGGTGTCTGACTTTTGCATCCCATTGTATAATCAAGAGAAGCTCCTGGAAGCAAGGACAAGGAATTGAGGCAACTTGGGAACGCGAGATTCATGGTCTCTGACACGGGACTGATAAGGGCTGTTAGTGTGGGTCATTTTGTTCCGACACAGACAAAGATGGAAAGCATACAGTGACACTCGATAAAGAACATCCGTATTGAAAAGTCCCACACAAATGCTCTAAGTTTCACGCTAAGTCCATATATGAGATCTGGACCACTGAACAAATTTAGAGTCATAAACTGCAACCCAGCACACTTCATCCATTGTAGATAAGTACATTTAAAAGTCTGGCGCGGTGAAGAACCATTGTTTGAAACCCAGAACGGACCATTGAGTCTCTGTGAATGAGTGTCCATGCCGGAAAGCGAGAGGGAGTGTTAGTGTGTGTGTGTGAGAGAGAGAGGCTGAGAGAGCTGTCACTTTGAGGAATGAGAGACTGTGGCAGTAGGGAGCAGCCTGGCAGATGTGCAAAAGGAACACGAAGCATATTGATCAATTAAGTATGCAAATTCCTCCTGCTGACTAAAGAGAGAAATAAATAAAGTACAATAAGAATTAAGCCCTACCGTAATGACTCCCTCATGTAAAAAAAGAAAAAAAGAACGGCCATCCGCCTAAAAAGATATTGTTTGTATGCATGCTTTAAGATCTAAGTGCATGACTCTACCTTATGTCAGTCAAAGGAAATGTTATATAATTCTAATTTCATGCAGGAATAAGATAGAAAGACTCCAGCCGCATAAAACCCACCCACACAAACACACAACTGTTGTTTTCCTTCAATGATCAAACAACGGCAGCATAACAAGCGACACAGAAATAATTCTGAGATTTCAGTGGCGTTAAACCAACAGCTTGAGAATGTTATTGGTTTTTTAGTGTGTTTGCCAAGAATCAATCAATCAATCAATCAATCAATCAATCTATCTATCTATCTATCTATCTATCTATCTATCTATCTATCTATCTATCTATCTATCTATCTATCTATCTATCTATCTATCTATCCTTTCAGACAAATTATCAAACTTTAAAAATATACTGCAATTACTTTCTTTTATTTGCACTTAATTTCATTTTTTTGGAGATCTTGTATGGTGGTCTTCTGTTGTGTTACCTCATGTGGCAGGGCCTTTTCTCTGTGAGATCGCCGCCCTCTTTGGTGGTGAAAGGCTCCTCATTATAGGTTGGCCTAATGAAATTATCGTCTTGTTCTGCTCTTCTCTATGCTGTTGTCAGGACTTTGAAACACGATAGTTTAATTATGGACACTGTGTGTGTGTGTGTGTGTGTGTCTTTGAGTGTGTGTGCGTGCCCTCTTCAGCATGCGGGTGCACGAGAGAGCTCTGGACCTCTGGACGTCGCCCAAGCCTGCGAGAGCTGCCCTTTCCTAGAGATATGTTAAACCTGCCATTCATATGAAAATTGACTACAGCCATCGGCCTGCTCTTTTGTTCCTCTCTCTCTCCATCCATCTCCCTCCGTTTCTTGAAATGGGTCCAAGTTTAGCACGTAGGATCACGCCGATGCCAGAGTCATTTGATTTTCCTGCTTTATCCCGAATCCCCCTGCTCTGTGAGGCCAGAAAGCTTCCCCGCTTTTTTTTTATATCCCGGCCTCTTCCGAAACAACAGAGTGAAGCCCTATCTGTGTCCGCACATGCATATCGCCGGCAGGCCGCAAACCGCCCCGCTCACAATAAGAGAAGCATCGCAAGAGGTCATTTCATATAAAACAGGAGAAAATATTCGGTCTTTGACATTTGGACCATGTTTTTTATATTTCTGCATGGGCAGATAGCATCAAAAGTCTCCTCCTCAATAATAAATATCAGAATGTCAGCTGTCAGTCACTGCCTTTAAGGAAAACAAGACAGAAAGGGAAAGAAAAAAATGGGGAAAAAAAGAAGAACAGACAAAAGCTATCCCGCCGTTGCGACAAGCAAGTGTTTATCCCATGAAAGAAGGATGGAAATGAAGCTAGGGTGCGCAAGGGGCTTTAGAGGCGAGGAACAGGGGAATAATCTCTCACTTTCCCCCTCTTTCTACATTTTGTGAGTGTAGTTGTTCCCCTCTAAAGTCCCAGAGGGTTTGATCTGGAAAACAGGAAGCTCTCCATGAGTTCTTCCCCCTCAAGGAACCTCATGTGTTTAGAAAAGCTCTCTCTCTCTCTCTCTCTCTCTCTCTCTCTGAGATAAAAACAGCAACACCTCAGAAAGCGACAGAAAATGTCCTACTTTAAGACAATTTAATCTCATAATTTCAGTTTCTCATTGGTCCTTTTCACCAAAAGAGAATGTACATTTTAATAACTTTTATGCCGACACTAGCATATAGATGACCTCAAACTATTTTAATAATAATTTTGAATGTATATTTAAAAATGTATAATTTTAAATATATTATATTCTAAATGATCAATGCAAAATATAATTTTTAAATATATATATATATGTATAAATTAAAATCATATTTTGTATTAATCATTTTATCAGAGCAATAAAGCAGTGCTATAACTGTATTTACTTTAATGCTACTTTAATGCTTAATTGTTTCCCCTGAATTTTGCCTGCTAATCTCAAATGCCAGGGAAAAATCTATGATTTCTTTGTGCGTTTTCTGCCACCCTAGCTGAATCTAGATCAGTTTCGGAGCATGCCGGGAAACGAATCTGGCCGACGAGTGCGGTTGGCAATTAGGCATCTTTGCTTCTGCTTGCTGCTTGATTAAGCTGATTGATGAACAGGCCATATGTGGTAGTGTCACAACTTGGCTTGACATCTCTCCGTCTATCCTCCGTACCATCTTCCCGACGCATAGAGGACCGTCCGTGAGGAAAGCGAGATCTGCAGAAATTGAGAGATGGATGACAACTTCGATCAGTTGTTTTTTCGAGTCCAAAACCAAAAATGACATGACGCTTTAACAGCCAATCGCAAGCACGGTACTCATTCATCCAGCCCTTAAAATTGGTTTGCTTTACATTTTTCAATGCCAAACGAGACCTGTGTGATAGCACGCATGCATTTGACAGCATATGTGTGTGAAAGCATGTGTTCACATCCCTGTTTCAATGCTAACGTGTGTTTGCGTGCGTGTTAAAGACCTGGCATGCTACGTGTGTTTGCTGCGAGACGTGTGTGTGCGTGTGTTTTCTCCACAGGCTGTGGGGTGTGTGATTGCTGTTGTGCTGTCAGGTTGGGTGCTGTTGCTTGGCTTGACTGCGAGGCTCTTTTAATGTGCACTGGAGTAGAATAAGTAACTGCTCGCAGCGGCAGCTGAGCTCAGTCCCTGTTATGGGTGATGCCGCCACCTGACATCCACCAGTCTGCTGTACAGAGAGCCTTTTGGCAA